>JAODAL010000432.1:0-315065 GCA_025379985.1 Phyllomedusa bahiana
GTCACAAAAGTCTTGGTAAACCCTTTATCCAGTGTTCTTTAAGATAGAGCTTGTCTGTGTTCGCCCCCCCCGGGGGGCCCCCCCCCCCCCCGCTCCCACCCCCGTGAATTTACAGTGGTAGATTCTGCTTTTAAATTCTCTAGCTAAATACATAAAATGTTCAAATACCTAATCTAACTAAATTGGAAGGGTCACAGCTAATAGTCGAGGTTTCTCTGTGCAAAAAATAGACTAATTTCGCTGAGCTGTTTGGCCAAAGGCAGAACGCAGGTCCTATCCCTATGAGACCGAGAGACACTGAGGCTGAAACAGGAAACGCTGTTCTATGTAAAAACGAGGTCATGTGATTTTTTCCAGCCAATCGCAACCATACACATCCCAGTCATGACGTCGCACACACATCTCACCCTGCTCTATTCTGTAATCTCATTTGCTGGCCGCCAAAATTACAGGAAGCGCCGAAAAAGGCGCGATCTTAATAGATGCACAGATTTTAACCTTAATTATCGCATGATCTGGAAATTTCGATCACCATAAAAACCTTGCCGATTTCAACTTTGTCGATAAAAATCGCTCAACACTATATAAGAGTCACAGAAAAAAATTCACTGCCTAAAATAATTCATTCCGTTTAACGGCTAACCGAAAAGATGAGGATGGCGTAGCCACAGCAGGCACAGCGGTAGCAGCTGTACGGGGCCCCTTTGACACAAAACAAGACACCAGTATTGTAAATGGCACATGGTAAATGGCAGGCGACCCCTATAATTTTTTGCACCAGGGACCAACAACTTGTCATATTTGTGGTGGCAACAAGAACATCCCAACGGGGAACACGGAGGTTCAGCTGGCTGTACTTAGAGTGGGTGCGTTGAGAGCCAGGGCTGCCATCAGTCATCTATTAACTGTTTCATGGCCACATGCAGCTAAATCAAATGGGGCGCCCACCCATTACTACTTCCTTTTTTTAACATTTCACCGGGCCCCTTTTCGATTAGGGCCCCTGACAGGAAAACTGCCCTATTGGCACCCCTGGCATCCATTTTAAAGTAGCCTGACCACAAAACCATCAAAAATACACTTATGGACCCTCAGAATAAAAATTTTCAATAAGAAATTGACTATTTCAAAAAACAATTTTTCCATTGCTGCTGCTGCTACTACGGCTGCTTGCCATTCTACTGCTGTCACGTTGTTCCACCGTGACATTAGGACGTGAAGACGCAACAGATGTCTCCAGTTGGTAAACGAGCCCTGTCTAAAATTCCTGCATTCTACTGTCAATTTGTGTGGGTGGAAGGAAATTGCTCACTTTTGTTTTGAAACGTGGATCAAGGAGGATGGCCACCCAGTAATTGCTGTTCATTTTGATGGCCTTGAAGCCTGTAAAATAAGCTTTTTTCAGTCAGACCTTTACTATTGGTTTCTTTTACAGCAGCATGACCCCAAAAGCCACACAGATGCCCTTCATGGATCCTCAGAATAAAAAGTGCTGGAAGAAATAAGTATTTGAATCACTATTTTAGTGAACTGGACATTGACTATCTCTGTCCTTTACCGCAGCATGACCACAAATTCATCACAGATGCCCTTATGGACCCTCAGAATACGCAGTGCGAGAAGAAAGAAGTAATTGAAACACTAATTTAGTGAACAGGATATTGACTATCCCTGTCCTTTCCCGCAGCCTGTCCCCAAAGCCCGCACAGATGCCCTTATGGACCCTCAGAATAAAAATTTCCAGAAGAAATAAGTATTTGAACCACTAATTTAGTGAACAGGACATTGACTATCCCTGTCCTTTACTGCAGCCTCTCACCAAAACCCGCACAGATGCCCTTATGGACCTCAGAATACAAATTCTCATTAAGAAATTGACTATTTCAAACATGATTTTTTCCAATACTGCTGCTGCTACGGCTACTTGCCATTCTACTGCTGGCACGTTGCTGACGTTGTTCCACAGTGACATTAGAACGTGAAGACGACGCAATAGAGGTCTTCAGTTGGTCAATGAGCCCTGTCTTAAATTCCGGCATTCTACTGTCAATTTGTGTGGGTGGAAGTTGCTTACTTTTGCTTTTGAACGTGGATCAAGGAGGGTGGCCACCCAATAACTATTGTTCATTTTGATTGCCTTGATGCATGTGAAATATGCTTTTTATTTCATATGACCTTTACCATTGGTGTCTTTTACAGTGACCTGACCACAAAACCAGCCAAAATGCCCTTACCGACTATCAGAATAAAAATTACCGGAAGAAATAATTATTTCAAACAAAAGTTTTCTGAATAGGACATTGAGTATCGCTATCTTTTACAGCAGAATGACCACAAAAGCAGCAGAAAAGACTTTTCGGACACTCAATAGAATTAGCAAGAATACAAGAAAGGGAAGATCTCTCCTTAGGGAGAGCGCCATATAGGCGTGTGGAAATTCAAAATTGCCTTTTGCACTCCACAAAGCATCTGCATATCACAAGGCATTATGGGAAAGGAGCTGAGAAGCTCAAGTGCTCTCATTTGGATGTAACAAATCCTCAATGTGCTTTTGACGCACTGGGTCTTTGGAAAGCAAAAGGGATATTTAGCCAATAGAGGGTGCTTGAGCTTTTTTAGCGTTTTTTCCCATAATCCCTTTGTGTATGAGAGCTTCGTGGAGTGCAAAAGGAAATTTCCAATTCCCACCCTTATGGCGCCTCCCTACGGAGGTTTTTCCCTTTCTGAGCCACTCATTGCTCCCACTCGACAACCCCGCATCGCACCTCTGTACTGATGAGGGGCAAAGACCCGAAATGGCTGTCTACAGATGGGTGATGTGGGTTTGGCAAAATCCATTTTGTTTCCAAAGACCCAGGGGGGTCAAAAGAAAATTGGGGATTTTTTACATCCAATGAGGGCGCTTCAGTTCCGCTCCCTTTCCAAAATGCTTGTGACATACAAGATAAAAGATATGTGAATTAAGTTTTTTTTTTCAATAAAACCCGTTACTACTGGGTTTTTACGTGACCTGCCACAAAACCTTCAAAAATGCCCTTTTTGACCATCAGTTAAATTGCAGGAAAAATTGAATATTTCAAACAAGTTTTTCTGAATGGGAAATTGGTATTTTACAGTTTTTTTATGTTTTTAAAGCAGATGACCTAAAAACCACCAAAATGCCATTAGGACCTCCCAAAAAAATTTGCACGAAAAAATGTGTCCACACGAACAATGATTCTTGTGGCAAGGGTTTTCCCTTTTGATCTGCTTGTTACAATTATCCAACGCATGTGTTAACATTGTGATCCGAAGTATTGCCATGATAGCATTTAGGTGGCATGCCTTTTTCTATGGTGCCCATACCTTAATGTGCATAATTTTTTTGCCTTTTTTTGTTATGCCATGTTGTTGAGAAAGGCACGGGCCCACTGACCAGGGTACTGCCTTTTTGGACCCCTGTCCCCCCTTTCACATTTGCCTGACTCCAAAACCAGAGAAATGCCCTTATGGCCAGAGAATATAATTAGCAGGTAAATGGTATTTGAAACAAAATTTTTTTTGAATAGAATCTTGAATATCGTTGGGGTTTTTCCCGTGCTTTTACCCCCAAAAACAGCAAAAATGACCCTTTTTGACACTCAATTAAATTAGCAAGAATAAAATAGTTTTTTAAAAAAACATTTTTTGGAATAGGGCCTGGATTATAGCTGTTTTTCTACAGCACCCTGACCCCAAAAGCTGGAAACATGATCTTTCGGACACTCTTAAAAATTGTGAAGAACAAATGCCTGTTAGAAACAACATTTTTTACAATAGGACCTGGATTATATCTGTTTGTTTACAACACCCCGACCCCCAAAAACCCTGACCTGCTTAAAATTTTCTGAACAATGAGTAATTTGGGAAAAAGGGTTTTTCAACAATATTTTTACTATTTTGCTTTTAATCTCCAATGCCAAACCAGCAAAATGACCTTTTGACACCCGAATACAATTTGCGAGGAAATTAGCATTTACATTTTTTTTTTCAAGAGGAAGTGAAGTAGGACCCGGGTCTAAAACTGTGATCAGCAAAATGTGGGAAAACTTAACAGAGACCACGGGGGGGGGGCCCATTCATTTGATAAAAAATCAAACGTCCACATTCCAGGGAAAAACCCGGGGTACGTTTGTATCACTCCTCCGCTGTGTGAAGGGGCCGCTCCAAGATGACGCTGGTTGGGCAGGATAACACTTGGCGTGCCGACAAGCTGGGCCATTCATCCATTTTGGGATACCCAGAAGTCGTTGGGGTCCGGAAAACAGCCCAAAAACATCGGTGTTGACCCGCAGATAGTGTGCCCCCATGATCTTAAGGCGGCTCTGTTGCCCCGATTTGTGCCCTGCTTTAAAGGGCTTTGGGGAGGGGGTAAATAAGGATTGCCAAGGTCCCCAATTAGGCTTCTCCCACAAAGCAGACGCAACAGATGTCTCGATTTTGATTTGGGCCCACGGTCTCCAATTCCTGCATTTTATGTCAATTTGTGTGGGTGGAAGGAAAAGTTTTGACTTTCACTTTGAACAGGGATAAAGGAGGGTGGCCCCCCAGTAACTGGTTCATTTTGATGCCTTGTGCGGGGGATAAGTTGGGGGAAATGGAGCATCCAAGACCTGTGAGGATGCAGTCAGGTTTTCCCCAACCCTTTTGGGGTCAAAGGGCATAAACGATTTTCCCTCGCTTCCCCCCCCCCAAAATTTTTGCCAACCTCTTTAAAGGGCAGGGCCCCATCGGTACCGTCGGTGCCCAGCCATGCTCATCCTCCCCCGCTTGCTCCCCTCAGCATGAACACAGCCCTGACTTCCCTCAGAAGCTGTCCCCTGAGAGCTGAAGCGCCGCCCTTATTAGCCCTGGACCCCAAACCCCCGCCTAATGAAACCTATAAATTTGGGGAAAACTGTCGGGCCTTCTTGACTGACGGCAAGAAAGGCTCTGTTTCCGCATCTTGTCATGCTACAAGGGCATTTTTTCCTCTCTGACCTTTTGGTGGCTTCTTCAAACTCGCAAAGAGGGTGCGGGGTTTTCACCTCCCCCACCCCCTTGGCTCAAACCCCGAAGGTCCCCACCACGTTTGTCAGGCCATCAACACTTTATTTTAAAAAGGCATTACGCGCTGCCACAATACGGAGTGGGGAGGTGGGAATTCCAGCGTGTTCCCACGCAACAATGAGACGGTTGAAGGGGCCAAAGATACGCTTTAACGCACCCAGCCGGGACGAAGAGGGTTGTGAACGCCGCAAGTGTGACTCAGACCTCGAGCCTTCCCCCGCAGGCGAAAGACCTAGGTAGCATTTAGAAATTTTGGACGAAAAGGGTTTGATGACGTGTGCCGGGGAAAGGGATGCTCCAGCCTACCGATCTTAAGGGCAGCAGGAGATTTACCTGTTTTTAAAAGCCGGCACCGGTTCTTACACCCCGCCCCTGCTCGGTTCTTTTTTCAGAGCCTCCCCACTCTTGACCTGCGTGTTGACGGTCTCCAAGACACATTAAAATTCACACCAAACCCGGTTTTTTTGGTCGTGATGCTCCCCCGGACCTTTGGGGGGCAGAAACCTGCACCTCCCTGCGTGTGGAAGAGTGTGCCGAGCCTGAGAGCCACCCCACCCCAGAGAATCCTCCAACTCACCCAGTAAGCTATACAGAGATGTAGCGGCCTTCACCCGGGTTACTGTTGGATCCCCAAAGGCAGATGGACTTTGCTGGGCAAAAGAGCAGAACGCGCTGGGGGATTTTAGCTGACACGTGGTAGCCGGGCAGGACGGCTTTTCGGGGGGAAAAAAAATGCCTGCTCGGCATCTGGAATTGGGGGGAGGCAAGGGCCATGGTGGCGGAACCCCTCTGTGCCACCAGTCGGAAAGGGAACTTTCCAAAACAAAAAACCTGGCAATGCCAAAATTCAGGTTTTGACTTTGGGAGGTTTGGGGTTTTTAAAACATTTCTTCTGCTCCCACACCTGGACAAGAAGGCTGGCGCTAGGGGGCGGCCGGAGTGCAGGGCCCCTGGTGGAAGGAGAAGGGTAGGCTGCGTCTCTGGGGGGGGTAATCAGACAAACGGGGTGTGGCACTGGGGGGATCCTTGCTCTACCCAAACCCGGGAAATGGGGGGCGAGGAACGCTTTGGGCTTTGGGAAGTGGCGGAGGAGGAGAAGGGGGTTTTTCACAGTTGTTGGGAAACTCAGGACCTGTGTGGCCTTTTTTCTCAAGGGAATTTCCCCCATTTCAATTCATGCTTCCCCTGCATGTGACTATTCATGTTCATGGGGGTTAAACACTTTAGATTCTTCCCCCACTGATTGTTGGGGAAAAACGGATTTTGATGGCGAATCTGAGGCTTGATCGAAAAAAGGCCCCCGGCTTACAGGTCTTGAACTTTTCATGGTGACAAGCTAGTCGGTGTGTCCGTGGCCCTTGATCATGGGTGAGGGTTTAAACTCAGCGGGGCTTGTGCGACGCCCCTTTCCCTTTTGAGGCTGGACCCATACCGACACCCCCATCATCTTCCCCTAGTCCACTGATGAGGTGTCGCAAACAAAAATTCTGAAAAGACCGTTGGATCCCCCAAAGTCATTATCAAATTCATCACAGGTGACTTCCTCGTTCCTGACGTCTACACCCGAAGTGCGTGCCATAGGGGACTGCAAGGCGTTTCCGACCCCAGGGGTTTGTGCCCACTGACCAGCTTCCTTTCCATTAGCGATTGGGATCAGAGCAGCAAAGTCTCCCCTTTGGCCCCTTTATCTTTTGGAAAAACCCTTTTGCCCAACCGCATTGTGCATCAAAGAGCTCTTTGAACATGGATTATCCACAGTGGTCTGTAATGGGTTGACATTTGGGATGCCTTTGCTTTCGGTTGACCGATCGCCCGACGATGGATGATGACGACATTTGTGGGCCGTGACTGGTGGCGAAGGCGGTTTTTATAACCACTGGATGCAGGTTGCGTTAACACTGAAGAAAGATTGGCAACGTTATTCGAGTACTGATATTCACAGGTAACCGACCCAGCGTGACAGGCCTGACCGTCCTGCAACAGACGATGTGCTCGCTTGCGTTTTGATCGGAGCTCTGGAAGGAACACCTTTTCTCATACCTCTAGATCCATGTCCTACTCCCCTCTTTGCTCGCTTACCACCTGTAGGTCACTCCATGTTCAGAAAGATAAATGTTTAAAAGATCTAGTAGATTTTTTCAGGTTATTTTATGAAAACTGTATTGCAAAGACAGCAAATCACAGGTGTCTTAAATTCCTGTAATTTACAGATGGCAACCAGGATTAGAAACAGAATTGTTTCTATCGAATATCTGTGAAATATGGTCTTGTGGAAGAACTGCAGTCTTTTCTGACAACTGACAACCAGTAGTAGAAATAGAATTTTTTTCTTACATTAATATGGAATAAATGTGGTCTTTTCCAACAACCAGGAGTAAAAAAAAAATTAATTTTTCTACAAATTATCTAAGAACTGTGGTCTTTTCAGAGAACTGACAATCACGGATTGAAATAGAAATGTGTTCTTACGGAATATGGAGTAAAATGTGGTCTTTCCAAAAACTTGACATCCAGGAGTTTAAAATACGAATTTTTTCCTAGGATTGTCTAAGACATGCAGTCTTTCGTAAAAGACAGAGGGTTGGAAATAGAAAATTTTTCTAAGGAAGGACCTAATAAATGTGGGTGTTTTCTGACAACCAGGAATACAAATAGAATAACTCTAGAGAACAGTGATTTCTTATGAGAAATGAATGTAGCTGTGTATGATGGCGAAGTTCACCCACAACAAAGTGCCCCCCCCCCTCTCCTATGTCTCTGTGGCAGGCATCACAGAAATTAAAATAGGGTTACTATCTCACAGTGATTTGAGATTAGAAAATATGACTAATAACTACCGAAGTGCACCCCACAACAAAGGGACATCCTGTACTCCGATACTGTTGGCAGGCAACGCAGAAATAAAATATGGCGCTATTTCACCAGTGGATTTGGATGGGGATAATTATGTCTGATTTGGGATTCTGCCACACCCACAGAGCGCACCCGGCAACTATTCAGTTCAGGGACTGCAAGCTGTTTCCAAATCTCTAACTAATACTAACTAGAATTGTCTAATCTTGCTGTACTCTAAGCTAACTAATCTATTAAGGAGCCTTTTCAGTAAAAACACTGGCAAAGACTCTCTGCTAGCTTTGGAAAAAGCTGAGCTGAGAGACAGCTATCAGGTTCTGTTCACAGGTGTGGAAGTAAATGGCGCCAAGCAGGAAGTGCAGTGACAGATAAAACGAGGTCATGTGATTGTAGCAGCCAATGAGATCCCTACACACCCCATTGGTGACGTTCTTCAACCCCTTCTGTGCTCTGCGCTGATTGGCTGGCCGCCAAAATTACAGGAAGCTCCGAAAATGGTGCGATTTGAATCCCCGATGTCAATTATTGATAAGATTTTAAGAAAATAAATCTCATCATCAGGAAACCATGATTAAAGTGATAATCTGGCCGATTTCAACTTTTCTCGATTTCATCACTCAACATTACTCTTGGCGACCAGGATCGCAATATGAATGGTGCTAGCTTTCAGCCTGGGAATAGGTACAGGGGCCTCTCAGGGATTTGTTTCCTCTGGGGGTCTAACATATTGAAAAATTATTAATTCGTGGTTCTTGATTAATCTAACTTGCCAGCGATCCCATACGTAACCATACGTAAAGAGATCCCAGAAGCTTTGTGAATGGGGGCAAGACCATAACCCATGTCTCATGTCAGTAGAGGGAGTTTTGCATTCAGGGAGGTTTCTCGAGGGAGGGAGATCAAACCCGTCGAATGCATTATGTATGATTTTTAGGTGAGTCTCTCTCCATGTCTCACATATCACCTCCCGTCGAAGTCTGCCTATCCCCTTAAGGATTTTGTCATAGAACTGAGGATCGCTAAATAGCCTTTCCCATTTTCGGAAAGGCGTAAAACTGTCAGGCCCCAGGTCCTAGCCTCTCATGGTATGGTAGATGGTTGAAAGAGTAAAGGAAGATTTATGACAGTCCAATAAAGCATCAAACTTGTTAGGGGTGCATTCTTTTGATACATTCCCGAGTCTGAATTTACAAATGGAAAGTATCTGCAATGCCGGGAAGACATGCATACGGGGAAGTGAAAATTTCACTTTCAGTTCAGCTGGAGAGAGCCATCTTTTCTCTTTTGTGTGCATCAGCTGACCAGCATGGCAAATGCCCCTATCTCTCCACAATTTTAACATGGGATTGTCTCGGCTCTGGAGGAATTCAGGATGCTCCCATAGGGGCATTCCCTTCGAAAGCATGAAAGGGAGGTGCAACCGTTTACTCACTTGTTTCCAGGTCGCCAATGTGTCCCTAAGGAGGAGAAAGGATTTAATAGAGGGGGGAATACTAGGGAGTTTGGTGTGTAGGAGGAAGTGGAGATGCAAGGGATGCATCAGTTTTCTCTCTAATGTAAAATTGGAGTAGCAGCTGCTTTCCCCGATCCAATCTAGGACATGTCTGGTCAGGCAAGCAAGGTTATATTTGCGTAAGTTGGGAAGATTCAGACCACCCCTCTCTACCGTGAGCATTAGTTTACGAAGAGTTATACGCGGTTTCCTACCAGCCCAGATAAAACAAGAGAGGGAGGAATAGAGTTTATTGATATTAGTGCATCTCAGCAGCAGAGGGAGGGTCTGAAGAGGGTGTAAGAGCCTGGGAAAGGAGACTATTTTAATTGCATGGCATCTGCCTGGAAGGGAGAGCGGGAGGCCAGACCAGCTGCGCAGATTGTCCGCAATCCGTTTTATCAAGGGGGGAGAATTCAAGTTATATATGGTGTCAGGGGTCCTACTGACTCGGATACCTAGGTAGGTAATGAATTTGTCGGCAGGGGTTATATCCCAGACCAATTTTGCCCAGATAGGTTTCAGGAGGGGGGAGTGGAGTTCCAGCAGTTCATTTTTGGAAGGTTTAACTTTGTATCCCAAAAAGCCTCCGTATTTGTCCAGAAAAGAAAATACTTTGGGCAAGTGGGTTCGAGAGGAAAAGGAGAAGATCATCGGCAAACAAAGCCAATTAAACCTGTCTCTTGCCCACCCTGATTCCCTCAAACAGGTTGGAATCTTCCAGGTGTCGGGCCAGGGGTCCTAGCGCGATGTCAAATAAGAGGGGGAGAGGGGACATCCATGTCGGGTGCCGTTAAACAGGGAGAAAGACTGCGACAAAAATCCCGGGGTGTGTACCTGAGCTGTAGGGCTGGTATAAAGTGCTGAGAGAAACGTCCTGAAATTTCCCCCGAGACCCATGCGATCAAGAACTAGCCATTGTCATCCCCACCGGAAATTGTCGAATGCTTTTTCAACATCAATAGCAACCATGACAGAGTGTCCGGTGGGGGGTGACTCGCCCCTCACTCCCTCCATCACTGCCAACACTTTTCTGAGGTTGCCCACCGAGGTTCTACCTTTAATAAAACCTTTTTGTAAAGGGCCTATCAGGGAGGGCATGAACATTGCCAGTCTGTCGGCCATGATCTTTGAAAGAAGTTTCTGGTCTACATCTATTAACCCCTTTCCGACATTGGACGTATGAATACGTCCTAGCGGGAAGTGCGTTCCCACAAATGGACATATGCAGACGTCCTGGCGATCATGTGGGCTTACAGGCGAGCCCCAGCGATCGCGACATGGGACCAGCAGTAAATTACCGCTGGCCTCATGCCGCATCACCGGGTGATTAACGCTTCACTATTGCGACCTGTCATGGTCGCGATAATGAAGCTACCGGCAGGAGGAGTGAGCTCCTCCTGCCTACGATCGGCGCAGTAACGGCGCTCTGTGCCACTACTGATCTTCTTACTTGACTCCCCGGATGCTTTCTGACAGCATCCGGGTAGTCTGATGACGTCACCATGCCCACAATGCATTGTGGGCATGGTGATAGGCATTTACTATGGCGACCAGTACACAGCAGCAATACTGTGTGCTGGTCTACTATTGTAACAGCAATGGGGAAAAGTGAAAAAATTTGAAAAAGTTAAAAAAAAGTACAACACAAACAGAAAAAATAAAATAAAAAACACATACACCGCCCTTTTCCCCTTTACAGATGCCAATCGCCCCAAAAAAGATAAAAAATAAATAAAGTACCCATATTTGGTATCGCCGAGTGCATAACGACCCAACCTATAAATCTGTAATGTTAATTAATCCTTACAGTGAACGCCGCAAAGAAGAAAAAAAAAAGGTCACAGAATTGCGATTTTTTTTTCATCCCAGAGCACATAAAATGGCATAAAAAGCGATCAAAAACGCATATAAATGCCAAAGTTGTACAAATTATAACATCAGTTCATCCCGCAAAAAAAAGTCCTTACACAGCTCTGTATACGGAAAAATAAAGTTTTGGCTGTTATAAGATAGCGACGCATAAATATTGTTTTATACAATAAAACACTTTTTTATTTTTTAAAGTGCTTCAAAAAAAGCAAACTACCGTATATACTCGAGTATAAGCCGAGTTTTTTAGCACAAAAAATGTGCTGAAAAATCCCTCCTCGGCTTATACTCGAGTCACTGTCGGTGCTCAGGCGCTGCGATGGCCCAAGTGCCGACAGGGACGCTTCAGTTATATGCGACTCCTCAGGGAGCTCATATAGCTGAAGGCCGAGTACAGCTGACAGTCTCCAGGCGCTGCGATGGCCCAGGCGCTGTCAGCGATCTCTTCCCCTGCATGCGACTCCTCCGGAGCGCACACAGGTGAAGAGATACCACTGCGGCGCGGAGAGCGAGCGCTCCGTGCTCCACAGTGGACTCCGGGCGGTCGCAAACTCGCGGCCGTCCGGAGTTTCCGGCACAGGCAGCGTGTGTCATCACGCTGCGTGCGCGGCCTGATGACATCACCCGCCTGTGCCGAGAAGATGCAGGAGAGCGCGCGGGAGGCCGGACAGCGAGGAGACGGAGCAGCGGGGAGCCAGGTAAGTGTTTTTTTTTTGTTTTAAAACCCTGCCTACAGCCTACCTATAGGACCTATACCTGCCTATACCCTGCCTACAGCCTACCAATAGGACCTATACCTGCCTATACCCTGCCTACAGCCTACCTATAGGACCTATACCTGCCTATACCCTGCCTACAGCCTACCTATAGGACCTATACCTGCTTATACCCTGCCTACAGCCTACCTATACCGGCCTATACCCTGCCTACAGCCTACCTATACCCTGCCTACAGCCTACCTATAGGACCTATACCTGCCTAATGACCCTGCCTATAGCCTACCTAGACAGTGACCTATACCTGTCTATAGCCTACCTACAGGACCTATACCTGCCTATAGCCTACCTAGAGGACCTATACCTGCCTATAGCCTACCTAGAGGACCTATACCCTGCCTATACTCTGCCTATAGCCTGCGTAGGGGAAGCTATAACTGCCTATAGCCTGCCTAGGGGGCCTATACCTGCGTATAGACTGCCTAGGGGGACCTATACCTGCGTATAACGACCTATACCTGCCTAGGGGACCTATACCATGCCTATAGCCTGCCTAGGGTAAACTATACCATGCCTATAGCCTGCCTAGGGGGACCTATAACTGCCTATAACAACCTATATCTACCTATAACCTGCCTAGGGGGACCTATACCTGCCTATAATGACCTATACCAGCCTATAACCTGCCTATGGGGAACATATAGCTGCCTATATCTGTCTATGGGGGACATTAAACTGCCTATACCTGCCTATGTAATTTTATTGGTATCTATTTTTATTTTTAAAATTCACCAGTAGCCGCTGCGTTTTCCACCCTAGGCTTATACTCGAGTCAATAAGCTTTCCCGGTTTTTGTGGCAAAAGTAGGTGCCTCGGCTTATACTCGGGTTGGCTTATACTTGAGTATATACGGTATATAAATTGGGTATCACCGTAATCGTATCGACCCACAGAGTAAAACTAACTTGTCACGGATACTGAATGGTGAGCGCTGTTAAAAATAAAAAAAACAATATTAGGATTGCAGTATTTTCTTCACTCTGCCTTCCAAAAAACGGATTTAAAACTGATCAAAAAGTCTTGTCCCCCCAAAAATTATACCAAGAAAAACATCAACTCATCCCGCAATAAACAAGCCCCTACACAGCTCTGTACACAGAAAAATAAAAAAGTTATGCCTCTCAGACTATGGCGATACAAAAATATGTTTTCCTTTTTGAAGCAAAGTGTTTTTACTGTTTAAAAGCAGTAAAATAAAAAAAATATACAAATTGGGTATCGCTGTAATCGTATCGACCTGCTGAATAAAATTAGCATGTCATTTATACCACACGGTGACTACTGTAAAAAAATAAAAAACACTAACAGGAATGCTGTATTTTGTTCAAAATGCCTCACAAAAACCTTAATAAAAAGTGATAAAAGCATTATATGCACCCCATAATGGTACTAATAAAAACGTCAACTCATCCAGAAAAAAACAAGTCCATAATCAGCTCCGTTAACAGAAAAATTAAAAAATTATGGCTATCAGAATAGGACAACATAAAAACACAATTTTTTATAGACCTATTTCTATTGTGTAAAAGTAATACAACATAAAAAACTTTATAAAATTTATATAATTGCAATTGTACCAAACCCTTGTCAGGGCAAGGCGGCGCTCAGCCTGCAGGGAGCAACAGTCTGCAGCAGCTGATCAGCGACTTCACCCTTATAGTCATTCTGCTGGAAGCTGTGTGATTGACAGAGGCCCAGCCACTCCGTACAGGGGGCGTGTTGCACCAGCCAATGGGAGGACCCGGAGGCCACTCCAATCAGCTGCAGGGGCGATATCCGGGAATTACATTTAAACTCCCTGCAGGCCGAGTGCTGCGCCTGAGATATTTCCTGGCTGCCTTGTTCCCTTGTGTTTTGTATTGTGCTGTTTACATGTGTACCAGACCCCGGCTTGTTTACTTACCTCGGCTTGTCATCTGATTTTGTACCTCGCTCCTGTTTGGCTTTTGACCCCGGCTTGTTTACATTTTTCCCTCTGGTTCTGATTTGTGGCTTGACGTTTCTGATTTGGTATTGACCCGGACTGTCTGACTTTTCTTCCTCCTGACGGCCCCAGCACTTTAGCAGCGCAGGGACTGTCGCCCAGTTGGCGTCTGGTACCTAGGGCAGCACGTCAAGTAGGCAGGGACAGTGGGCTGGGTTCCAGTTAGGCCTCACTGTACCCCCCTTGACGTGACACCCCCACAGTAAAGTTATCATGTCATTACACTGCACGGCGAATGCTGTAAAATTCAAGCCCAAAAAACAATGGCGGAGAAGTGTTCCCCCCCCCCCCCTCCCATTTTCATGGCCCAATGCTAAAAAAATACTATGGAACACTTGTGCGCCAAAAATGCACAGTACAACCCTAGATGAGATCCCTGAGGGGTGTTGAATCCAAAATGGGGCAACTTCTGGAAGGTTTCACCTGTTCTGGTACTTTGGGGGCTTTGCAAATGCGACATAACCCCACCAAAATCTGCGTTCCAAAAGCCAAATAACACTCTCTCCCTTATACTTCCTGACTTGCGCCCAAACAGCAGTTTACACCCACATGTAGTGTATTGCAGAACTTGGAAGAAATTGCGTAACAAAATTTTGGGTGCTCTTCTACCAAGATTCCTTTTAAAAATTCAACATTTTCATCTAAAATTGCAGATTGTTGGAAAAAAATTTTTTAATTTTCTCAGCCTGTGGGGTCAATATACTCACTGCACCCCTGGATACATTCCTAAAGGGGTGTAGTTTACAATATGAGGTCTTTTTAGGGGTGTTTAAGTTTTAGCACCTTAGGATGCCTGCAAACTGTTAATGGCGCCTAAAGAAAATCGTAGTGAAAAGGAGACACCAAAGTCCAGTAGGTGTTCTTCCTTCTGTGGCTTGTGGTTGAGCCAAATAGCACACTAGGGCCACATATGGGGTATCTCTGAACACAGCAGAATCTGGGGAATCAATATTAAGTTGCAATTCCCTGATTACATTTACCGTATTCTTGTGAATAATGGATAAAAATTTAAAATCTGTAAAAAAAAATAAAAAAAAAGTGAAATTTTCTTTAACCCCTTAAGGACCAAGCCAGTTTTGGCCCTACTGACACAGCCCTATTTTTTAAATCTGGCATGTGTCACTTTATGTGAGAATAACTTTTTGACACTTTTACTTATCCATGTAATTCAGGGAGAAAAATGTGTCATTTTGAAAGTTCCAAATTTGCTGCGTGCAAGACAGATAATTATTCACCACAAAATAGTTTATATTTAGCATCTACCAAATGTCCACTATAGGTTTTAAATGTCTTTTTTTACATTTGGGGGCTTAGAAACTTAGTAGTAATTTTCAAGAAAATTTGAAATATACATTTTTTTATGGACCACTCCAGCTCGGACTTGGCTTCGAGGGGCCTGCATGTTAGGTACACCCATAAATCACTACATCTAAGAAACTAGACCACTTGAGGTATTTACAACAGTGTTTAGGAAGTTTGTTAACCCTTTAGGTATCTCACAGAAATTAAAGCGAAGAGGAGGTGAAATTTAAAAATTTCACTTTTTGTGCAGATTTTCAATATTTATCTATTATTCACTGCAATACGGTAAATGTGACCAGGTAAATGCAATTTAATATCAATTCCCCCAGGTCTGCAGTTTTTAGAGATATCCCATTTGGGGCCATAGTGCACTATTTGGCTCAACCACAAGCCTCAGAATAGGAGTCTACTGGACTCTGGGGTCTCATTTTCAATACGATTTTATTTAGGCGCCATTTCAGGTTTGATGACACCCCTAAGGTGCTCAAAACTTAATAAACACCCCTAAAAAGACCCCATTTTGGAAACTACACCCCTTTAGGAATATATCCAGGGGTGCAGTGAGTATATCCAACCCACAAGTGATTCACACATTTTTTTTAGCATTAGGCTGTGTAAATTAAAAATTTATTTTTTTCCAACAATCTGCAATTTTAGATGAAAATGTTGAATTTTTACAACGAATCCTGGAAAAAAAGCACCTAAAAATTTGTTACGCAATTTCATCCAAGTTCGGCAGTACACTACATGTGGGTTTAAACTGCTGTTTGGGCGCATGGCAGGGCGTATAAGGGAGGGAGCGCTATATGGCTTTTGGAGCACAGATTTTGGTGGGGCCATGTCGCATTTGCAAAGCCCCCTAAGAACCAGAACAGGTGGAATCTTCCAGAAGTCGCCCCATTTTAGATTCAACACCCCTTAGGGATCTCATCTAGGGTCTTATTGTGCATTGTGGGCGCACAGATGTTCCATAGTTTTTTTTAGCATTGGGCCATGAAAATGGGGGGGAAGGGGCGACGCAGTTCTGTTATTGTTTTTGGGTTTCAATTTTACAGCGTTCACCGTGCAGTGTAAATGACATGATAACTTTACTATGGGAGTCAGTAGAATTACAAAGATATAGGTTTTATATAGTTTTTTATGTTTTATTACTTATACACAATAGAAATAGGTCTATAAAAATGCGTTTTTATGTTGTCCTATTCTGACAGCCATAACTTTTTTATTTTGCTGTGTGCAGAGCTGTCTAGGGCCTTGTTTTTTGCGGGGTGAATTGATGCTTTTATTGGTACCATTATGGGATGCATAAGACGCTTTGTTCACTTTTTATTAAGGTTTTTGTGAGGCATTTTGAACAAAATATAGCAATCCTGGTAGTGTTTTATTTTTATTTTTTATAGCACTCTGTGTTATATATGACATGCTAGATTTACTCAGCAGGTCGATACGATTACAGCGATACCCAATTTGTGT
Organism: Phyllomedusa bahiana; assembly: GCA_025379985.1. Taxonomy (NCBI): domain Eukaryota; kingdom Metazoa; phylum Chordata; class Amphibia; order Anura; family Hylidae; genus Phyllomedusa; species Phyllomedusa bahiana. Next base: position 16,820 of record JAODAL010000432.1, read on the forward strand.
ATTTTTTTTACTGCTTTTATACAATAAAAACACTTTTATTCAAAAAGGAAAACACATTTTTGCATCGCCATAGTCTGAGAGCCATAACTTTGTTATTTTTCTGTGTACGGAGCTGTGTACAGGCTTGTTTTTCTGCAGGATAAGTTGAAGTTTTTATTGGTATAATTTTTGGGGGGACAAGACTTTTTGATCAGTTTTAAATCCGTTTTTTGGAAAGCAGGGTTAAGAAAATACCTCAATCCTAGTAGTGTTTTTTTATTTTTATTTTTAACAGCGCTCACCGAGCAGTATCCGTGATAAGTTAGCTTTACTCTGGGGGTCGATACGATTACGGCGATACCCAAATTATATAGTTTTTTTTATGTTGAAGCACTTTAAAAAAAAAAAAAAGTGTTTTTACTGTGTAAAACAATATTTATGCATGGCTATCTTCTGAGAGCAATAACTTTTTTATTTTTCCGGATACAGAGCTGTGTAAGGACTTTTTTTTGCGGGATGAACGGACGTTTTAATTGGCACAATGTTGGCGTTTATAGGGGTTTTTGATCGCTTTTTATTCCATTTTATGTGCTGCAGGATGAACAAAAATCTTAAATCTGTGATTGTTTTTTTGTTTTTATTTTACGGCGTTCATTGTACGGGTTAATTAACATGACAGATTTATAGGGCAGGTCGTTACGCACGCAGTGATACCAAATATGGGTACTTTATTTATTTTTGGTCTTTTTTGGGGCAAATGCCGTTTTAAAGGGAAAAGGGTGATGTATTGTGTTTTTTATTTTATTTTTCGTGTTTGTGTTTTACTTATTTTTCACATTTTTTTTTTACTTTTCCCCATAGGGGATTAGAATGAGTGATCTTTAGAGCTCTCATTCAATAGGAATCACTACACAGCTTGTTGCTGTGTACTGGTTCCTATGACAACTGTCAGTCACGATGCGGGCCATGCCCACAGGGCACAGCCCGGCATCGTGACGTCACAGACAACCTGGAAGGCCTTCTATGCCTTCCGTGCTGTCTGTCAGGCCACAGCAGCCGCACGGATCATGCCCGATCGTGCACTGCTGTCGCCGACAGAGACGCAGGAGGTGATCGCTCCTCCTGCGGCTCCCTTAGTTAATTAAGGGGTTAACCGAACCCCCCCCCTCCCCCGGAGTGATCTCGGTTTGGGGCCGACGCTGCGGGATATCAGCTGTAATATACATACGTCCAGGTGCATTAACCCCCAAACGACCTGGACGTATGCATACGTCCTAGGTAGTGTTGAGCGATTATTATCGACAAAGTTGAAATCGGCACGGTTTTTATGTTAATCGGATTTTTTCGATCACGCGATAATTTAGGTGAAAATCTGCGCATAATCTATTAATATCGCGCCATTTTCAGCGCTTCCTGTCATTTTGGCGGCCAGCAAATCAGCTTAGAGAATAGAGCAGGGTGAGCTGTGTTTGCGATGTCATGACTGGGATGTGTATGGTTGCGATTGGCTGGAAAAATCACATGACCTGGTTTTAAATAGAACAGCCCTTCCTGTTCAGCATCAGTGTGTGTCAGTGTCTCATAGGCGTAGGATGTGTGCTCGGTCTCTGTCCAAACAGCTCAGCGAAATTGTTATATTTGTTCACACAGACAGCTATGCGTTTAGCTGTGAACATTAGAACTTAGGTAGATTAGAGATTTGCAGACTTTAGGTACTTAGACTGAGAATTTTAAAGGAGCCTCTAGCGCTGTAAAGTCACGGGGGATAGCGGGGGTGTGCGGGCGAACACAGACAAGCTCTTTAAAGGATAGTGGATATTGTGCAGCCCAGACTTTGTTTAGACATTGCATTGCAATGGCTTTTTATTAACAGTTTTCTGGTGAAATATTACTTGTATGTTGGGCAGCCTGAACTTATATTAGGATACAGATCTTTTCTAGTAACTGCAGGTGTATTTGATAGGTGCAAAACTCCACTTTTATTATCCGTATACATTTAAGATAGGTGTTTTTTTACTTTGGCGCAGGCCAGCTTTGTTGATAGAGGCACCTTGCGCTTAAATTTGAATACAGCAATTTTGTAGTCACTGCGGGTCTAATTGATAGGTGCAAACTCCACTTTTATTATCCGTATACATTTTAGATAGGTGTTTTTTCACTTTGGCACAGTCCAGCTTTGTTGACAGAGGCACCTTGCATTTAAATTTGAATACAGCAATTTTGTAGTCACTGCCGGTGTATTTGATAGGTGCAAAAAATACCTTTTATGATCCGTATACATTTCAGATAGGTGTTTTTGCACTTTGGCGCAGTCCAGCTTTGTTGATAGAGGCACTTGCACTTAAATTTGAATACAGCAATTTTGTAGTCACTGCCGGTGTATTTGATCGGTGCAAAAATACCTTTTATGATCGTAACATTTCAGATAGGTGTTTTTTCACTTTGGCGCAGGCCAGCTTCGTTCATAATTGTTAAATTTGAATACAGCAATTTTGTAGTCACTGCCGGTGTATTTGATAGGTGCAAAAAATACCTTTTATTATCCGTATACATTTCAGATAGGTGTTTTTTCACTTTGGCGCCGAGCGCCGCGCTCTACACGGGGCCCGGTGGTGGCTGGTGAGCATCGGCGCTGGGAACAGCGGCGTCGGGAGGGGCCCGCGCTCCGCCTCCAGGGCCCGCTCCGCCTCCGCTACGGCGCCTTCAGCTAAATACAGCACTGTAGGGCCGTCCGAGCGGGGCGGAGCGGTGCTGGGCGGAAGCCCGCGCTCCCAGCACAGCTGCGCTCCAGGATTCTTGTACTTACATGCCTGTGCGCTGTAGCCGGAGCCGGGCCGTCCTCCTCTGTGGGCTGGATGCGGAATAATTTGACTCTGTGAGGCCCCGCCCCTCGGAGGCGGAGCCTCACGAATTCAAATTGTCCCGCATCCCGCCGCTGGGCACAGTACACAGCGGCGGCGGCGGCAGAGAGTCGGAGACAGAGGAGGAGGGGCCGGCTCCGGCGCAAGCATGTAAGTAGAAGATTTCTTGAGCGTAGCTGTGCCGGGAGCCGGGACCTCCTCTCAAAGCTCGTAGTGCGGCACGGCACCATACTATGAGTGTGGGGGGCCCCCCTTTGCCCACCCATAACTGTGGGGGGCCCCCTTTCCTCACCTAGCACACTAGCCCAGCCATTACTGTGGGGGGCCCCCCCCCCCTCATCCTGGGCTGGATTTGTGATAGGGGGAGCCCCCCAGGCTGCGTGTGAGGTGGGGGGCCCTCTTCCCCAACCCCATGGCTGTATCGGGGACTCTGCTTACAGGGGGCCCCACAGACGGGGGGGGACTATTCGGCCTACAGGGGGGGCCTTTATCTACGGGGGGGACTATTCTGCCTACCAGGGGGCCATAATCTACAGGGGGGGACTATTCTGCCTACAAGGGAGCCCTAATCTACGGGAGGGGGGGGGACGACGACTATTCTGCCTACAAGGGGGCCCTAATCTACAGAGGGCCCTATTCCACCTACAGGGGTGGCCTAAGCTACAGGGGGCCCCCATTGTACCTACATGGGAACCCTAAGCTACCGCCCGGGGGCCCGAAGCTACCTAGCTACTCCCCGGTGGATGCCTAGCTACCGCCCGGGGGCCCCATTGTACCGACATACCGACGGGGGGAGCCCCATAATTACCAGGGGGTAATTCTTACCATTTGGGCCATTATAAATGGGGAGTTTGTACATGGGGGGAGGGGGCACTCAGTTGGGAAAATGATAAAAAAAAGTGAGGAGTCTCAGGTGTTTGTGTTGTAAATTCTACAGGGACGAGTGATGGACGGAGGTCTGGACCGAATAGAGAAGAAAAGGGAAAGTGAACGACTCCTCAGACAAGACGTCACCTGAGAGGCGCTAAATGTAAGTAAACTATTTGCAAAGCACCTGTGTATCTACTACTACAGGGTCACTGAATGGAGGAAATATGGGTTTTGGTGTGATGGTTTATAATCACTAGCAGTATGGCGGTATTATTCAGTATTGTTATGTTGGAGATATGTGGTGATGATGTGCTGATCTTATTAGGTGCTTGCATATTGTTGTTGTTTTGTGATATTGGGCTTGGTGTACTGATTTAGTCAATAACACTATGGTGGTGCTAGTCAGTATATTGTAGTGATAGGTGGCAGTATTATTTAGTATTTGTATATTGTTGCTTGGTAATATTGGTCTGTGTATACTGGCTTTGCCAGTAACATTATAATGGTGACATGTGGAGGTATTTGCTGGACCCAGCAAGAACTAAATCCCAAAACAATGGCAGAATTGCATTTTTTTTTCTTGTGACCCCAAAAACAATTTTTTATTTTTCTGGAGTGGCGATGGTTGTGGGATGGGTGGGGCTCTGTCGGGACGGCCGGGGATGGGGAGGGAGGGGGAGGAGCAGGGGGTTGGGCCAGCCTATGGGCCCAGACGCTCCAGCTGTATGGGGCCCCAAAATTTCTGATGGCGGCCCTGGCTGTGACGCCCAGTTACTGATGCCATCAGAGGAGGAGAAGGAAGCCGGTCAATCGGCAAAAATCCCGGGCGGTCGGCAACGCCTTGCAGAGTCCCTTGGTTGTAGCCCGCAGCTCCTGGATGCAGGAAGTCAGGACGACCAAGTCACCTGTGTTGTTGATGATGATGATGAGGACGACATTGCGGATCCATCGTGGTCTTTTCCGCAGAATTTGCTTGCGAGCGCTTCATCACTGGATGAGGAGGAAGACGATGGGGTAGTGTCAATACGGGTCCCGCCTCAAAAAGGGAGAGGGTGGTCGCAGAAGTCCGCTGATATGATTCCGCCAGCCACGGTCAGCGGAAACCCCGCTCCTCGCTTATCGCCGTCAAAAAGGTCCAGGACCTCTCAAGCCTGGGCCTTCTTTGAGCAAGCCTCTGATTCACCCAGCGATGTCATATGCCGCCTTTGCCGTAAACGCATCAGTAGAGGCAAGAATCTTAGGTGTTTAACCACCACCAACATGTCTAGTCACATGCAGTGAATGCATGAGTTGAAATGGAGGCAACACTTGGCCAAAAAAGGCCAAACCGATGCCAGGCTTCCAACCACTGTCACACGTTCTGTCTCCGCCTCCTCCTCCTCCACCATCACCAAGCGTTCCTCAGCTGCCCATGTCTCTCAGAGTCATGATCAGGGATCAGCCTCCTCTTCAGCCTCCACCGTCGCCCAAGTACCACCAGCACCACAAGAGACCCATCCCACCCCTTCTCTTTCCACCAGTTTGCCCTGCATGCCATACAGCGGCCAGTCTAGCAGCCAGCCTTCTGTCTTCCAGTTTTTGGGAGCAGAAGAAACACTTTAACCCAAACCATCCCAAAGCAAAAGCCTGAATGTTCGCATTGCCAGGCTTTTTGGGCCTGGAAATGTTGCCTTTCCGTCTGGTGGACACAGATGGTTTCGCAACGTCAGGCCCTTGCCTGCCCCCAATACCAGATGCCGACCCGGCATTTCTTTGCCAGAAAAAAACCGTCCCTGCCCTGGCCAGCCACGTGTCATTTAAAATTTCAAGCGCTTGTCTGCATCTGTGTCCGGAAAAGTCCATTCACCACCGACACATGGACTAGTAAGCATAGCCAAGGCCGCTATAATTCTGTGACAGCTCACTGGGTGAGCTGGTGGATGTCTCTGGGGGTGAAAGGTGGCTCTCAGGCTCGGGGCACGCTCTTCAAAACCGCAGGGATGGTGCAGGGCTCTTTCCCCCAAGGTCCTCCTGGTGGCATCACGTGCCCAGAGAAAAACCCGGCCGTGTTGAAATTAATCCGTCTTGGAGACCGTCCAAACATAGGTCAGGAGCTGTGGACGGCTCTCCGCAACGAGACCGAGCGCTGGCTGGGTGACAAGAACCTTGTGCCAGGCAAGGTGGTGTGCGATAAGCTCAGCCTCCAGGTCAACCGTCTCATTGTTGACGTGGCAACACGCTGGAATTCCACCCTCCACATGCTCCAGCGATTGTGGCAGCAGCGCAATGCCATTACGCAGTACGAAGTGACACATGGCCTGACAAGCAGCGTGCGGACCTCGGGGTGGGTTTATCCACCGAGAGTGGAGGCAGGTGAAAGAGCTCTGCCCCCCAGCCTCCCTGGCCACCAAACCCTTTGCAAACGGGGCTTTTGGAAGGAGTGGAAAACCCCCTACACAGGGGGGCGGACGACACAAGAGCCTCTCTCCTCGAATCCACAAGGCCCGACAGTTTCTCAATTTTATCGGGCTTCATTAGGCAGTGGTTCGGGGTCCCCGGGCTAGTGCAAAGGGGGCGCATTCAGTTCTCAGGTGCATCATCGGGGTCAAGTCAGGGCTGTGTTGAAGCTGTGTCGGAGGAAGCGAGGAGGGAGGAGGAGGTATTCCTAAAACACAGACGTTACCGACGTCCCCTGCCCTTGGAACAGGTTGGCGCGAATTTGAGGCGGAGGAGGAAGATGAGGAAGATCAGTTGCTAGTGCCCCTCGACCCCGAGGCTTGGGAAAAACAAGGCTCCATCTCTCACATGGTGCTTGGATGCCCATTTAATTCCATCATGATCCTCGCATTAAGGCATTCAAATGAACAACAGTTACTGGTGGCCACCCTCCTGGATCCCCGGTACAAAACAAAACTCGCCACTTTCCTTCCACCCACCCAAATAGAGAGTAAAATGCAGGAAATGGAGACCTTGCTGATTGAATCAACTGAGACATCTGGGTTTCGTCTGCCTCACGTTCCTTCAAAATGTCACGGTGGAACAACGTCAGTGACGTGACAGCAGTAGAGTGCAAGTAGACAGCAGCAGCAGGCAAGGTAGCAGAAGCCTAATCGGTGACCTCTGGCAATCTTTATTTACCACCTCACCAACGCATGCAATGCAGGGCACACATCCAACACACAGAGACCAGCTTAAATCATGGTGCACGACTATCTGCGTCTCAACACCGATGTTTTTTGTATGTGTTCCGGACCCAATTGACTTCTGGGTATCCAAAATGGATGACTGGCCCGAGCTCGCTCGCCACGCCATAGAGGTGTTGTCCTGCCCAGTAGCCAGCGTCATGTCTGAGCAGACCTTCAGCACAGCTAGAGGAGTCATTACAGACAAACGCATCCGACTTTCCACAGATAATGTGGATCGTTTGACTTTCATCAAGATGAATCATGCATGGATCTCTGATGTTGTGGCCCCAATTGCCGGTGTCACCGATTAGTTGCCGGTCTACTTCACATTCCTCTTCAAACAGAAATGATCCTCTTGAAAACTTTTTTTAAAATGATCATTTCTTGCTGCAATTTTTATTCTCAGTTCCCAAAAGTTCATTTTGCTGGTTTTGCTGTGAGGAGACTGTAAAAGACAGCAAGGTTTCATGACAAAACCGTATTCCATTTACTCACTTCATCTTTAGAATTTTTCACATTGTCAATGTTGCTGTGAGATACAGCTATAATCATGGTCCTTTGGAACAGAAATGTGGCTTTTAAGTGGCATTTCTCCCTCACAATTTTATACAGTGGCTGAGAAGTCATTTTTATAATTTTTTGGGGTCATGTTGCTTTAAAATGCAGCAATACTACAGGTCCTATTCTAAAAAATGTTGTTTCTAACAGACATTTGTTATTCACAATTGATAAAAGTGGCTCAAGGGTCATGTTTTGAATTTTTGGGGGCATTTTGCTGTGACATGCAGCTAGACTACAGGTCCTATTGTTTAAAATGTGGTTTCTAACAGACATTTGTTCTTCACAATTGTCAAGAATGGCTCAAGGGTGATGGTGCTGTCATAAACAGGAATAGGTAGGACACTGTTAATGGACACATATTGCAAAATAACTTGTTTTTGCAAGATCTTTAACATAGCTAGCAATTCCTTTAGTGAGACAACTCATTTAATACAATTAAAAAAAAGAGAAACAAAGACGTGGTGTGATTCCATCCTATTTTAAAAATGTGTTTTCTAGTATTAAACTACTAAAAAACTTGCATGTACAAAATAGCTGATACAAATATTCCTCTGAATTGTACAAGGGAGGTACAGGAAGACTCGAACAGATGTAGGTTACCCAGGACAGATATAGTTAATGTCCAGTTCAACTAAAATGGTGGTTGAAAGACTCCTTTTCCCGGCACTTTTTAATTTGGCGCTCAAACAGGTTTAATGGTCATAATGTGGTACAGAACAGGTATAGTCAATGTCCAGTTCAACTAAAATGGTGGTTGAAAGACTCCTTTTTCCACCACTTTTTAATCTGTGGGTCATGCAGGTTTAGGGCTCATGCTGTGGCCCAGGACAGGGATAGTCTATGTCCAGTGAAACTAAAATGGTGGTTTAAAGACTCCTTTTTCCGGCACTTTTTAATCTGGGGGTCATGCAGGTTTGGGGCTCATGCTGTGGCCCAGGACAGGGATAGTCTATGTCCAGTGAAACTAAAATGGTGGTTGAAAGACTCCTTTTTGCGGCACTTTTTAATCTGGGGTCATGCAGGTTTAAGGGTCAGGCTGTGGTGCAAGACAGGGATAGTGAATGGTGTGTGACTTTTTTTCTGTGGCTTTTATAACCTAAGTATGTTGCCTAAGATGTAGCAGGTATCCATTTGACTGTTGTGGATGTCAATTCCAGCTTCTCCAGGCCTGTTTGGGTGTAAGAATGAAGGTGTTGTTCCTCTCCCATAGACTTTAATGGTCTTCGGCAATAATCTATTATCGACTATCGGAAATCGTCTTGATAATTGCCGATATGGACTATCGACCCGATGACGATAGTCAACGTAATCGCTCATCACTAGTCCTAGGTCGTTAAGTAGTAAATTCCTGTGAAACACCTAATGGGTTAATAAACTTCCTGTTTTGAATACTATAAAGGGTGCAGTTTCTTAGATGAAGTCCTTTATGGGGGTACCCAACATACAGGCCAATCAAAATCATGTTAGAACTGGACTGGTCCCTAAAAAATGTATATTGCAAATTTTCTTGGAAATTTTAAAATTACTACTATATTTCTAAGCCCCCTAATGTCATTTAAAAAAAAAAAAGAAAAAAAAGACATTTAAAAAAAATATATATATATTCCACCCTACAGTAGACATATGGTAGATGCTTATAAACTATTTTGAATGGAATAACTATCTGTCTTACACACAGAAATTTTTGAAGTTTGAAATTGGTAAATGTTTCAAATTTTTCATGATACTTTGATATTTTTTCACAAATAAACAAGCATTTTTGGACCAAATTTTCTCACTAACAAAGCACAATGTATCACGAGAAAACAATTTTTGAATCGCATGGATAGGTTAAAGTGTCAAAAAGTTATTCTCACATAAAGTGACACATGCCAGATTTAAAAAATGGGGCTCTGTCAGAGAGGCCAAAACTGGCTTCGGCGGTAAGGGGTGAAAGATATCGGTCTATACGAGGCCGGGAAGAGAGGCTCCTTTCCTTTTTTGGGGATAACTTTGATGTATGCGTTTCTGGACTCTGGTCTGGCCATGTTTTAAAACGTCATTAAAATAATCCGTTAAGATTGGGGTGAGTGGCTCTATCAGGAGTTTATACAAGTTGCCAGTGAACCCATCAGGTCCTGTCACTTTGCTGGGCGCCAAGTATTTTAAAGCCGATTGTACCTTCTGTGTAGTGATATCTGCATTTACAGTAAATACTCAAGTTGGTCGGGGGTGAGCTTGGGGATGTGTAAGGATTCAAGGAATGATTTGCTCTCATCATCATCCCCGTAGCAGGGATCAGGGGCATACAGATTTTCATAAAAGGTTTTGAAGGAGTCGTTGATCAGATAGGGGTCAGATGTAGTCTGACCTGTAGGAGTTCGAAGGGAGGTGATGTGAGACAGGCAAAAGCTGCCCTTAAGGAGCCTGGAGAGGACTTTCCCAGCCTTATTCCCATATCTGAACAAACATGATGTCAAATATGAGCGCTGGACTTCCTCACTGTTTACCCATAGGTCAAAATCCCTCTTAGCATTTTCCCAGTCCTGCTTGGTTGTTGTTGAGCTGGTATGAAATGACCGATACACAACTCTCACTTTCTCCGTCGCCCTTCTATATTCCTCCTCAAATTTTCGCCTGTAGGAAGAAGTATAGACTATGATGCGTACCCGGAGGACTGACTTGGCTGTAGCCCAGTAAAGTGAGATGTTTGTTGCATGGTCCGTGTCAGTTGCAGAAAATTCCGTCCACCAGCAGTGCACCAGATCAGCAAACGTGTCAGTTTTAGTCAGGTATGAGGGGAATTTCCAAATAAAATCAGTCCCCTTGGGGTAAGTGTCTGCGATCTCCACCGTGACAGGAGAGTGGTCAGAAATGACCAAATCCAGGATTTCGGAGGCCACAGTCCTCCTACAGAGATCTCGGAATGTAAGGATGTAGTCCAATCTAGACCAAGATCGTTGAGCGTGGGAGTAGAATGAGTATTTCCTACTGTCCGGCTAGAGGTCTCTCCAGGTGTCATAGGTCTCTGTCAAGTCAAGAAATGACTCTAGGGTGTCAGCACCAGGGACTCGGGAAACTGAGGGTGTGTGCGTTGAACAGGTATCTCTCTTCCTATCTAAGATCTCATCCAAAACCACATTCATATCACCCCCCATGATTCTGGTTGAGTTGGTGTCCCCATGAACCCAGTTGGCCAGTTCAGTGAAAAAAGGCCCACTTTGAGTGTTGGGGCGATAAATGTTGTAAAGACTCATCTGTGTGCCGTTGTAGTTGATAACCAGTTGGGATACTCTTCCCTCAGTATCTGTCTCATGAGAGATTAAAGTGAATGGGAAGTTCTTGTGGATGATCGTAAGTACGCCCGCTTTCCCGCCCTTCGCCGAGGAGCCAAATACATGGCCCACGCAAAACTTCCCCATACGGAAAAAATCTTCTTGCCTCAGGTGAGTCTCCTAAAGGAAGACAATGTTGGGGTGGAGTTTTTTGCGGTGACTGATAACCTTAGTCTGCTTGTTGGGGGAGCAGAGCCCCTTGATATTCCAAGAGACTGTTCTCATGGAGGGCGGAGAGGCAGAGGCACACTAAGGGGAATGTTCCTCTTGGAGGTGTCATCCAAGTGGGGAGACATGATCAGAAAAGCATTCGTCACTTGACAGGACTCCCATCTTATAAAACAAAAACAAAGTCACTGGTTAGACCACACATGGAATATTGTGTACAGTTTTGGGAACCAGTGCACAGGAAAGAGATTGTAGAGCTTGAACAGGTACAAAGGCGGGCAACAAAAATAATAAAAGGACTGGGTGGACTACAATACCCAGAAAGATTAGCAAGGTTAGGGTTATTTAGTTTAGAGAAAAGATGGCTTCGGGGGGACATAATAAATATGTTTAAATACATCAAAGGTCAATATAGAGATCTCTCCCAAGATTTATTTATACCCAGGGCTGTATCTAGAACAAGGGGACATCCTCTACGTCTTGAGGAACGAAAACTTCTACGTACACATAGAAAGGGATTCTTTACTGTCAGAGCAGTGAGACTGTGGAATTCTCTGCCAGAGGAACTTGTCAAGGTGTATTCACTAAGGCTAGGTTCACACGGTGTATTTACGCCCCGCAATTACGCCGTGTGACCGGGGGCGGGGCGGGAGCGGGGGACTGAGCAGGGGGCCGACACTTCGCCGGCCCATAGACTTGAATTGCTAGCTGCGCGTATTTGCGGCTAGTAATTCACATGTCAATTATCTCCCCGCCCGACGGCTTCGCCGGGCGGGGGGAGGAGACGTAATCCATATTTCTCTATGAGAACTTTGAATTACAGTAATGAATGGGCAGTTTTCAGCCCGTAATTTGCGCTCTTCGGCGCGTAATTACGGACCGAAATACGGCCCATTTTAAGCCGTGTGAACATGGCCTAACAGTTCAAAAAGGGTTTGGATGCATTTCTGGAGCGTAATAATATAACAAGTTATAGTGTCTAGGATTCTGGAGAAGGGTCGTTGATCCAGGGATTTTTCCGATTGCCAGATTGGAGTCGGGAAGGAATTTTTCCCTAAAATAAGGACAATTGGCTTCTACCTCATTGGGGTTTTTTGCCTTCCTCTGGATCAACACCTTAGCACAACATGCTGAACAGGATGGACGTTTTGTCTTTTTTCGGCCTTACAAACTATAAAACTATGAAAAAGTGCAGAAGGTAGAATAAATCCCAAAATAGAAGTACAGAAAGTACAAAAAGAGCAAAAACGTGGAGAGACGCCTGTGTTGTTAACCTGCCTCTCCCATTGCATGAGGGGACTTCACCTTTTTCTGGCATGCGGAGGATCCGAAGAGGGATCGGAAAACACATTACGTACGTCTCTGACTCCCCACGCCAGACAGAGGGGAAGCAGTTCACTCCCATATATCAAAAAACATACCCTGAGTAATCATGAAGACATGTGGAGTTATATCATGTGTTATGACCAAAATGAGACAGACTTATACAGTCAACTGGGCCAAGTCTAATACTTAGACTCCAGAATGGACAATGCAATAAAATAATAGCTGCATGTGACCGAGCAGTCCTAGGGATCAAAACGGTTGAGAATTACTCACGACTCCGTAGCTCAGTAGTCCCATCTTGTCCCCCGGGGAACACTTCAAGAGAAAGCTGTCGCTGTAGGCTCAGGCAGATGGAGGTGGTTAGGAGAGCGTTTCTCTTTAGGGGGAAGAAGAATAGAGGCGTGAAGTGCGAGCAGAAGAGGTCGAGATGGATCTTTTCCCGCCTGGAGATGACCGGGAAGAGGACAGGTCCAATCCGAGGATGTTCTGGAGGTCTTCTTCTGCAGCATCCGACGAAGTGTAAGTTTTCGGTGCGGAGTTCGGGATGTGGACCCTTAGGACTGCCGGGTACATTATTTGGAAGCGAATCTTCTTGTTGAAGAGTGCAGTGCTGATTTTACTAAAAGGTCACCTGCGTCTGGACACCTCCATAGAGAAATCCTCAAAGAGGAGCACTTTGTGACCTTCAAGAAGCAACGGCGTGCACAATTTGCGGTAGGCACAGAGAACGTCCTGCTTATCATTTTAGTCTAAATATTTTGCCATCACAGTGCAGGCTCTCCTTCTCAGCCGGTCTCCCGCTTCTTCTCTCAGGGCCAAATCCGGAACAATCCGATGTGCCCTTTCCACCCTGCAGCTTCTATCAATGCCCAGAGCTAGAGCAGTCTGGAATAATTCTTGGAGTTCCGCTGGTTTGACCGACTCCGGGAGGCCAGCCAGCCTCAGGTTACTCCTCCTGGAACGGTTCTCCAAGTCCTCCAGGCGATCGTAGAGAGCAGCCTGAGATCTTTCAGAGGTAGCTAGCTTGGACTGTAGGACATCATTGTCTGTCTCCAGCTGCTGCACTCTGTGTTCCAGTACCTCTAAGCGGGAGCTGTGGATTTGGAGATCTTGGTGGATTTTGCCCAGAGATGCCTGCAGCGTTGATTCCAGGGTTTCCTGGAGGTCAGGGGCAATGTGTCTGGCCACCTCCAGTGCTAGCATTTTGTAATCTATCACATGGCTGACTCTCTCACCAGGTGTGTGTGTGGTGGGGAAGAGTCCCAGGTGTCAGCAGGCAGATCGCGCTCTTCTGTGCTCTGTGAGCGGGTGGGCGCCATCTTGGCTTCACCTTGTGGTGGGGAGGGATGCAGGGAGGAGGCATCTTTATGTCCACTGCGGAGCAGTTACTTGTCCATCCAGTCAGTGGAGGGCTCAGGGAGAATGTACTCGGCGTGAGATGAGAGTGGGTGCCGGCCAAGTGGCAAATTGCAGGCTTGAGGCGCGGGGATGCAAGGAGCTCTCACCGCTCACATTCGTTCGCCAGCGCCGGAACCGGAAGTCCCTTGATCAGCTTTTTTCTTGCTACAGACTTCGCCGAACTGTTAGTACTGATGTGGCAAATTATCATAACTCTGCTGAGAAATCTCTGAAACTTTTATTTATTTATGGACACATAACTTTGGATGACAATTGTCCTTGCAGTTTTCAGAAGGAAAGGTAACAGTCCACGATTCCCAGTTGGTAGTAGGATTATGGATAGCAAACCATGGAATCCCTAAAATCACTGGAAATTTGGGAGATGAAAACTGATAGTTTCATGATGATTAGGTTCAATACAGATTCCAAGTTCAGCTAGCTCATGAATTACAGGTCCAGATGATAAATGCGATCCATCAACAGCTTCCCTATCAATCGGTGTGGATTTTTTTTCCACTCGTAATGTTATTATTAAATGCAAATTGTAAGTCCATGAATCTAACATGGCTGAACATTCCATTTTATGGCTTCCAAATATGACCTGTATTGGGATGGCGAAATGAGAGGATGGTGAATAATTTTGTCTTTGTCTACAGTCACAGATGAGATGGTCTGAAAATCCGGCAGAAAATCCGGCTCTCTGTCCTGGCGCACGTGCAGGCTATAGACCTTTGAACCTTGTTTGGACAGTTAACATGTCTTGAGCCCCCACAATATAGGCATAATTTTTCCGTATGGCGTCCCTCTGTTTCTACAGCAATAAGCAGTTTTCGGATAACAGTAATCTGCATAGGTTCGGGTGTAGTTTCAGTCCTCTTCTGGGTGTTCCTACTACTTGTAGGAAGCGTTATTAGCTGAGCCAGAGGTTGGAACACGTAAGAGTTAGTTTCAGTAGTTAAGGGGCAGGCAGGCAGTGTAGTCAGAAGGAAAACCAATAGTCAATTTGTTTGAGCAGCGTCAGTTTAGGAAGCAGGCAGGAAGCGTAGTCAGAAGGAAGGCCAAAGTTCGGTACGCAGCAAATAACAACAACAGCAGCAGAACAAGAGAGACTAGCTAGATTACTGGCAGAGCAAGTACTAGGCTAGGGCTTAACTTGGAAGTCCAATTAACAGTGGGTGGAGCAAATCAGGAGAACACGGACCAAGGCTGAGGGATTAGGGAATTAGGCAAGGTTCAGCACATGAGCTCTGCAGAGAGCTAAATAGTTCAGTGGGAAAAGCTGTGGTTTGGGATGTAGGAGTCTCTGAGTTCAAGTCCTGACAGAGGCAAAACTATTGTCACGGTTCACGCTGTGGTCCCTGCCTTGAATCACGGATGTGCCTGTGCTTCTGCTTTGTCCCCTGTTGCACTCACAGTCCATGCCATGGCTGCTGTTGTGGACTATGGGCATGGCCGTTTTCCTGCTGTGTCTTCTATCCCTGCTCTGGTATCTGCCGGTGCACCGGCGGCAGCAGCAGCATCCGCCAGGCGGATTCAGCTCACCTCACTCCTGCTCCAGTCTGTGATCCTTCTTGATGTCCACTCTGACCTCCTTTGCATGCATGCATGTGCCAGTTCTCGGGATTTTAAAGGGACAGTACCTAATTACCTGTTTAATGACCTGTGACCTTTTGTGATTTAAGGAGCTTCCTGCCTCTGCTCCAGAGTCAATTTGTGGTGGTACTGCTGTGGGTCTGACCCCTGTCTGTTGTGCTGTTTGCTGTGTTTTGTAAAAAAAATTATTTTAACCCTTTCAAGTGTCGACCATATGACCACACATTAGACCCCTTCTTCTGGTCTTTATGTCAGTATTAATACATTTAAAGAAGAGTGGCTAATATGTTTTAATAAAAATGTTAAATAGAACTTTTTCCACATTATGCATTAACAGAAATTATTTATAGTCCTTTTAATTATAAGGAGATGAAAACTGATAGTTTCATGATGATTAAGTCCTTTTAATTATTTTTGCAGTCAAAACCAGGAGCGTAACTACCGGGGTAGCAGACGAAGCAACTGCCATGGGGCTCGGTGGCTTAGGGGGCCCGCGCTCCGGGGCAGCTGCTACGTCTGCTACCCCGGTAATGCCGCTCCTGGGCCCGTCGGCAGTGAAAATAACAGTTCACTGCGACGGGCACAGAGCTGCGGGGCCCGGCTGGTCCGTGAAGCCAGGGGGGCTGCCGCCGACGACAGGCTCCACCCCCTTGCTTCACAGCGGCTATTTTAATTGTATGCACGTCCGTGCGACGCGCATGCAATTAAGATGCCCCTGCCGTACATCGCTCTGCAGGCGGCGCGGCGGAAGTGACATAATCGCACCGCCTGCCGAGCTTCCTGTCCTCGGCCCCAAGCCTAAAGCAGCAGGCTTGGGGCCGGGAGGAGACGGAGACGCCGGGGGAGCCCGGCCTGGTAAGGGAGAAGCTGAGGGGGGCCCGGGGGGAAGGGGGGGGACTATGGCCGCAGGGGGCGCTAATGACTGGGGGGGCGGCTATGCTTGCAGGGGGCCCTAATAATGGGGGGGTGGGCTATGGATACAGGGGGCCCTAATAACTAGGGGGGGGACTATGGCTGCAGGGGGCCCTAATAACTGGGGGGGGACTATGGCTGCAGGGGGCCCTAATAACTGGGGGGGGGGACTATGGCAACAGGGGGCTTTAAAAACAGGGGGGGGGACTAAGGCTGAAGTGGGCCTAATAAGGTACTTGGGGGTGGGGGGGACTATGGCTGCAGGGGGCCCTAATAACTCGGGGGAGGGACTATGGCTGCAGGGGGCCCTAATAACTGGGGGGGACTATGGCTACAGGGGGCCCTAATAACTGGGGTGGACTACGCCTACAGGGGGCCCTAATGCTGGGGGGGGGGCGAACTATGCCTACAGGGGGGGGGGGAGCAATGCCTACAGGGGGCCCTAATGCAGTGGGGGAGCTGTGCCTACAGGGAGCCCTAATGACTGGGGGGTGCTATGCCTACAGGGGGCCCTAATGCCTGGGGGGAACTATGCCTACCGGGGGCCCTAAAGCCTGGGGGAGGGGGAGAACTATGCCTATAGGGGGCCCAAAATGACTGGGGGAAACTAAGCCTACAGGGGCCCTAATGACGGGGGAAACTATGCATACAGGGGGCCCCTAATACTGGGGGGGGAAACTATTTGCCTACGGGGGGTCCTAATCTACAAGGGGGGACTATTCTGCTATTCTGCCTACAAGGGGGCCCTAATCTACAGAGTGAAAAAACTTTGAGATTCTCGGTTCACATATTTTGATCAAAAGATGTTTAAGCTGCCCACGACTTTCAACGTGATCTCAAATAGGGCAATCCCACACTATCTTTTACCTCTCAATAGAGCCACATCCAGGCCTCTCACTGGGTCAACCGACCTCCTTTATCCAGAGAGAAAAAAATAAAAAAAAACCCAACCTGCAAGCTGCACTTCTTATGACAGCCTGTGACAGTGGGCAGGTGCACAAAATCTAAATGGAGGCACCCGTTCCTCCCCATATAGGTTAAAATCAATATACACCAAATATAACGTATGGTTCTGCACAAAAAACACTTCTGAAAAAACATATGCAAACTGGGTGGCACTGGCAGGGCTGCGGCACACATATATATATAAAAATGTCCCAAACCGCACACCACGCCACGGCACACTATTTGCAAAAGGCAATAATTACGGGGAAATCCCTAAAGAGATTTATGCTTCTATCAAACATAAAAAACTTTGAGATTTCAGTTACTTTTTTTGTCAAAAATGTTTAGCGCCCACGGACTTTAACGATCCTTTAGGGCACCCCCACACTATTTTTTAACCCTTCTAGACCCATCCGGTAAAAAGGGCCCCCAGGGGCATTTTTTTTTCGGTTTTTTTTTTCCCATTATTTTGGTGTTTTGTTTTAACTTATGGGAGGAAGGGTGCCTCCATTTTGATTTTCTGCACCGCCCATCTCAAAGGGGCCGTCAAAAAGAAGTGCAGTTGCGGGTTGGGGTTTTTTTTTTTTTTTTTTTTCTCTTGTAAAGGGGGTGTTGACCCAGTGGGAGGCCTGGATGTGGTCTATTGAAGGTAAAAGATATGTAGGACTCCCCCATTTTGAATCACGTTGAAAGGTCAGGGGCAGCTTAAAAATCTTTTGATCAAAATATGTGAACCGAGAATCTCAAATTTTTTTTTCTGTAGATAGATAGCAAAAATGTTTCTTTAGGGATTTCCAGTAATGTATTGCTAATCTACAGGGGGCCTATTTACCTACTGGGTGGCCAAAACTCAGTGGGCCCCCCCTTTCCTACATGGGAACCCCAACTACCCCCCCAGGGCCTGAAGCTGCCTACACGCCCCAAGCTACCTATTACTCCCAAGCTACCTAGCTACCCCCCCGGGGGCCCCCGTGGTACCTATAAACCAACGGGGGGAGCCCCTTTATTCCCCACGGGGAAATTCTTACCTTTTGGGGCCCATTATAAATGGGGAGTTTTGTACATGGGGGGGGGGAAATCGTTGGGAAAGGGAAAAAAAAAAAAAAAGTTTGTTTGGGGGCCCCTGGTTTCTTAGTTCCCCCCGGGCAAACATAGGGGGCACCCCACCCTCCCTAAGGCAAGGAATGTTAGAAAATCCATTTGATACTTACACAATACATTCTCATGGATACATTCTCATGCTCCTAGAAGAGTATAGCCGTCTATCCCGACGTACGCGGAAATATCGGCGACTTTTAAAGGGGATTACCTCCATCCTCAAGCACCCCAAAGGAATAAAAAATGGTTTTTTTAAAAATATATAACCACATTTCTTTATTGAAACTTATCCCTTTTTTTGCTGTTTCCCTTGTTAACCCTGCTTACCAAAGTTCTCTGAGCGTTCCTGCTTTTGCAAGGTTTAAATCCCTACAAACCTGCTGTTACTACCTTGTACCAGTCTTACTTGCGGGGAACCTGACCTGTCTACGCTACACCTGTTGTTACCTGTCACCTCTGATTATACCTGGTGCCTTCTGTCCTGGACTTTGGCTGTTACTGCGAGTATCCACGCCAGGGGTAGTGATCTGGAGACTCCCTACAGCTAAGTCTGTCCGGCCTTACAGCAGGCTATGGTGAAGGGGGTCTCTAGGACTCCACTCCCTTGCTTGATCTCCACCTATACCAGGCTCTGACTGGGCCACCGGGGGATCGGTGAATCCCCCGGTGGGCCCCCCCGAGCCGCTGTGGGCCCCGGGGGGGGGGGGTGCACGATCCCCCCCGGGCCCCTCCCCCTCCCGGTCCCCGAGCGCCCGGGCCCGCTCCCCAGCACCCAGACCGAGCCCGGTAGCTCTGTGATTCCCCGGCAGGGTGAAGGGCGTTGGCCTTCAGCCTGCCGGGCGCCGGCCCCTACTGGAAATAGCAGCGCGGTGACGTCAATTACCGCGCCCCCTATGAGGGGGGCAGACGGAGCCGCGGCCCGGGCAGCGAGGCGGCATTTGGTGATGGGTGTTTTTTTCTTTTTTTTTTTTATAAGGGGGCCCGACTACCACAAGGGGGCCCCGCTACTCAAGGGGTGCCCCTGGCTACCCCCAAGGGGGGTCTGGTACTAAAAAAGAGGCCCTGGCACTAAAGGGGCCCTGGCTATTAAAGGGGGGCACCTGGGCCCCACCTAAGGGGGGGCCCTGACTACTGAAGGGGGCCCGGAAAACCCCTTTAAACCCCCCCAAGGGGGCCCACCTCCCCACTACCAAGGGGGCCCCCCCCGGGGGACTACTCAAAGGGGCCCCCGGCTATTAAAGGGGGGGCCCCGGCTATTAAAAGGGGGGGGCCAACTATCAAGGGGGGCCCCGGGTACAAAGAGGGCCCTGGATAAAAGGGGGCCCCGCTACCAAAGGGGGGCCCTGGCTCCCAAAGGGGGCCCTGGGTACTACGAGGGCCCTGGCTTTAATAAAGGGGGGCCCGACTAAGGGGGCCCCGATACTAAAAGGGGGGGCCCGGCTACTAAAAGGGGGCCCCCGGGTATTCAGGGGGCCCCGGCACTAAAAGGGGCCCGGGTACTAAAAAGGGGCCCCCGGCCCCCTCAAGGGTGTCCCTGGCATAAAAAGGGGCCCCGGCACCTAAAGGGAGGCCCGGCTCCTTAAGGGGGGCCCGGCTAAATAAGGGGGGCCCCGGAAAATAAGGGGGGCCCCGGGTTATAAAGGGGGCCATGATAAGGGGGTCCTGATAACAAGGGGGTCCTCCCACTAAAGGGGGCCCCGGCTAATAAGGGGGGCCCGATACCCAAAGGGGGGGCCCCTGACTACTAAATACTAAAGGGGGCCCCGCTACCCCACACACTGCAGGGGGGGCCCCGACTTCCCGCACACTACTAAAGGGGGGGGCTGACTTACTGCACTCTAGCTAAAGGAGGCCCCTAACTACCTGTATATTACCTAAAGGAGACCACTAACTGCCTGTATACTATCTAAAGGAGGCCTTAACTGCGTGTATACTACCTAAAGGAGACCCCTAACTGCCTGTATACTACCTAAGGGTGCTTTCATACGGTCAAAAACACAACAAATCCGCACCGTGTGAAAGCACCCTAAAGGAGGCCCTAACTGCCTGTATACTACTTCAAGGGAAGCCCTAACTGCCTGTATACTACATAAAGGGGGTCCCTAACTGCTTACAGCCTATATAAAGGGGACCCTAACTACCTACAGCTTACCTAACTAGGGGAACCACCTACCTACAGCCTAACTAATTGGGACTCACCAACACCTACCTACAGCCTACCTAACTGAGGTCCACCAACCTAACTGCAGACGATCTACTTTCCTAACTGGGGGCTGTTTACCTACCCACCCATGGCTAGGTACCCACCAACCTACCTGGGGATGGCCTACCAACTTATCCAGTGGGGGTCTACCTACCTAAATAGGGCCTACCAAGTTACCTGTGACCTTGCCCATTTGCCTACCTACCTAGGGTCTTGCCTACCTACCTGGTAATATAATTGAGAGGGTAGCAGCCCATAGTTGTAGCATTATCTCAAGGGGGTTTGTCCCCTCCCCACCCTCCAACCCCTTGGGCAGTTTGTACAGAGGTGGGAATGGGTAAAGAGGTGCAGGAAAATTGAGGATTCTAAGATATTTGTGTGTAAATTCTGCAGGAATGAGTGGTGGCCGGGACAAGTCATCATGGTGATGCGGAACGGATGGAGAAGAAAAGGGGGAAATAAGAAACCAGAGAGAACGACTCTCAATAGGACGTCCCGTGATCCCTGATTTTCGGGGTGTTATTTTACTTCTATATTGATCAGTGCTTATTCACTGTAGTAGTGACCTGAGGGGGTGTCTGACCCTATTTGGTCTCATAGGGCAGTGTTTTTGGTTATACCGAGCTGGTTTTGCCCTCTAGTTTGGGCCTATAAGGGGTGTTGTGGGTTAACCGAGCGGGTGTCTGCCTCTATGGCTCTATAGGGGTGGTTTTAGGGGCGGGATAATGCCAGCGTACACATGTCCCGTTAAAAGTTAGGAACACCTACCCGTGATGGGATTTCACTTTTACTTTTTTGCTGGTGTTTATTTTAGAAGGTGGAGTGCGCACCAAGGGGAAACGTGGGGGGAAATTGTTGTGGTGGGGGGAAATTGTAGTGGATGGAGGGGGATAGGGATACTATTTAGCCCTTGCTAATAGTTTAGACAACAAAGGGTGACTAACTTGCTATTGTACTACACATTACATTCTTTTTTTCACCTGTATTATTTTAAAAAGGGCGCGTTTATTCCAAAGGGGCCTTATATTTTCATGTAAAAGGGGGTGGGCTCCACAAGACAACTCCCCTTGGCCCCAACCCCCCAGCCACACTGACCTATACCACTACACCAGGGGGGGCCCAAGACCCAAACTCAGGGTCATTTTAACTGCCCTGGAAAACTTGACAACTAGGTTCTCATCTTGAGCATCTGTGCTTCTTTTAACCCCTAATACCTTGGGGGTATGCAATATTATAACACTACATCCCCCCAGCAACGGCCCCGCCGAGCCCCCTGCTGTTCCACAGACAGCCCGAAGTATGAATGCCTCGGGCTGCTGTGACCACCCATGCCCGGGCTGTCCCCGGGGCAGGCCGGGATCGGGACTACAGTTGCCTAAACCAAAACACAGCAATAAGCTGTGTATTTATTTTATAATAATAATGTTTTCCCTATGGGGGAAAAAAAAAAAAAAAAAAAAGTGAAAAATAAAAAAAATAAAACAACCCAAAAATAAATAAACACGTTCACCCGCCCTTTTCCCTCCAAACGCAATCGCCCCAAAAAAAAATCAAAAAAACGACCCATGTTTCGTATTGCCGCTACGAACGACCTACTCTTAAAAATTTTCCCCAAAAAATTAAACCCCCCGGTGAACACCTAAAAGAAAAAAAAAACAGATTGCGATTTTTGCTCACCTGCAGAACATAAAAAAGGAATAAAAAGCGATCAAAAACCATAAAATGCCCCAAATTTTAAACCAAATTAAAAAATGTTTCATCCCACAAAATAAAGCCCTTACACAGCTCTGTATACGAATCAATAAAAAAAAAGTTACGGCTGTCGGAAGACAGCGATGCATAAATATTGTTTTACACAATAAAAACAATTTTTTTTTTAGCACTTCAAAAAAAAAAAAAACTAAAAAATTGGTATCGAGTAATTTTATCGGCCCAAAGAATAAAACTAACTTGTCAGGGATACTGCACGGTGAGCGCTGTTAAAAATAAAAATAAACACTACTGGGATTGCAGTATTTTCTGCACCCTGCCTTCCAAAGAAAAGGATTTAAAAGCGATCAAAAAGCCTTGTCCCCCAAAAATGACACCAATAAAAACATCAAATCCTCCCGCAACATACAAGCCCCTATTCATCTCCGTACACAGAAAAATAAAAAAGGCTCTCAGACTATGACGACATAAAAGCTTTTTTTTATAAACACATTTCTATTGTGGAAAAGTAATAAAACATAAAAAAACCTGTATAAAATTTATATCATTGTAATTGTACCGACCCATAATAAAGTTATGATGTAATTTATACCATTCAGCAAAGGCTGAATCTGAATCACATGGATAGGTAAAAGCATTAAAAAGTTATTCTCACATAAAGTGACATGTCAGATTTAAAAAATATTGCTGTGTCAGGAAGGCCAAAACTGGCTGGGTCCTTAAGGGTTAAGACAACCCATGATTTTATTTGCCTTGACAGAAGCTGCCTGGCATTAACCACTAAATTTAAATGGGTTTTCTGACAACAATGATTAGCTTCAACCTCTTACTGTTGCAGCCAGTTTTGACCTCCCTGATCGAGCCCCGTTTTTAAAATCCGATACCCTATGTGGGAATAACTTTTTAATACTTGTACCTATCCATGTGATTCAGAGAATGCTTTTTTGTAATAGATATACTTTTCTTTATAGGAACAGTGCCTGAAACATCAAGGATATGAGTCCAATACCCCAGTTAGAAAAATAAAATTGTAAAAGGCAACGTTGTGTTAATCCAACACTCCAAAATATATAAAATTAAAAACTTTATTTTTGGCAATATAAGAAAAAAACCCCACAATAAATACACAACTTTGCATATGTAAAAGACATTGGGCGACATGTCCTAATACCTAAGCACCAAATCTGGCGGTAAGCATCATCTCTGTCTGGCTTGGAGTCAGAATCAGAGGAGTCCCCACTTGAAGAAGCTCAGGAGAGAGCTCAGGTAATAGCGAGGAAGAGAGAGCTCTAATCCTCCTATGCGAACACTCCTTACGGGCTGCGCCGGGCGCTGGACCCTGGGAGGTGCTAGGCTGGGCAGCGAGCAGCGATGGCGTGCACTCTATGGCCGAAACCATGACCTGGGACAGTCAGGACAGGTTGCCCACAGCTAGTGAGAGAGCCTTGGCCCATTCTGGGGCCACCGACTCCTGACAGGAGGGGTTGGGCCCCGCGGCGGTCGTCGAGGAGCAACGCAAAGGGTACAAAGGGCGCTGGGCTGGCTGCAAGAGAACTTCTTGTGGCAACGGGCACAGGTGAAATAAATCGCCACTGTTTTGGATGCAGAGGGTTTTAAACCCTCGTCCTTGGAAAGGGACATGGCTGCAGGGTGTGTGGGGCAGGGATGGATGGCCCAAGGGTGGCCCAAGGCAGGCCAACTTACCACCCCAAGGTGCTGTGTCCTCCTCAGTAACCAGGAGAAGCAGCAGACAGCCAAGACGCCGAATGCTGGAAAATTGCGTTTAGGCTCCGCCCGCAACACAGGCACGGGCTGCTGGAGGTCCTGCCCCATCCTGGGAGGGGCCTGGACCAGTTCAGGGCCGCCCCTGGGGCAGTACGAGCCCAGGCAAAGGCACGGCTTAGGCTCTGCCTAAGCCTCCGGAAGCCGGGGGCTAAATTTGAACATGCGGCCGTGGCAAACGGCGCTGGAAAGCCGCAGAAGCGCCGCAGAACCTGGGAGGCCCATCCTACCCTCCAGCAGCAAGCCGTAACGTGCGGTACCGCGGCGGTACCTCATGGCTGCCCAAACGCCGGCCCAGCAGGCCAAACATGCCCTGCTGCCTAACACCAGCATTGGGGAAAAGGGCCCCTGTCAGGGAAAGTGGGGAGAAGGTCCCCCGTCACTTCAGGCGTTGCGGCATCACTCCTTCGGTACCATGCACGCAGAGGTGAGGCTACCGGCATCCATAAAAAAGGCCGCGGAGGCGGCAGGTGGGGACGGGTGAGCAGCGATAAGGAAGGCTAGCCAGCTAAAGAACTGGTTTCCTGACGCCAGTGTCGGACTGGAGTACCTGGGGCCCACCAGAGAAAGTTACTCTTGGGGCCCGCTCTTCAGCTATATGTAGAGGTAATCATCAATTTCTGTAAAAGGCCATTCACACAGCGTTATGTTCACGTTTAAGGTATCCATCATGGTACCATGAGGAAAGGTAGCACGATGTAGCTGCCGCATCTCCATAGAGGTTATTTGAGCAAACTTCGTTCTACATCGACTATGTTTGCTCTATTTGCTGGCGGCATATGCTTTCCCTGGTAGACTACAGAAAAACCGACAAATGGAGCATGTTTAGTCCACATAGGACTATGTTCAATTAACCTCGATGAGACTACAGTGGCTATGTTGCGGTCCACATCAGGGTACCTTTGCCCACAGTAACTTTCCGGATACCTCAAACATGAGCAAGTAACGCTGTGTGAATGGCCCCTTAATTATGTA
Organism: Phyllomedusa bahiana; assembly: GCA_025379985.1. Taxonomy (NCBI): domain Eukaryota; kingdom Metazoa; phylum Chordata; class Amphibia; order Anura; family Hylidae; genus Phyllomedusa; species Phyllomedusa bahiana. Next base: position 41,679 of record JAODAL010000432.1, read on the forward strand.
ATAAAACACCATTAATTTACAAAATTCTAAAAAAAAAACCCACTGTAACAAAGGGAATAAATGGGGAGACTAGAAATGACAAGAACCAATATTTTACAAGAATTTGGTTTACTGTGAATTCACAATCATCAAAAGATTAGGCCAATCTCCAAATGGGGCTGCAAATATGCCTCTCCTATATACAAATCTATTTCTCACCCTGCAATCCCCCTGCCTGATAGCGGGGTAATTGCCCCAATAGGTGCAGCCCCACTTTAGTGGTGATTCTAGAATACACTAACCTCTGAGCCAAACATACTTAGTTGTGGAAGGCCCAATAGTATAATGTCCCAGGTATCATAAACAATGGAGGAAAAAATCCAATGATGTCCCGACACATTTCCCCCTTTTTACAGAAGGGTTCTTCAGGGGATCAAATGGATAATTACAAAAAAGGTGCAAATATGCAGGGAATCTATAGTTAATTGTAATGTACCGCTGCTGATGTAAGGCGACACCCGTTGGCTATGATATGCAGCCATATAGGCTGATCACATTGCCATGACTTACACACTATCACACGGTATACATCATGCCTACACCATTCACAGTACACACACATCCTGCCTACACCACTCGCTCACCGCACACCTCACATACACTATTCACACACACCACTCACATCAGGGCTGTGGAGTCAGCAAGCCAAAGTCCCGACTCCAACTCCTCAATTTCCCTAACATCCGACTCCCGACTCCAACTCCTGACACCCTCATACATGGCGCATGTTTAAGTGATAACTTTACTGTAGTAAAATTGTAACATCCGGCTTTTTATCACTTTATGATACAATAATCAAGCTATTTAGGTAGAACAGACACTGACAAGCAAAAGGGTAACAATGTTTTGATCTTTTGAATGTGTAGAAGAGACCGGGGATCAGATTTTGGTCAAGATATGCTTGAATCTGATCCAGAGCCCAGAAGGATTCAGGCTGTATTGAAAACCAAAAGGTGGATTTCCCAAATACTAACAAAATAATAAAAATTAACATTTTGATTTTTAGGAGCAAAACAGTAACAATGCATTTACATGACAAGATTCTGCAGAACTAAGCAGATGCTAAATACTTGTAAGTCACATTTATGTATAAGATAGGTAAGATGACTGTATATAAAATTGCTCTTTGCACTGCATCAAACTAACTTATTATATATTTTGGAAGTCGGAGTCGGTCCATTTTAGGACGACTCCGACTCCTGCAAAATAGGCACCGACTCACCGCTCACACACACCGCACACATCCCGTACGCACCGCTCACACACACCGCACACATCCCGTACGCACCGCTCACACACACCGCACACATCCCGTACGCACCGCTCACACACACCGCACACATCCCGTACGCACCGCTCACACACACCGCACACATCCCGTACGCACCGCTCACACACACCGCACACATCCCGTACGCACCGCTCACACACCGCACACATCCCGTACGAACCGCTCACACACCGCACACATCCCGTAAGCACCGCTCACACACACCGCACACATCCCGTACGCACCGCTCACACACACCGCACACATCCCGTACGAACCGCTCACACACCGCACACATCCCGTACACCCCACTCACACACCGCACACATCCCGTACGAACCGCTCACACACACACCGCACAACCCGAACACCCGCGCACACACCGCACACATCCCGTACGCCCCGCTCACACACCGCCCACATCCCGTAAGCACCGCTCACACACACCGCACACATCCCGTACGCACCGCTCACACACCGCACACATCCCGTACGAACCGCTCACACACCGCACACATCCCGTACGCACCGCTCACACACACCGCACACAACCCGTACGCACCACTCACACACACCGCAAACATCCCGTATGCACCGCTCACACACCGCACACATCCCGTATGCACCGCTCACACACACTGCACACATCCAGTACGCACTGCTCACACCCGCCGCACACATCCCGTACGCCCCACTCACACACACCGCACACATCCCGTACGCACCGCTCACACACACCGCACACATCCCGTACGAACCGCTCACACACTGCACACATCCCGTACGCACCGCTCACACACACCGCACACATCCCGTACGCACCGCTCACACACCGCACACATCCCGTACGAACCGCTCACACACCGCACACATCCCGTACGCACCGCTCACACACACCGTACACATCCTGTACGCGCCGCTCACACAAACCGCACACATCCCGTACGCACCGCTCACACACACCGCACACATCCCGTACACACCGCTCACACACACCACACACAGCCCGTACACCCCACTCACACCCACCGCACATCCTGTACACCCCATTCACACCTGCCGCACATCCCAATAACCCTACTCATACCCGGCGCACATCCCGTACACCCGACTCACACCCGCCGCACATCCCATACACCCCACTCACACCCGGCGCACACATCCCGTACATCCCACTCCTGCCTGGCGCACACATCCCGTACACCCCACTCACACCGGCCGCACATCCCGTACACCCCACTCACACCCGCCGCACATCCCGTACACCCCACTCACACCCGCCGCACATCCCGTACACCCCACTCACACCCGCCGCACATCCCGTACACCCCACTCACACCCGCCGCACATCCCGTACACCCGACGCACATCCAATACACCCAACTCACACCCGGCGCACATCCCATACACCCCACTCACACCCGGCGCACACATCCCGTACACCTCACTCACTCCTGGCGCACATATCCCATACACCCCACTCACACCCAGCGCACATCCCGTACACCCCACTCACACCCGGCGCACATCCCGTACACCCCACTCACACCTGCTGCACATCCCGTACACCCGACGCACATCCCATACACCCCACTCACACCTGCGGCCCACCCATACACCCCACTGACACCCGCCACACATCCCGTACACCCCACTCCCACCCGCCGCACATCCCGTACACCCCACTCACACACCGTATACATTCCCAACACTGAACACATAAAGCACAGTGATGGCAGTTATACATTAAACACTTGACACAGACACATCAAGAAGTGCATATCTCACACATATACTGGCAATATACACTGCACATGTCACAACACTTACCTGGCTCTCCAGGTGTAAGCTCCGCCCACCTCGCAATTAGCTCCGCCCATTCCGATTCAAATTACCACCGATAAAACTTCTTGAGACCCTTCACTGCTGCTCTCTTCTTCCCTGGGGGCCCACAGCAGCAGAAAGTCTTTCCCATGCAGCTGACCTATGGTATGGCTGCTGCTGCTGAGGAACAGGAGAGAAGGGGGGACGGAGGCTGAGACACACAAGCAAGCATCGTGCTGATTGGCTGAGGCCCAGCCAATGAGCACAATGCTTACTTTCACCACTGTTCTCCCGGGTTATCTCAACACGGAGAACAAGTGCAGGGAGACTGAGTGTGACGGTGCTGCAGTGCCTGATGCTGCAGCTTCCTTCCCTATTCACTTATAGAGGGGCCCAGCAGTGTCGATGCCAGGGCCTACCGGAGGATCCTCCCACCCTCTGGTGGGTCAGTCCGACACTGAATGTCACGATATAACTACGCGTTGACGGACCACTTGATAGGTGAGAGCCAGAGGCTCGATCACCCTTCCACTAGGTGAGAGCCAGGTGCTCAATCACCTTCCAACAGGTAACAGCCGGGTGCTCAATCACCTTCCAACAGGTGAGATCCGGGTGCTCAATCACCTTCTGTAAAGGAAAGAAAAAATAACAAACACTGCAGAGCAGCGTCTGCCTACTACAGACACTAGGCTGAAAACTGATCAGCCTGGCGTCAGCAGGAGGGAACGCGTTTGGTCCACCTAGTGTCCGCCTCCTAAGGCAAGGGCCTATACCCAAGGTGCTATGTCCCCCAATTAATAATTGGCGAGAAAACCACAATACCAAGACCATCATTTCCAATTGTACCACTACCTAAGGCCTAAATAATATTACCATCCTATAATTAGATGCGAGCTGCTACCAGTTGTGCACAGCCTCTGCAGACATAAAGTAATTATAGTGAAGTTACTCACAGGTGATGTCTTTTCCTATTGAAGTGGTTGTCTTTTCCTTGTTTTTTTTTCCTTTCAGTCCAGACCGCCATGATGACTTCTCCTGGCCACGACTCGTCTCTGCAGAATTTACCCCACACACATTAGTCCCCGGAGTCGATTGCTAAGGTCTTAACAATCGACTTGAGGCCTTAACAACTGGCTTAACAACCGACTGGAGTCCGCGGAGTCGATTGCTAACTCTTATCAACTGACTTGAGCTGAGGCCTTAACAACCGGCTTAACGACTGTTAGCGACTTCACAACGCAGTAAATTATGTGTCCCCCAGTGAAGGTAAAAGGGTCCCCCAGTAAGTTATACGTCCCCCAGTAGGTGGTTATATACTTTATATATCTCCCAGTAGGTAGGTGTGTAGTTTATATGTCCCCCAGCAGGTATATAGGCAGGTTATGGATCCCCCAGCAGGTATATGGGCAGGTTATGGATCCCCCAGTAGGTATATAGGCAAGTTATGGATCCCCCAGTAGGTATATAGGCAGGTTTAGGTCCCCCAGCAGGTATATAGGCAGGTTTAGGTCCCCCAGCAGGTATATAGGCAGGTTTAGGTCCCCCTCAGCATTTATATAGGCAGGTTTAGGTCCCCCAGCAGGTATATAGGCAGGTTTAGGTCCCCCAGCAGGTATATAGGCAGGTTTAGGTCCCCCAGCAGGTATATAGATAGCTTATAGGCCTCACAGCACATATGTAGGTAGCTTATAGGCCTCACAGCACATATGTAGGTAGCTTATAGGCCTCACAGCACATATGTAGGTAGATTATAGCTCCTCCCTGCACGTATATAAGTAGATAATAGCCCCCCTCCCTGCACATATAACAGTAGATAATAGCATCCCTCCCTGCACATATAACAGTAGATAATAGCATCCCTCCCTGCACATATAACAGTAGATAATAGCCCCCCTCCCTGCACATATAACAGTAGATAATAGCCCCCCTCCCTGCACATATAACAGTAGATAATAGCATCCCTCCCTGCACATATAACAGTAGATAATAGCATCCCTCCCTGCACATATAATTAAAGATAATAGCCCCCCTCCCTGCACATATAACATAGATAATAGCCCCCTCCCTGCACATATAACAGTAGATAATAGCATCCCCCTGCACCATAACAATAATAAGCCCCCCTCCTGCACATATAACAGTAGATAATAGCATCCCTCCCTGCACATATAACAGTAGATAATAGCCCCCTCCCTGCACATATAACAATAGATAATAGCCCCCCTCCCTGCACATATAACAATAGATAATAGCCCCCTCCCTGCACATATAACAGTAGATAATAGCCCCCCTCCCTGCACATATAACAGTAGATAATAGCCCCCCTCCCTGCACATATAACAATAGATAACTAGCCCCCTCCCTGCACATATAACAATAGATAAGAGCCCCCCTCCCTGCACATATAACAATAGATAATAGCCCCCAGCATGAATAGCGCTAATTAAAAGTAATACCCTGACAGCACTTACCTGACCTCCCTGCCGCTGTCGATGTCGTTGCTCCCTGTCTTTTCTTCAGCGGCGTGACGTCACCAGGCCGCGCGCGGGCAGCGTGATGACGCGCACCGCCGCCTGGGCTGTGCACTCCGGCCGCTGCACAGAGCCGCATCCTGACTGCGGCCACAGATATACTCCGCGGAGCTCCCCGCCCCGCTGAAGCATCTACCTGTACCAGCGTCCAGCGGACGCACATACAGTTAGTCCCGCCACTGCTGCCGTCGCCAAGGTCCTAAGCCGCTAAGCCGATAGCTTAGCGACTGGTAGCGGCTTAGGACCCTAACGATCGGCGGCGCCGGGGACTAACACACATCTTAAAAACCTCACTTTTCCAGCAGCTCCTTACCAGTTCCCTATTTCTGTGCAAACTCCCAATGGGGTAATAGGCTTAGGTGGGGGCTGCATTTTGAAGAAGGAGGAGGTATAGGCCACAGTTTGTAGGCACAATTTCCTGGGGGAAGAAAGAGGACAGACCCCCTGGAGGTTGTGCTGTGGCTGTGGCCCGTACCCCCAGGATCATATTGTGCGACCTGAACTCCATCCCCTGCATCCCCAGAAGATCAGCCACAACCATGACATTTAGAGGGTGCAGGAAATAGAATTAAGTATAGTCATCATTTTTCTAGTGTTTATATTAAATAAGTATGAATACTGCCCAGTATGTAGGAAGGCATACAGGCTCCCTTCTTGGGTAGGTAGGTATACAAGTCCCCTCCTTAGTTAGGTAGCTCTGTAAAAGCCCCTCCTTAGTTAGGCAGGTATAGAAGTCCCCTGCTAAGTAAGGCAGGTATATAAGTGCCCCTCTTTAGGTAACTATATATAAATTCCCTTATTTATCTATGTAGGTTTATAGGCTGCAAATGATAAAAACAACAGTAATACTCACCTTTCTCCGTTCCCCTGCCAAGCGCCTTGCTCTCCTGCCTGACACTGGCGGCATGACGTCATGCCACCAACGTGGGGACCCTCCTTCCGGCGACTCCTAGGCCGCACAGCCCAGCCAGAGTGACTAGGTTGTACGACCTAGGAGAGGTAGTGGCACAATGAAGTCACTTCCGGTCGCTACCCAGTTTACTGTTGCGACCCTGAACAGCAGTTTTCTACTGCATGCGTATCCCGAAGACATGCTTACAGTTTAGCAGGGCCATCGGTGCTCTATTTCGGGTCACTAGCCATTTTAAAATGACCTAGCGACACCTCTGGGTCTTGCCCAGGTAATTATAGATCAGTAAATTTAACATCTATTATGGGAAAACTGTTTGAGGGGCTTGTAAGGGACTATGAAATAGAAAGTAGCCTCAAAGGGGCTATCCTGTCCTTGTGGGGGTTCAAATTATCTTAAAAATAATAAAAGGTGCACCGAGAAAACACATCACAACATGCCTTGCTGCTATGAAAGTGCTTTCTGATTTTATTCACAAAATGGGGGCTTTTTAAATACCCTTTTGCAAAGGGTAGATAAGAAGGCATCACATGAAACCTGGCTGTGAGGGTTAATTGGCACGGCCTTATCTATGGACCACTCCTCACAGCTTCAGGAATGCCCCTGAACACAGGGTGTAACTTCTGACTAGGCCGCCATCTTGGATTACACGACGATCATACAAACTATTTATAGGCAGCCATTTGTTTAACACATTAATGACAAAAGATATACCTACAAGCTTTTACATGCTGTACTAAAATAAGTTTTTGTGCCTGTTTTATATTATGTATGTATATGTGAGGTATATACTAACTAATACATTAAAAATGGGAAAAACAAAGGTTTCCACATATATATATAACCTTTGTTCCCATCCACAACAGTCCCCCCTTGAGACTTTGTTCTCATTTTTATCTCTCCCTATCCTCTTTCCCTCTTCCTCTTTCCCTATTCTTGTCTTTTGCGGAAGTACCCTCGCCCCTGACAAGGGCGGCCCCGTAGTCCCTGGTACGCCCTAAGCTCACCCTACACTTCATATGGTCTAATTCTTTGATGAGAGTGCAGTTTCAGAGGGAGTAGATGACTTTCCGGGCACTTCTGACGTCAATGGTCTCTCATGGAAATGTGTCTTAATGTCCACATCATCATAGTGCCCAGCTTTGGACAGCTGAAAGGTGTGGTAATGTCGCTGTCATCAAAGAGGCCAGGCCGTGGACAACTGTTCCTCATGATGGGAGTAGTCTGGTCCAAAGCTTTCACAAATAGTTTCCTCAAGCAAGGTAGAACACAACAAACAATTAGAGCAAGTATTAGCAGCACAATCAATATGGCAATACCTATCTGGGAAAGCATTCCCCGCCAACTCTTAAACCATGAAGTAAACCACTGCTCCCAGGGGTGATCTATGCCTGAGTTATGCTTCTAATTCTTCTGAGAGATCATCTAGCTTTCTGATGGCCACAGGGGACCTTCCAATTCGGCCTGTATATCTGGGATAAAAGTACAGCAGGTTTCTCCTGTTTGGGTGTACAGTGATTATCGGTAGCAGAGATTCAAACCCAGCGGCCACCTGGTCCCTTACCTTATACTCATCAGGGACCCCCCCCTTGGGAACTCCCTATAGCATCAATTACACAGGGGTTTTTTGAAGCTGCCCTTTGGGGAGGCTTTACTTCTCCTCCTGGCTCTCACTGTGTCACTATCTTCTGATCCCCTCACTCAATATATGGATTCTCAGGACATATATGCCTCCATCAGTCTGCTGAGGGTCTTCAATAGTTAGCGTTAGGGACATACTTTCTCCTGGTATTCCCTATTCTCGACAGGTTCCTGTCTTTATCAATCTCTTTCCTAGTGATAGGGGTTTCCCGGGTTTTGTCTTTTTTCTTTTAAGGCAGTCTGTGATCAATACCCATATCTTTCCTGTTTCCAACCCACAGCCACCCCAGAAATTTAGCAAGAGGGTCCCCAGTACCCTCCATAACACACCAATATATGCAGGGGTTTTCTGACCCAAGAGTTTAAAGCAACATAACTACTTAACATCAGTAAACCCAGCATCTGCTTCATCTCCGGGGCTGGGCGATCTTGCATTGTGAAGCGTGGATCCATTTGGGGCTTCCGCCACCTTGACAGATGTGACGTGGTCAGCAGGACTGGTGCGGCCCCTCAAACCTTGGCTCTAGGGTTTTACACACAAACTTCTTCACGTAGACCCAGTCTCCAGGCTGTACCTTATGAGCAGCAATGTCTAAGTCTGGATCTGGAATGGAAAACTCTAAAATACATTAGCAACAACTCTTTAACCACTGTATTCACATAAGAAGAGGTCATAGCATCACTTTGTAGCTACAACTGCTGAGGGAAATATGCACCTAGCCTGGGGGCACTGCCTAACAGGATCTCATAGGGAAAGAGAGCTAACTATCCCCGGGGCGTGTGCCTGACTCTAACCAAGCTATGGGCGGCTATCTGGTCAAGGGCAATGACTGTTTCCCCCTTGCCACTTTTTGCGTCCGTGCTTTTAGAGTCCCGTTCCATGTCCCCAATTGCCACTACAGCTGGGTATAGCGCCCATGGCAAGCAGGGTCCCCCTCCTTATTTCCATATAGCCCGTCTTCTTCGATTCTTCTTGGTCCCTTTTCTTTTCCAGTTTTTCCCCTTTTCCTTCCAGTGGAGCTTGTTCCTGCATCTTGACCAGCAAGTTTCCCTTATAGGTTGGGTGTAAGTTTCCTCCTTGCACCCTGACACCCTGACTTGCTTCCCCCTTTCTCACCTCCTGCGGCCTGTGTGGCTGCTTGGTCACCAAGTGTTTTCGTCTTCTGTATTTCAGCTTCCCCCAAGTGCCTTCATTTTAGTATGGGCCACTGTCCGGGGCAGCAGCAGTTGCATCCATTAGGGAACTAAAAGGGCTTGTCCATGTTTCACTTGGGTTCCCCGCAGCCGTGAGAAATCCTCGTGCCTTCCAAAAAGGGGCCAAAGTCATGGGCGACTCCGAAAGCGTACTTGAGTCCGTACAAAATGTTGGCCATTTTGCCCTCTCCAAACGTCAGCTGCAGTCTTCTTGGGCTGACTTATGCAATGGCAGACTTCTTGCCCCCCAACAGCTGGTGTGATGTGCTCACGGCATATCCCGTGTAAATCGTCCTGCACTGTCTGCAAATCGGGAAATCCATCCACAAAAAGAACCATATCCGGATTCAAATGAAATGTCAACATCTTCATGATTTCTAAGCAATCATGGCTTAATTCATGTACACCGGATTCTTCCGATTCCTCTTCATCCTCATTCCCCCCTTGAGGGAAGGGAAGTAAGGTGGCTGGATGAAGAACACAACAGCGCAGCAGAGTGACGTTAAACCGGGCAAGGAGGAGAGAACACTGAAAGCCTGGATGCTGATTGAGAGAAGCCGCGGTTTGAGAATGGCGGAGATGTCACGTGGGAGCCAGAAGGATGAGGAGCGTCCGACTACGATATCCGCTGTTTTGTCCAGCAGCACTTGGGCTGCAGCTACAGCCTGTAAACTGGAAGGTCCTCCCCTTGCAGCTGGGTCCAGTCTTGCAGAGTAGTATCGAGCTGGTCTGTTTCGGCCTGCATGGGCCTGTGCTAGAACTCCCAGGGCATGTCCTTCCCTTTCCGATACACAGAGCTTGAAAGGTCTTCTGGTAAATCCGGGATGCCTAGTGCAGGGGCATGGCAATACTTTCATCAGCTTCTGAAAGGACTATAAAACATCTTCATCAAAGTGGAAGGGAGTTGTCTTCACTGCCTCATACCAAATTTGCACGAGCGTGGATATCCCTGTCCTATGGATGCTGGGCTTCAGGAATATGACAGACATCAGGAGCAGGGTCTGAGTATCTGGTCTTGTGGTGTTCTCCTCTTCTTGATTTGCGGGGGACCAGTGTCCTGCTCTGTCGCAGTTCAAGCAAGTAAGCAGTGGTCTTGGCTTGTAGGCTCCAGGGTCCTCATATGCAGCGGCCACCATCCCAGGAGCAGGCCTTGATCCCACATATCCCGCAGGCAGATTGTTTTCGAATGCCTTTTGCAAACTAGGGGCAACCGTATCTACTGGTAGAGTCTTGTACTCAGGCCGAACCATCTTCAGCTGCTTCTTGATGGGTTCCAGCAGGCCATCCACAAAAGCACTGGTCAACATTCTACCTCATTGGGGGGTTTTTGCCTTCCTCTGGATCAACACCTTAGCACAACAGGCTGAACTAGATGGACGACTTGTCGTTTTTTTAGCCTTACAAACTATGAAACTGAAACTATGAAACATCCGAGCATGCGGCTTCTCAAAGGAAGAAAATCCTAAATCAGAGAATATCTGAGACATCTGTGCATGATATCTCTCCACTCTTTCCCCTTTATCCTGAGTGAAGTCTGTCAGTGTCAATGCCTGATCTGAAAGTCTGTCTTTAACCCATTGTTTCAGCTGTTCACAACAGTACACTCTGGAGGCAGCAGTGATCTCATCCATATCTGACGGCTTGATGAGGGATTTGGCCATAATAGGCCAGTATGAATCCCCTGCTTTAACCTCTGACAAGGACCATAAATCTTTGTAATTGCTGTGTAGTTCTTGCTTATTTGCGCTATCTTCCTGTAATAGGGCATAGGTTGTTTCTCAGGGTCCGGCAATTCACCCGTTAAGACAGACGCTTGACTTGGTGGGAATGTAACATAATATGTTCGGTGCCTTCGCACCCCCTCCCCTTGTAGTGAGGCGCTATGACTCAGGGGGTCTGCCGTAGTCAATTCCCGGCCCTCTCCACTGGTCAAACCCGACTGCTCCTCCAGCGTCTTTCCCGGGGTGTGCTATGCAGTGGGCCAGCTGGTGTGCCCCCCGCAGCAGCAAGCCGACTATTTGCTTGACATGTCCTATGAGCTCATCCGCTCGGTCTTCCTTCTATCAGGTCATCCTCATGCTGTTAGAGCCTGCTCCCACTGTATCTTCTCCTCCCAGTACCATGAGGTTCTCCACCGTAGGGCTGGCTGGGCCTGGTCGCCATATATCCCCAGTATCTGCATTCATCATTGGACATACAATACTATGTTCCACCATCTTGATCCAGGAAGTGGTGACCCAGAAAGGGCGGGCATTAACCCAGAAGGAAAGAGGAAAGTGACATCCTAATGGGAGCAGTAGGCGGGGAGGAGTAGGGAAATGACATGGAAGAGGCGGGCAATGGCAAATAAAGGTTCAGGTATTTGGGTGTACTGGGCAGGGCTGGAGCAGTAGGTGTGTTACAGGGGGCAGGGTGACTTGTGTCACAGGTGGGCGTGTTTCTGGGGCGGGGGTTCCCTATTTTTTGCAGGGAGTTCTGTCTAAAACCCCTGACTTTGCTCTCCCCCCCCCAAGACAAGTCCCCCGCCATTACAAGCCTTGGCACAGTATTCACACTTTCCCTTTGTTTCAGAAACTTCTCCTGGGAGATGATACACATAGGCAGCTGCCCCCCCCTAGGGCCCACCCTTCTCTATGAATCCATCTAGTTACACTGTAACCAGGATTCAGCCAATCAACAAACAATTTCCCAAAATCCTTCAATCTACCTTTTTTCTGTATCAACCCTCAGACATTTCCATCTTCTTTTTCTCAATGCTTTCTGAGGTCTTAAATCACACTTCAGCTACTTGCAAATTCTTCAGACTACTTCACTTCTTCCTATCAACAATGAGACTCTTATCTAACATTCTTACACTCCCTCTAAAACCAGCAGATGGCGCTGTGCACTAAACTCACATACCAAAACTTCTTTGTTGTCTATCTGCAAGACACACACATGACAGACTCGACAGACAGACTTGTATCAAAATGTTAAAAAACCGATTTCAGGCAGCTGTCCCCAGCCTTTCCTCACTCCAAAAAAAGCCTGAATTTTATTTATTCCACCATCAAATGAATTCTCAATTTTTCACAAGATGTTTTTCTCCCCAAGCCAGCTGACCAGTCTCCTACTCGCGAGCAGACTCAGAATTCCCGTGTTATCTTCCCAGCGGGAGATTCTCATAAATCACTGAGCGCCTATAGGGCTTTCGGCTCCGGTGATTTCTCAGCTGACTTAACACCTTGCTTTCCCGCTTTGGGTTTCAATCAGTTTCAAAAACATTCAAAACACATAAAACAGAAAAAACCCCACAAGGAGTTAATTTGACAGGTCCATAGGTTTTAATAGCATGGGCCGACTCGTTGCCTGTCAGCGTGATCTAACAATTAACCGAATGAAAATAGTACAGCACCCACTAAACAACAATCCTGCCCGATAAGCAAAGTATGAACTCTACTTACCCTGACAGATATTCAGACGAGCGAAAGGCGCCTTTTATCTCTCATCTGCGTCCGCCAGTAAGAAGCTTCACCATTCAGTTTTCGGTTAATAAATCAGATCCAAGCCCATGCCCCACGTTGCAAGGGGACATCTGAAATAGAAAGTAGCCTCAAAGGGGCTATTCCTGTCCTTGTGGGGGTTTCAAATATCTTAAAAATAATAAAAGGGGGCACCGAGAAAACACATCACAACATGCCTTGCTGGCTATGAAAGTGCTTTCCCGATTTTATTCAACAAAATGGTTGCTTTTTATACCCTTTTGCAAATGAGTAGATAAGAAGGCAATAATATGTACCTGGCTGTGAGGGTCTTTATTGGCACAACCTTAAACTATGGACCACTCTCTCACAGCTTCAGGAAAAGTCTGAACACAGGGTGTAACTTCTGACTAGGCGCCATCTTGGATTACACGACGATCTTTTACAAACTACTACAGCAGCCATTTTGTTTAACACATTAATGACAAAAGATATACCTACAGCTTTTACATGCTGTACTATATAAGTAGTGCCTGTTTTTATATATATGTATATGTAGTGTAATAAACAAAATAATACATTAAAATAGAGAAACAAAGGATCACACATATATATATATATATATAACCTTTGTTCCCATCCACAACAGACTATATATAGGAATATGTGGCTGAACATATTGTAAGTGATTGGATAGTTTAAAGAAGGAAAGAGTGGCATAGCTACAGGGGTCGCAGCAGTCGCACTTGCGACTGGGCCCCTTAGCCAGGGGGGCCCCTCTCGCCATTCAGCTGCATTGCTGGGTCAAATAGACCCGGCAATGTAGCGATCGCCGCCACCACTAGCACTCATCCCGGCTGTTCAGCCACTGGAGGCAGCGGCGCAATGTAATGACGGCACTGCCTATACTAGGTCCTTAGCTATCTCTAGGCTTAGGGTTTAGTAGACGCCAGACCGGGTGGCATGTTGACGTCACGCAGCACACCCTGAATTCAAAGTCCAGGGGGGAAGAGAGGGGATGTTTATATTTATTTATTATTTTTTTAAAAATTTGGGAACCTTTTATACACCCTACCTAATGCTGGGGGGGGCCCAATAAATATCTACCTGTTGGGGGCCCTATAAATATCTACCTAAATGCTAGGGGCCGTAAAAAATACCCCCCTAATGCTGGGGGGCCATAAATTTTACCTAACTGCTGAGGGGCCCCTATATATATCCCTCTAGTGTGGGGGGCCCCTATAATCCCTACCTAGCTGCTGGGGGGCCCTATAAATCCTCCCTAGGCGGGGGGGCCCATAAATACTAGTAGTTTACGGGGGGGCCTTTATTATATTTTTTAATCACACCTCCAAAACGGTGGGGGGTATATATATAATATTTTTTGATTTTTATTATATATATATATTTTTATTTTTTAATTTATATATATATAATATTTATTTATTTATTACTCCAACACACCTAGCTACTGGGGTGCCCTATATATACACCTAACTACACGGGACACTATATATACCTACCTAACTACGAGGGGACCTTATATAACCTATGTAATAGGTAGTAGACTCTACATACACTTACCTAAATACTGGGGGGCAGTATATACCCACCTACCAGCTGGGGGACCTATGTACCTACTTACTTATGGGGGCCCTATATACCTACCCCTATAGAAGAGACCCTATATATCTACCTATCTACTGGGGAACCTTTTGTAACTACTTATTAGGGGGGCCCTTTATACATACCTACTGGGGGCCTATGTACCTACTTTGTTTGGGGAAGCCTTATATACGCAACCCAGGAGACCTATTTCAAACCTATTACGCTCCTTTTAGGGAGGTAAGACCCTCAAAATTAGTCGTAAAAGGCGGGAAAATTTTATTTTAAGAGGTAAAATCCCTCTTGTCACATCAAAGGGAGGTACAGTGAGCCCTAACTGGAAATAACCCCTGTCCCGTATTTGACGTGCTGCGCTAGAGGGCGGGTTCAAAATGGGGGCAGTCCTGCAATGTAAGGTGCTGGGGGGTCAGGGAGGGAAGAATTTTCAGACCCGTCCGGTAGCAAAGATCAGTAACATCAGGCCACAAACAGAAACCCAAAGGGGGGAAACCAGTAAACAAGCTAGGGTCGAAACATGTCAGGAAAATGTACAAATCAGACAAAGCCCCCAGGTCAGAAAACAAGCGGAAATTGGTACGAGAAAAAAGCAAAAAAAATCAAGCCAGGTAAAAAAAGGCAAACCAGGAAAATAATCCAGACGAAGCTTAAACCGTCCCGTTTTAAAATTTGGTTTCAGTGTCCGTGCCCTCCATTGGCCGGGCAAAAACGCCCCCCGTTTGAGTGGCTGGACCCTGTCACTCAAAGAGCTTCCAGCGAATGTCTCTCAGGGTGGGGTCGAAATCAGCTGTGTGAATGTTGCTCCCCGCTGCTGAATGTTTCCAAGCCCTGACGTATTCCCCCTTTTTTGGAGGGGCCCCCGGACCCTTCTTGGTTAGGTTTTCTGGATGGACTCGTGGAATTCCTTGCCGTTCAGATGGATGGATTTTTGTCGGATCCCACAAAATTCCTCAGGGGCCATAAAAACCTTTATTATTTTTATTTTTATTATTTTTATTTTTTTATTTATTTTAAAGGCCATTTTTCCAGGGCGTGTCATTCGAGGGGGTTAAATACATAAAAATAAAACAAAAGAGTACAGTGATAATGACAATTGGCCCACAGGGGGAGAGAGGGCCCTACCGCGAGGGCTTTACAATCTGCAAGGAGGGGAAAGGGGAAGGAGGTGGGGGGCGGATGTTGTGGAGGTATGCAGCAACCCTTTTAAATTTTGGGTCCAAGGGGTTTGGCAACTTCATATTAAGCTAATGTACTCTTAAGAAGTGAACGATGAAAAAAATTACTAATGCGGAGACAAGAAGGTAATTTTAGAAGACAAAAGCAAACCCGATTAACCATCTTTAACCCCCCATATGGACCCACAAATCACAGAGCAAATTTAATAGAGGGAACTTTAAATCGAAGATTTTGGGTGGACAACCGTACTTTATCCCCAACAGCAAACCCTCTAGAACAAAGACGCCGTCTATTGCAATTTTTCTTCTGGATGTCCTGGGTATTAACCGAGTTCATATTGAACTTGGGCCCAGACTGTGCACAGATCTTTAATAATGACATCCACCCCGCTGTGATCAGAAGTAGCACTGGAAAATGACACATGCCTTGGGTGAAAACCATAGTTGCAGTAAAATGGTGAAGTACCAGAAGAGCTACTATCCTGATTATGAATGGCAAATTCAGTCAAAAATAAGTATTTTACCCAATCTGCCTGCTGATCAGAGATATAACAATGGAGTTTTTGCGTTACCATTTGATTTACCCTCTCTGTCTGCCCATTGCTCTCTGAGTGGAAGGCAGAGGAGAAGGACAGGGTAATACCCAGAGCCTTGCAAAGGGTTCTCCAGAATCAAGAAACGAACTGAATCCCTCGGTCTGAAACAATATTCTCTGGTAAACCATGCAGTTTAACCCCTTAAGGACTCTGTTTTTTTTTTGTTGACACGTTCGTTTTTCCCTCCTCGCCTTCCCAGGGCCATAACTTTTTTTATTTTTCCACCTATATAGACACATGAGGGCTTTTAATTTGCAGGACAAGATTTACTTTCTAATGGTGTCATTCGATATACTATAGAATATACTGGGAAACCGCAAAAAAATTCCAAGTGGGACAAATTGTGAAACAAAAAAGTATTTTCACCATGTTTGCGGGGGTTTTGTTTAATTCATTCAGACACCGCGGCCATCTTTGCCACGGCATCTGAACAGTTAAACAGCGCGGGCGGGCTGCCTGTTCGCGCTGTAACACCCGCCGGCTGTGCGGGGGGGGGGGGGGGGGGGGGGTCGCGGAGCTTTATTGACAACAGTAACACCCTTAAAGGAACACGATGGCACATTTTACTGAAACGGTCCACAATTAGCAGGTATAATATCCTGGTGGTCCTTAATCTCAGTGGCTAAATCAGGGGAAATAGCTGGGAAAACAGTCTCCTTGGGCAAGATTAGTACCATCAGCCCATAGCCCATCCCAGCTGATAGCCCATCAGTTTCAACATTCTTAGTACCTGGTCTGTAAGTAACAACAAAGTTAAAGCGCGTAAAAAATAATGCCCAACGTGCCTGACGTGGATTCAACCTTTTAGCATTTTCTAAAAGATGAGGCTTTTATGATCTGTAAGGACTGTGACTTGATGCTGGGCACCTTCGAGGAAGTGGCTCCATTCCTCGAAGGCCCACTTAATAGCCAGCAACTCCCGATTCCCAAAATCATAATTCCTTTCAGCAGAGGAAAATTTACACGAAAAGAAGGCACAAAGGCGGAGGTTAGTCATAATAGCGGATCCCCGAGACAGGACCGCCCTTGCACCATGCTCAGAAGCATCAACCTCGACGACAAAGGGTTTATATTGATCTGCTTGAATGAAAACAGGAGCGGATACAAAACACTGCTTAAGTTTCTCAAAAGGCTCTACGGCCTCAGGTTGCCAATTATTGAACTTCTCCCCCTTCTTAGTCATGTCAGTCAACGGCCAAACTAAAACAGAAAATTTACGAATACATTTAAGATAATAATTAGCATACCGTAGAATGCTGTGGGATTTTTAAGGGAGGGGGGCCCCACACAGTCGAAATGCTTGCATTTCCAGGGGTCCAATAAAAAATTTAAGAGTCAGGAGTCCCCAAAGAAAAGGTAATTTGGCACTCCAAAAACACATTTTTCAACTTTGACAAACAAACTATTTTCCTGCAAGATTTGGAAGACCTGTCGTACATGTTTAATGTGCAACGACCAATTTTCAGAGTAGATTAAAATTTTATCCAGATAAACGACCATACAAAAACCCATTGATTGCAAAAAATCATCTTTCCCCAATTTTCTGTAAGACCCGGGAGCTTACAAACCCAAAGGCTAACCGATATTCAAAATGACCCTAGGAGTTTTAAAAGCGGTTTTCACTTACCCCTTCTTGGATACAAATGGGTTTATAGGCCCCTCTCGGGTCCATTCTGGAAACTTCGCTCCCTGGATTTGTTGAACAATCTCAAATAAAGGGGAAGGAGTATTTTTTTTTTTACTGTTATGTTATTCAGTTCCCAGTAATCAATGCATGGACGAAGACCTCCATCCTTTTTTCCCCACAAAGAAAAACCTTGCACCCATAGGGGACACAGAAGGCCAGATATGACTTCTGTAGACTTTCTGCAATGTATTGCTTCATGGCAAGTCTCTTTGGACCTGACGTTATATACCTCCCTTAGGAAACACACTCCAGGAATGGTCAATGGCACATCGTAAGATCTATAAAGGGTAGTATCTAAAATGTTTTTAGAAAATACTTCAGCAAAAATACGAATAAAAATGGGAATTGCTCCCCTTGGTTGCCCATTAAAATAGGAAGAACTGTAAAAGCACAGTTGTCCCCACCTGTTTAAATTCTCCTAAATTTTCCAGTCAAACCCCGGGGAGTGCGTTTTGAAGCCAGGGCAACCCCAAAACCCATCAGGGGCACCCCCCATGTAAATAGAATACCTTTCAGTAGTATTAAAATTACCAACATCTCCCCTCGAATTTACAATTTTGGATTGTCCCCTTAGCCAGCGGGTGGTCAATGCCACAACCCGCAGGGAATCAAATAGGGCCTCCAAGGTGGGCCCGGATTTTTTGGCATAGGATAAGTCAAAAAAATTTTAAGCATCCCCCAGAACCCACAAAGGCACTCCCAAAACCCAGAAGAGACAAATTTTAGATTTTAACTGGGGCAAAAAATTTTTTGGAAATAAATAGGAAAAACTGTTCGGGGTGATTTTCCTGAAAATCCCCTGGGCAGGGGATTTTTTTCCGCCGGGTCTTCCCTTTTGGAGTACTTCCGGAAAAAGTTCCATCTTTAAAACAATTTATGGTCACGGGCGAATCGCAAAAAAAGCCCCCATTCATTGGCTCTTCAGGGTTTATCTTGGAAATGGCGGATCTACACGAGACAGTGGAGTGGACCAGCGGGGTGGGAGCCTTTTCCCGACCTTTCTCCCTAAAATGTCTGTCTAGACAAACAACGGTTAGCCCCATCTAAAAATACAGGGGGAGGGTTGACCTCCTAAATGAATTTTAGGTGGTCGTTCCCCCAGACGGAACACACAGCTTTTAAAATTTGGGCAAAGCCCTCCTTTCTTTTTTCCCTGCCTCAAGGGGGTAAATGATCGGCACAGTTCCATATCGGGCTTCAAAAAGTATGCCTAAGGAGAAAAAAGAACCCGCTATGGAAAAACCCTTTGGTGAATCGGGGGTAAAAGAGAAAGCCCACTCCTGGGGGGGGAACCTGAACAGGGACATTTCCCTTCTTCTCCCCATTTCCTGAGGTATTGGGGGGAAAACCCAAAAAAAACAGGGAACCCCCCAACCCAAATGTTACATATTTGTAAGGTCGAAAAAAGACATGTCCCTCCAGTCATCCCATTTTGCTAAAATTTGATCCCGAGGGAAGGCAAAACCCCCATGAGGTAAAGCAATTTTTTCCCCCATTTTAGGGGAAAAAATTTTTCCCTTCCGACTCCAATCTGGCAATCAGAATAAAAACCTGGATCAATGATCCCACTTCCCGACTCCCAGTCATAAAAATTTTTATATTTTTAAGTTCCCGAAAAAGCATCCCCAAAACTTTTTTTAAAATTGTTATTGACTTCACCCTGACAAGTTCCTCTGGCAATGAGTTCCCCAGTCTCCTGCTCTAAAGTAAAGAAACCCCTTTTTATGCTTATTAGAAAATTTTTTTTAAGATGTAGAGCATGTCCCCTTGTTCTTGATACAGTCCTGGGTATAAATAAATCTTGAAAGAGATATCTATATTGACCTATATTTAACATGTTTAAACATTTATTATGTCCCCCGAAGCGGTCTTTTCTTTAAACCAAATACCCAGAAATATTAGCAAGATTAGGGTTATTGCAGTCCACTTCGTCCGTTTATTATTTTTTTTGCTCGTCTTTGTACCTGTTCAAGCTCTACACTGTCTTTTCTGTGCCCGGTCCCAAAAGTACACATATTCCATGTGGGCAAACCGTGACTTGTACAATGGGAGAACAATGTTCTCATCATGTGCATCCATGCCCCTTTTAATACACCAATGTAAGAAAGGTCTTCCTGTTGCCTGAGAACCAGTCAGGCAACTGAAAAGGGGGTTCCACAGGAGGGGGAGGTAATGCAGGCATCCTCTGACTTGAGGAAGTCTCCTGCTGTTGTACTCTCAGCGCCAGATCCTGGACTAGCTGGGTAAGCCCCTGCATCTGCTCTACCAGAGCTTATGGGGTTTTATAGTGATGGACAGCAGTAACCGGGTTTGGCCCGTGATAATGTCATGTCAAGGGTACATGGAAAATAAATGGAACCCAGCCCATTGTCCCCCCCTACTAGACGTGTGCCCCAGGGGAGCAGACTTCAATGGGGGGAAAATCCCTGCGCTGCTAAGGGGTGGGGGGGCCCTCGGAAAAGAATTTTAGACAGTCCAGGGGGAACGATCATAATGTCAGGGCCCCCAAAACAAACCCAAAAAAAACCAAAAAAAATAAACGAGCCAGGGGCAGAAACCGATGGGAACGGTACAAAATCGAGCACAAGCCCAGGGCAGAACACAAAGGGGGGGTCTGGTACACAGATGAAACAAACAAACAATCAAGCACTGGTAAGTAAAGCCAGCCAGGGAAAATTCCAGGCCAGCTTCAGTTTTCAGGGGGTTTAAATGTGGTCCTGGACACCGCCCCCGTGCTAATTGGTGCAGTCCCCAGCCCTCCCATTGTCCAATTGGCCTGTACCTCTGTCACTCAAAGAGTTTTTTCCAGCAGAATGTCTCTCCAGGTGGTGGGGTCGCAAATCAGCTGCTGCAGACTGTTGCTCCCTGTAGGCTGAATGCTGCCTAGCCCTGACACCTCTTCAGTATAAGCTTCCCTTCAACTACCTATTGGGGGAAGCATATAGCTACCTATTGGGTGGACCCTATACTGAAGGGGAACTTTACCTACTTAATAGGAAAAGTTTGCCATTTATCTGACTAATTTTTAGGGTTTCATCTACCTAAAAGGAGCATCTACTTATATGCCTGCTTTTTTTGGTTGGAGGTATGGTGGTTGGGGACTGGCTACATACTGGTTGGACAAATAAGGGCCCTATAGTTGGTTGGTGGCACTCTCACTATTTGGAGTATAACATGTTTATGTGGTAAATTATACAGGGATGAGCTGCAGAAGATGTCATGGCAGTCTGGACCGGATGAAAAAAAGAGAACGACTCATCAGAAAATACATCACCTGAGAGTCACTAAATGTAACTTCACTGTAATCACTTATATGTCTACAGAGCCTGTGTACACCTCCTTTCCTCCATACAGTGACTGTATAGTGGGAGATACCAGTGTCTCCCACTATACAGTCACTGTATGGAGGTAATATTCAGTCTGCAGAGCCTGTGTACACTGGTAACTACCACTATATGGTCACTGTGTGGGGTGACATACAGTCTGGAGAGTTTGTGTACACCGCTATCTACCACTATGTGGTCACTGTAGGGTGGTAATAGTGGTCTTAAGTGTAAACGGTTTACATTCAGAAACAGTACGATGGTATTATTCAGACCGTTTATGGTGGTGATATGTGGGGATGATGATGTACCGGTATTATTAGGTGCTTTTCTATTCTTGTTATTGGTATTATTGATCTTGGTATACTGTTTGCTCAGTAACAGTCTTGTGGTAGTAGTCATTATATGGTAGTGATATGTGGGATATTATTTGGTCCTTGTATTTTGTTGTTATTGGTAATATTGGTCTTGCTGTACTGGTTGATGTGCGTTGATAATGTGGTACATGTATAAATACTGACTGGCAGAAAACAGATAAGTCAATTAAATTGTTCAGTGTAAACTCAAACAACTACTAAACCCAAAAAACAAAAAGCACAGTTGTATTTTTTTCCGTTTTTTTGGAGGGTAGGGTGAGGGAAGATACACTTCGGTTGTTTAACTTGTTTTCCTTTGGCCCCATTTGAAATTAATTTTCTTCTATTGGACAATCCCTTTAAATATACATAACTTTCTGTGGCGCCCTACACCACAGACATCCGTCACGTCAAGCCGTCGTTGAAAAGCATTGGTCAACAGACAGTGTCTGGATGTAGGGGGCCCCCAAGCTGAAGTTTTGCCCCGGGCCCATGAGTCTTTAGCTACGCGCCTGGAAGGACAGCAGTTGTCAGACCAACCTGATCTGTTTTTTTATGAAGATGCGATTAGTCTGGATGGCAGGGAAGCTGAGGATATGGTGTTTTTAGACTTTGCAAAGTCTACTAGTTAAAAGTAAAACATAATAATACCTATGTAGCCATGTAAAACATCTGGATCTAGTCTGATGGCAACTTTGGGATCAGCAATGAAATAATGATTTAGTGCAAATTGGTTCTTGCCTTATGAGTAGTGTTGAGCGATTTTTATCGACAAAGTTAAAATCGGCAAGGTTTTTAATGAGATCGAAATTTTCCAGATCAAGCGATAATTAAGGTTAAAATCTAGCAAACATCTATTAAGATCGCGCCTTTTTCGGCCTTCCTTTAAATTGGCGCCAGCAAATCAGATTATAGAAAAGTCAGGAGAGAGTGTGGCTGACGTCATGACTGGTATGTGTATGGTTATTGCTATTGGCTGTAAAAAGTCACATGACCCTCGTTTTACATAAACAACGTTTCCTGTTATCAGGCCTCAGTGTCTCTCACGTCTCATAGGGAAAAGGACGTGCGCTCTGCTGTGGTCCACACAGCTCAGCGAAATAGTCCTATTTTCCTGCACATAGAAACCTCTCCTCTCATTAGCTGTATCCTTCCCATTTAGTATATTAGAGATTTGAAGATTTTAATGTAGTTAGCTATAGAATTTTAAAGCAGCATCACCGGTGTAAGTTCACGGCGGGAGAGGGAGCGGGGGGGGGGCCCCCCGCGGTCGAACACAGACAAGCTCTATCAATTAAAGAAACATTGGATAAAGTTCACCAAGACTTAGTGTAGATATTGTAGTGGAATATCTTTATTATTAACAGTTTCTATTGAAGTATTTCCTGATATTGGGCAGATCTGAACTTATAATGGATAAACATCGATTTCAATTAACAGCAGTCTCTTGTTAGCTGCAAAACTCCACTTTATTATTCAGTAAACATTCCTATAGGTGTTCAATTTTACCCATTAACACTGGACTGTTAATATTTCAACCTTGCACTTCAAATTACAATCCAGCAATCTGTAGTCCGCACTCAGCACATGTTTTTGTTGCCAAAAATACCGTGTATCGACGAAAACATCACAGTTACTTGTTTTTTATTGACTTTTTGCGCACCCGTAACTGTTTCATACTGACGCAAGCATCTACGTTAAATCTTATAACAGCAATTCTATATCACCACAGTTGTATTGAAAGGTGCAAAAAAAACCGTTTATTATATCAAAACATAACAGATCTGTGTTTTTTTTGACATTTTTGCGTCACCCAGTACTTTCATTGACGGCAGCATCACGTAAATCTTAAAACAGCAATTCTATATTTCCCACAGGTAATTGAAGGTGGCAAAAAATACCGTGTAGTAAACGAAAACATAACAGTTACGTGTTTTTTGACTTATGCGCAGCCAGTACTGTTCAATGACGCATCATCTAAGAAAAACTTAAAACACAGCAATTCTATAAATCACCACAGGTGGAATTGAAAGGTTGCAAAAAATACAGTTTATTATAACAAAACATAACAGTTACGTGTTTTTTGACTTTTGCGCACCCATACTGATCCATTGACGCAGCATCTACTGTAACATCTTAAAACAGCAATTCTATATATCACCACATGTGAATTTGAAAGGTGCAAAAAATAAAAAATACCGTTTAATTATATCAAAACATAACAGTTACGTGTTTTTTGACTTTTGGGTTTGCGCACCCAGTACTGTTCAATGATCGCAAGCATCTACGTAAATCTTAAAACAAAGCAATTCTATATTCACCACAGGTGAATTGAAAGGTGCAAAAATAACCGTGAAATATACAAAACAAATAACAGCATACGGTTTTTGACTTTTTGCGCACCAGTAACTGTTCATTGACCAGCAATCTACGTAAATCTTAAAACAGCAATTCTATATTCACCAAGAGGAATTGTAAAGGTGCAAAAAATACCGTGTTAAAAAAAGAATTATACTGAAAACATAACATATACGAGTTTTATTGACTTTAGCCGCACACCAGTACTGTTCATTGACGCAGCATCAACGTAAATCTTAAAACACAATTCTATATTCACCACAGTGAATTGAAAAGGTGCAAAAAATACCGTTATAAATCAAAACAAAACAGTTACGGTGTTTTTTGACTTTTGCGTCACCCATAACTGTTTTCATTGACCGCAGCATCTACGTAAATCTAAAAACAGCAATACTAATTCACCAAAGGTGAATTGAAAAGGTGCAAAATAATACCGAGTATTATACTAAACATAACAGATACGTGTTTTTTACTTTTGCGCACCCAGCACTGTTCAATGACGCAGCCATCTACGTAATCATAACACAGTCAAGCACTTCTATAATCAACATCAGGTGAATTGAAAGGTGCAAAACATACCGTTTTTTATTAAATCAAAGCATAACGGTTACGTGTTTTTTGACTTTTGCCACCCAGTACTGTCAATGACGCAGCATCTACTTAAATCTTAAACAGCAATTCTAGTATTCACCCCATGTGATTGAAAGTGCAAAAAATACCGTTTAGTATATCAAAACATAACAAGTTAAGTGTTTTTTGACTTTTGCGCACCCAGTACTGTTTCATTGACGCGCATCTACGAAAAATCTTAAAACAGCAAACTATATTCCACCACACCAGTTGAAATTGAAAAGGTGCCAAAAATACCGAGTGAGTAATACTAAACAAAACAGATACGTGTTATTTGACTTTTGCGCACCCAGTACTGTTCATTGACGCAGCATCTATCTACGTAAAACTTAAAAACAGCAATTCTATAATTTCACCACATGAATTGAAAGGTCAAATAAATACCAATATTATACCAAACATAAGACTAGATTACGTGATTATTTGGACTTTTTGCCCAGTCCATATTTGTTGATAGCACACCTTGCAGTTAAATTTGATCCAGCAATTTTGTTTTGATAAGAGGATTTGAGAAAAAGGCTGTGAATTGCGTCTTTTAATAATAGACCTTTTCCAAAACTAATCCCTACCTTCTCAAATTTTTATATTTCTGACATGTAGCGAAATGCAGTTGGTAAGCGAGCAAGAGGGTGTGGTAGCACATGAGGGAAGAGGTACGAGAAGTAAGGGAGCTCCTTCCAGTGCTGAGGCGACAACAGACTCAATGCCAGGCTGATTCGTCAGTTGCAGACCGTCAGGCCTGACATCGCTGGTCAGGGCCCTGAGAAATCCTAAGTAACGAACATCGTCGCCAATCTGTCCTTCATGTTAATGCACCTGCAAACTAGCAGTCTTACCTCCACTTCCCTCACCAGTCATCGTGCCACATATTTCGTCATCAGCATCATCACATCCTTCCAACATGAACAGCCCAAATGTCAACTCGTGTACCCACCACTTGTGGATAATCCATTGTCTGGAAGTACCTCTATTTGATGGACAAAATGCCGGTTGGGTTCAGAAGGCATGTAAAAGATCAAAAGGATGATTTAGACTGCTCTGTACGCCCAGTTACTGATGCCAAACCATATGAGGTGAAAGGAAGCCCGTCAACTCGCAAAAAACCCGGAGGCGGTCGCATACCGCATTTCAGTGCCCCTTGCTAATGTAGCCCCAGCATTCTGGATGCAGAAAGTCAGGACGACAACCAAGTCACCTGTGTTATGATATGATGATGACGACATTGCGGATGCCATCCTGGTCTTTTCCGCAGAAAATTTTGCTTGCGAGCGCTTCATCATTGGACGAGGAGGACGACGATGGGTAGTGTCAATACGGGTCCCGCCACAAAAAGGGAGAGGGCGTTCCGCAGAAGTCCGCTTGATATGATTCCGCAGCCCACTGTTCAGGCGCGAAACTCCCGCTCCTTCGCTTATTCGCCGTCAAAAAGGTCCAGGACCTCTCCAAGAGCCAGGGCCTTCTGTGTAGCAACGCCTCTGAATTCACCCAGCGATGTCATAAATGCCGCCTTTGCCGTAAACGCATAAGGGTATAGGCAAACACCTTAAGTGTTTAACCACCACCAACATGTCTAGTCCACCTCTGCACGAATGCATAGAGTTGAAATGGAGTGGAACCACCTTGGCCAAAAAAGTCCTGACCCGTACGCCGGGGCCTCCAACCCACTGTCACAACCCTCTGTCTCCGCCTCCTCTCTCCCCTCCGCCCCCACCAAGCGTTCCTCCGCTGGCCCATGTCTCTCAGAGTACATGATCAGGATCAGCCTCCGCTTCAGCCTCCACCGTCTGCCCCGATTACCACCAGCACCACCATAGTACCCATCCTACCCTTCTCCTTCCGCACAGTTGACGACCTGCACGCCGTACAGCGGCCATTCTAGCAGCCAAAGCCTTCTGTCTTCCAGGTTTGGAACAGAATAAACACTTTAACCAAACCAACCCAAAGAGCCAAAAGCCTGAATTCTGTCATTGCCAGGCTTTTTCCTAGGGTGCAATTTGCCTTTCCGTCTGGTGGACACAGAAGGTTTCCGCCACGTCCTGGCCCCCTCGCCTAGCCCCCAATACCAGTATGCCGAGCAGTTGCATTTATTTCTTTGCCAGAAAAGTCCCCCCGTCCCATGCCCTGGCCATCCACGTGTCATCAAAAATTTCAAGCGCGTTGTCCTGCATCTGTGTCCGGAAAAAGACCATCTCACCACCGACACATGACCTAGTAAGCACGGCCAAGGCCGTCTATAATCTCAGTGACATAGCTCACTGGGTGGTATCTGGGTGGATGTCTCTGTGGGTGACGTGGCTCCTCAGGCCGGCGCACGCTTCTTCAAAACTGCATGGATTGTGCAGGGCTCTTTCCCCCAAGTCCTCTGGTGGCATCACGTGCCCAGAGACACCAGGCCGTGTTGATATTAATCTGCCTTGAGACCGTCCACCACACAGTCAGGAGCTGTGGAACGGCTCTAAGCAACGAGACCCGAGCGCTGGCTGGGGTGACAAGTAACTTTGTGCCAGGCAAGGGTGGGAGTGCGATAAACGGCTTCGATAATCTGCTGGCCGCCCCCTTAAGATCGGTAGGTTGTAGCACATCCCTTGCTGGCACAATTCATGAACCTTGTCGTCTCAGAAATTTCTAAAGAGCTACCACGGGTCTGGACTGCTGCTGAAGAAGGCCTCGAGGTCTGAGTTCGCCTACTTCCGACGATTCGCAACCCTGCTTCATCCCGCCTGGCTGCTTTGCAGCGTCACTTCGGCCTCCCCGTCAACCGTCTCATTGTTGACGTGGGCAACACGCTTTAAATTTCCACACCCTCCACATGCTCCCAGCGCTTGTGGGCAGAGCGCAAAGCCATTACTCAGTACGAAGTGACACCAGGCCTGACAAGCAGCGGTAACGGACCTCGGGGTGTTGAAACCACCGATAGTTGGAGCCTGTGAAAGAGCTCATGCACCATCCTTTCCAGTATTTGAAAGAACCACCGAAAAGGTCAGTGCGGACAATGCCCTTGTCAGCATGAGGCATTGTGTGATTTTATTCTGGAACGATCGTTGGATCAACTCTGAAACAACAGGTCCCCGCACGACGGAGGATGAGACGACACAGCATGCGGACACGTGAGCCCTTTCTCTCCGTCAAATCCACAAGGCCCGACAGTTTCACAATTTCATCGGTCTTCATTAGGCATGGTTCGTTCCAGAGCTAGTGCAAAGGTTGGCGCATCAGCTCTCAGGGTTTGCAATTCTTCTCATGCAAACCAGGGCTGTGTTGAAGCTGTGCCGGATGGCAAGCTGAGGAGGAGGAGGTATTCCTAGACAAACCGAAGTTACCGACGTCCCTGCCTTGGAAAATAGGTAGGCGCGACAATGAGGCGGAGGAGGAAGATGAGGAAGATCAGTTTTGCTTATGTCCCTCGACCCAGAGGCCTTGGGAAATCAAGGGCTCCATCTCTCACATGATGCTTGGATGCACATTTCCTCCACCATGATCCTCGCATTAAGGCCATCAAAAATGGGGGAACAACAGTTACAGGGTGGCCACCCTCCAGGATCCCCCCGGTACAAAACAAAAAACAGCACTTCCTTCACCACCACCCAAATAGGAGAATAAAATATGCAGGAAATGGAGACCTTGCTGATGATCACTGGAGACATCAGTTGCGGTCTGCTTCACGTTCCCCAAATGTCCATCGGTGAACAACACACGACGTGACAGCATTAGAGTGCCAAGTAGGCCGTACAGCGGCAGCAGCAGGGCAATGAAGGTGGCAGAAGCCTAAGGGGTGACCTCTGGCAATCATTTGTTTACCCACTCACCAACGCAAGCAATGCGGCACACATCCAACACACGCCCAGAATCAGCTTAATATCATGGTGCACGACTATCTCGTCTCAACACCGATGATTTTGCATGTTTTCCACCCACTAGACTTCTGGGTAACCCAAAATGGACGAATTGCCCGAGCTGTCTCGTCACGCCCATAGGATGTGTTGTCCGTGCCACAGCAGCAGCGTCTTATCTGAGCGGACCGCAGCACAGCTGGAGGAGTCCCATTACAGACAACGCATCCGGCTTTCCACAGATAATGTGGATCGTTGACTTTCATCAATATAATCAGCATGGATCTCTGATGATGTTGTGGCCCCAATGCCGAGGTCACGATTAGATTGTCCGGTCACTTCACAATCCTTTTCAAACATAAATGGTCCTCTTGAAAACTTTTTTTAAAAATGATCATTTTCCTTACTGCAATATTAATTCTCTTTTCCCAACAGATTTCATTTTGAAGGTTTTGCTGTGAGGAAGACTGTAAAAGACAGCAAGTTTCATACAACAACCGTATTCCATTTGACTTCACTTTTATCTTAAAAGTTTTCGCATTGTCCAACTGGTTTTTGAGGTCATGTTTGCTGGAAATACAGCACTAATCATGGTCTTTGGACGAGAAATGTGACATCTAAGTGGCATTTCCACCATCACAATTTTTAATAGTGGCTGGAAGGTCATATTTAAAAATTTTTGGGGATCATGTTTTCTGTGAGATACAGCTAATAATTAAGGTCCTTTGGAATAGAAAATGTGGCTTCTAAGTGGCATTTCTCCCTCACAATTTTTAAACAGTGCTGAGGAAAGGTACTTTTTATAATTATGTTTGTGGTGCATGCTTGCTGTGAAAATCAGCAATACTACAGATCCTTTATAAAAAAATGTTTGTTTCTAACAGACATTTCTTCACAATTGGACCAAAGTGGCTCAAGGTGGTCATGCTATGAATTTTTTGGGGGGCATTTTGCTGTGACATGCAGCTTAAACTCCAGGTCCTATTCTAAAAATTGTTGTTTCTAAACAGACATTAGTTCTCACAATTGACCAAAGTGGAGCTCATGGGTCATGCTTTTGAATTTTATGGGGGCATTTTGCTGTGACATGCCGCTATCCTATAACAGGTCCCTATTTAAAAATGTTGTTTCTAACAGACATTTGTTCATCACAATTTGACCAAGTGGCCTCAATGGTCATGCTTTGATTTTTGGGGCATTTTGCTGTGACATGCAGCTATACGACAGGGTCCTATTCTAAAAATTGTTGTTTGCTTCTAACAGACATTTTGTTCCTTCACAATTGAACAAAGGGCTCAAGGTCATGCTTTGAATTTTTGGTGGCATTTCGCAGTGACAAGCAGCTATACTCAGGTCCTATTCTAAAAATTTTGTTTCTACCATACATTTGTGTTCTGCAACGAATTGTCAAGAGTTGGCTCAAGGTGATGTGCTGTCAGAAACAGGAATTAGGTAGGACACTGTTATAATGGACACATATTGGCAAAATGACTTGTTTTTTGGCAAGATCTTTAACATAGCTATCAATCCCTGTATTGAGACAACCCATTTATACAATTAAAAAAGAGAAACAGGTAAAAGCACCCCAGCAAACAGAGACGGACAGGACGCGCTCGCTTGAACTCACCCTCCACAATCCCCAGACCCAGGCCTTACATCTTCCCCACCCCACTCATTCCCCCCGCCCCCCCCCCCACCCAAAGACATGGTGGATCCTATCCTATTTTAAAAATGTGTTTTCTAGAATTAAAGAAACATAAAAAACTATGAAGGAGATTACAAAATATCTGTTAA
Organism: Phyllomedusa bahiana; assembly: GCA_025379985.1. Taxonomy (NCBI): domain Eukaryota; kingdom Metazoa; phylum Chordata; class Amphibia; order Anura; family Hylidae; genus Phyllomedusa; species Phyllomedusa bahiana. The sequence continues at coordinate 71,921 of JAODAL010000432.1, forward strand.
AAAAATTCCTCTGAATTGTACAAGGGAGTACAGAACACTTTGACCAGATGTTAGGTTAATTCAGAGAACAATGGAGTATGGACAACAGAAGAGAGCAAAGTAACAGAGACAATTCCCTCCAGCCCGTTGATTAAAAATGAGAATAAGAATGCCAAGATAAAGGGCACTCCAGGGATTGGGGAGTTAACATGAGGCGTTAACCACCAGTATATCCAAGTTGAAACTCAATATGGTCCACACTCATACGAAGGGGCAAGCGCTACCACCATGTATTTACTGTAGTACAGAGGAAGGCTGGAGTTACCTCCACACTTCCGCATCCGCACTCTGCTCAGCACACAGTTTACGTTGCTCTGATTCAGTTCATCAGAGAGTGGCAATTTAACCTGCGTTGTTTTAATAGATTGTCGGACGCCAGCCAGGGCTTTCAACACCGCCACCCACTGTAACTCCTGTGCCCTGGTGTCTAGCAGAGGCACCAGGACAGGTTGAAAAGTCAATTTCCCAGAGAAACTAAAATGGTGGTTGAAAGACTCCTTTTTCCGGCACTTTTTAAATGTGGGGGTGGGGGTCATGCAGGTTTGGGGGCTCATGCTGTGGCCCAGGACAGGTATAGTCAATGTTCCAGTGGAAACTAAAATGGTGGTTTAAGACTCCATTTACCGCACTTTTTAAATGTGGGGGTCATGCAGGTTGGGGCTCAAGCGGTGGCCAGCAGGACAGTTATATGTCAATGTCCCCAGTGAAACTAAAATGGTGGTTGAAATACCCTTATTTCCGGCAACTTATTTAAATGTGGGGGTCCATGCAGTATAGGGCTCATGCTGTGCCAGGACAGTATAGTCAATTGTCAGTGAAACTAAAATGGTGGTTGAAAGACTTATCCTTTTTCCGGCACTTTTTAAATGTGGGGGTCAACAGGTTTGGGCTCATGCTTGTGGCTCCATTGACAGGTGTATAGACAAAGTCCAGTGAAACTAAAATGGTGGTTGAAAGTACTCTTTTTCCGGCACTTTTTTAAATGTGGGGTTCATGCAGGTTTTGGGGCTCATGCTGTGCCCAGACAGGTATAGTCAATGTCCCATGAAACAAAAATGGTGGTTGAAAGACTTCCTTTATTTTCCGGCACTTTTTAAATGTGGGGGACATGCAGGTTTGGGGCTCATGCCTGTGCGCCAGACAGGTATAGGTCAATGTCCAGTGAAACTAAAATGGTGGTTGAAAGACTTCCTTTTTCCGGCACTTTTTTAAATGTGGGGGTCAGCAGGTTTGGGCTTCATGCTGTGGCCCATGAGCAGGTATAGTCCAATGTCCAGTGAAACAAAAATGGTGGTTGAAAGACCTCCTTTTACCCGGCACTTATTTAAATGGTGGGGGTCATCAGGTTAGTGGGCCAATGCTGTGGCGCCAGGACTAGGTATAGGTCAATGTCCAGTGAACTAAAATGGGGTTAAAGAGCTCCTTTTTACCCGGCAACTTTTTAAATGTGGGGTCATGCAGGGTTGGGGCATCATGCTGTGGCCCAGGACAGGTAAGTCAATGTCCAGATTCAAACTACAATGGTGGTTGAAAGACTCCTTTTTTTCGGCACTTAATTTTAAATGTGGGGGTCATGCAGGTTGGGCTCATGCTGAGGCCCAGACCAGGTAAGTCCAATGTCCTGTGAAACTAAAATGGAGGTTGAAAAGACTCCTATTTTCCGCACTTTTTTTAATGTGGGGGTCCAGTGCAGGTTTGTGGCTCATAGTCTGTGGGCCTCTGGACAGGTAAAAAGTCAATGTCCATGAAACTAAAAATGGGAGGTTGAAAATACTCCTTTTTCCGGCACTTTTTTAAATGGTGGGGGTCATGCAGGTTTGGGGCTCATGCTGCGTTCCAGACAGGGAAATCAATGTCAGTTCAGTAACATGATGGGTTCAAAGTCATACTTGCCTCCTGGCACATTTAATTTGTGGTGAATGCCGGTTTTAAGGTACAGCTGTGGTACAAGACAGGGATAGGTCAAATGGTCTGTGACTTTTTTTCTTTACTTTTATAACCTAAGTGTGTTGCCTAAGATGTATGACGTATCCATATGACTGTTTGTGGAATGTTAATTTCAGCTTCTCGCAGCTTAGTTTGGGTGTAAAAAAGAAGGTGATTGTTGCATCTCCCCATAGACTTTAAATGTAATAGCTCATAATCGATGCTCACTATCGAAATACCTTTCGAAAGCGGGTCCGACTATCGACTATCGATCGATCTCGATAGCCAACGCAATCGCTCAACACTACTTATGAGTCTTCATCAGTAGGGGAAACCAAGCCAAAAAATTCCCAATCCCCCTCCCTTTATCCATATCTGTTCCCATTCTTGGTTCAACCGTATGGACATATGTCTTTTTTCAACCATACTAACCATGTAATATTATGTATAACACCAGTAATAAATCCCTAGTAGTAAAAACCAAAAAATAATCCATTAGACCCTAAAAAAGATTTAACACATTCTTATACAAACTACATATGATCTAACTTTATGGAAAACTGTGTTATTGCTGAAACAGACTTACAATTTGGATAGTATACTTGCAATAGAATAGCAAAATTCTAAAAGATGTGTAACTTAAATATAATTAACCTATACACAACGTATTTTTTCTTAAAACAATAGGAAATGTCTTGTCCAATGTTCAAACCCATAAGGGATCTCATACCCAAATTAAATATTCACCAAGTTTCACGCTTCAGGAGGGTTCATTTAAGATCCCCTCCTCATTGAGGTCAAATAACTCGCTCTGTTGCTGAGAATTGACAACTAGCGGTTTCCTCCCACCCCTCCCCCCCCCATGTACATGTGCAAAATGCTGTGAAACCATGAATACATTCACACATCCCATTTTATAACTGTCCGACAGATGTCGTCTTAAGCCTACTTTTTATTTATTAGCAGTGCATCCCGCATACTGTATGTTGCACCCTGTACACATAGTAACATAAACCCCAAAAGTGGTATTGCAATTAATAAAAACTAGAAATTTTGAACCGTTTACCCTCTGAACAAGAGACAACTGTGTCCATCTGTTTAGTACAGTTACAAGTGGTGCATACCCAATGTCCACAACGGAAAGAATTTAAGCCACATACCCCGTCACGCGTCCTCACTTACAAGGGAATTTACTTTTTTCCTAGCTCTTTTTAACAGGTGAGGGTAGTAGATCCTCTTGGTTACTGCGAGAGATGACTTACTGAGCCACGCCAGGGAGCGGAGTCTAAGAAGCTCCCCGGTATACTTCCCTGTCGGGGACTCCCAGTTCGCTACCCCTGACGTGGATGCTCATGGTGGCAGCGAAGATGCTGGCAGAGACTTGGTCTGTGGGAAGGCAAAATGTGGTCAGGTCACTCGCGGTAATGTCAGGGCAGGTGGCAGGCAGAGAATAGTTACGTTTACAAGCACAGGTCAAGAATCCAGATAGCATTAACGAATATCAAGAAATTACAAGGACGCACACCAATACCCCGTCGAAGATGAAGCAAAGGGTAGTGACCTCATAAAGGGTCCAGGGTCTGCTGATAGCGGTGGGAGAGGAGCAGGAGAGGTGAGTAATGGTGGCTCTGAGGGATTGAGGCACAAGCACGTCCACGGTCCGGAGTGGGGACTGTGGCGCGTGTCGTGACCGTACCACCCCCCCACAATTAAGCCCCCTCTTCTTCTGGGTCTGCCATTGGTAGAATCTGTGGATGACCCACGACCTCTCCTTGGGCCTGAACCCTTTCCACTGTAAGAAAGACGTGTTTACTTTTCTGCATTTCTCTGCTAGAATTTCTTGAACCTTGTAAGTAATTATCAGAATCAGCTACAGAAGAGGATGTCACGGTCTTCTTGAAAAAAAACATTGAGGACCAGATGTGGAAGGAATTCGGGATCCGCATAGATGGAGGCAGGAGAAGTTTGTAGAACACTGGTTTGATGTGGCGTAGAACTGAGAAGGGACCCAAAACGTGAGGACCAAGCTTGAGTCTGGGAGTCTTGAGGCGGATGTGCTTGGCAGCCAGCCACACATCATCACCAGCATGGAATACAGGAGGAGATTTTTGCTTTTTAGCCACCTGCATCTTAGACCGGAAGGATGTTTGGAAGAGAAACGGTTATCCTGCCACGAGCAGAAAATCTCCTGGACATCCACAGCCGGAACAGAAGGCAGGGGGAGAGGAGTATAGCAATGTCATCCATAAACCACAAATAAGGGAGAGTCTCCAGCAGAATCAAGAATGCTGTACAAGAATTTAACCCATGGAAGAAGGTCTTGAGGAGACTAAATGAAATGATGAAGATAAATCCCAAAAATCTGATTCACTCTCTCTGCTTGATTATTGTATTGAAGGTGGCATGCAGAAGAGAAGTCCAACTTAACTTGTAGTGGAGAACTTAGAGATAAATTGAACTCCTCGTTCAGACACAATTATAATGGTAAAGTCAATGCAAACGGAATATTTGTTGGAAGAAATGGGAGGCAAGTTGTGGAATAGAAGGTTGACCTGGAATTGGTACAACATGAGACATCTTGAAGAAACAAACTGTGACCACCCAAATAACTGTATGATGGTAGGTAAATCTGTAACAAATCTATAGCAATATGAGTCCAAGGTTTCTCAGATACAGACAAGGAATACAATATTCTCTCCGGACTTGAGACGAGAATATTTAAGGCAGGCACAAGTGGAACAAGAGAGAACAAACATCCTGAACAAGGGAAGGCCACCAGTAATGCCACACGCTTAAAAACAAAGATTTTAATATTCCCGGTTGGCTGGCTAACTTTGATGAGTGAGCCTTATTGAAGAATTTTTTTCCTTAAAGTTGGACATACAAAGATTTTTCACGGAAAATCCATTGGAGGTTAACAGGAGCTGCAGAAATCAAGTGTTCTGGAGGGATGATGTGCCGAGGCATCGAGTCCAGGATATCCGAGGAATGGGAAAGAGCATCTGCCTTCATGTTTTTCTCTGCAGGCCTAATGTTTAGAACAAAATTAAATCGAGAAAAGAAGTGACCATCTAGCTTGCCTCGGATTTAACTGATGCGCAGTGTGAAGGTAGAGGAGATTCTAGAGATCAGTAAAGATATTTACAGGATGAAGAGCGCCTTTTAGAAGATGGCGCCAATCTTTTAATGCCAATTTAATGGCCAGCAATTCTCAATCCCCAATGGTATAATTCCTTACTGCAGGGGAGAAGGTTTTTGAAAAAAAATGCAGGCAATAGTCTTGCCTTTAGGAGACTTTGTGTCAAAACAGCTTTGACTCCCATAGAAGAGGCATCTAACTTTAAGTAGAAGGTTTTTTATACTTAGAATCAGTTCTTTGATGAATGCAGATGTGATGGGCAAAGGTTTCTTCCACTAAATAAGTGCCAAATTATTATCGTCAATTTATTCTCCACTTCTCGACTAGGACAGTCCCCATAGTTGCACTGACTAAAATGAACACCAACCTTAGGGTTGGTGTTAGTGGTCATTTTAGTCCGTGCAACTATGGGGACTGTCCTAGTCGAGAAGTGGAGAATAAATTGACGATAATACTTTGGAAAGCTGAAGAAGTGCTGCATCGCCCGAAGTCCTATAGTTTGCAACCATTGCAGAACAGCCGACAATTTAGCAGGGTCCATCTGCCAACCTCTATCAGAGATAATGAACCGCAGTAATGGTACACTGGTCTGGTCAGAGACACATTTCACCAATTTTGCGTGAGGTGGTTGGCCCATAAATGACTTAGCCCGAGGCAAAGTCTCACGATGAGACTTGATATTCGTCAAGATATACTACGATACAAACATATAGGAAGTCTCGGAAGACTTCATTGACAAAGTCCTGGAAGATAGCTGGAGCATTACAAAGCCCAAAGGGCATCACCAGATACTCACGCCTTCACGAAAACGGATCAAAATGTAGGCCCCAAGTCGAGGTTAGTGAAAATTCTGGCTCCACACAGAAAAACAAATAGCTCAGGGACAAGGGTAACAAATACCAGTTCTTGACAGTGATCTTATTTAAGCCCTGATAGTCCATGCAGCGTTGAAGAGATCCATCATACGAAAAAAAAACGACACCAGAAGGAGAAGACGACTTGCAGATAAAGCCCTTTTGTAAGTTTTCCTTGATATAGGCTTGGGTTTCACTCACAGACAAGGGGTACACTCTACCTCGATGAAGCTTCATTCCAGGCATAAGATCTATTTGGCAGTCATAGGCTGGATGAGGCAGAAGAGTCTCTGCTTGTTTCTTATTGAAGACATTCTCAAACTCTTGATACATATTTGGAAGGCTCGGTTGTGGAATGGAGGACATGGATGTAGAAACAGGTTACACCAAGTGAAGAGACACAAGGCATGGCACTGTTGTCCTCAGTGAGTGGCTGCAGCCACGGCAGGCCCAAGAGAACTGTGGAGGTAGAATGCGGCATTATGAGGAACAAGGGGCAACATATATGAACAGGGATGCACCAGAAGTCTGGCATCTTTTCTCCCCATGAACTAGCGCAGCCCTGTTCGCTATATTTTTAACCAAATGCACTCAAATACCAGGAGCATTACAGAGCACCCACGGCACTTTGTAATGCACCCGAGATTGGTGGCATGCTCCAGCATGCAATGCGTGTCGCACTACAACCGTACGAAGCTACAGATTTATAGCTTCAGTACGGCAAATCCAGGCATAACTGCTGGAACAGGTAACCCACTTTAAAAGTGAGCCTGAATTGTCGTTTTTGCGCTAGAATGCGCCTGATTTATGACCCGCCGTAGACCGGGTTCATAGATTCAGGCGCATTCTACACTACTACTGTGCACAATAAACTGCCGTCTGGGCGCCAAAAATCATACATGTCACCCAAAATCTCCCTGTGGAGAGTGCCAACTTGAAGGACAGGTGTTTGGTACAATACTGGATGGTGCCTTTCAAGAGTTCTCTATTACTGGAAAAAAATTATCAGAGGCTTGACAAGGGGCAATACTGGAAGACCAAATTTGGTGATCAAGGATGAATTAATTACATTTTCAGCAGCTCCAAAATCTAGGAAGGCAGGAACTTGGCCCCTGTTAGGGAGCAGAGCATGACTTGCATGAAGGCTAGTTGCCGTAGTTTCCGTGATGAACCAGATAGTTCCTGGAACTTGGCTACCACAATACCAGCAGAGATTCTGGAGATGTCTGCAAGTGTGTTCTTCTTCGGACACAAGACTTGCTCCACTCGTATGGGCTCCTTACAAGGAAAGATTGGTAAAGGCAGTGGAGGCCTCAAAGACTGGTGCAAGTCGAGGAAGTCGGCATGGCCAGAAGGATTCTCGTTGCTAGTGGAGCTTTAGTTGCCTCAGGGAAACAGATGCCAATTTTTGTAGCAAGATGAACGAGATCATCCATAGAGGTTGGGAGGTTCAACTTCAATTCTACTGGCAAGTTCTTCCCAAACTGCCTCATTCTAGGCTAGCTCAGAGTGTTGTGTGCAAAATTGTATAGCATACTGCTCCACTGTAGAATCGCCCTGACGCAGACAAACCCGAGATGATGCAGCAAAGGAAGCACACCTGAGTTCCTCAAAGACCTTGCGTAACGCCTCCAAGAAGAGTTGAAAATTGATCGTCAATGGATCCCCTCGCTCCCAGAGGGGGGGTGGCCCAGGCCAGGGCTTTGGTAAACAGAAGGCTAATAACAAAGGCCACCTTGGCATGGTCAAAGGGGAACTGATGTGCCATAATTTCTAGGTGAATGGTAATTATTTAGGAAACCCTGGCAACTCTTGAGGTTTCCCGTCATAGCAGAAGGCAATGGCAAGTATAAAGCAGAGCATGCATTAACCAAAGGAGGAAGATTCACCACAGGAGTGGGTGCAGTCACTGGAAGATGGCCAGCGATGTCCTGCAGTAAAGCAAATAGATCCTCTGGACACTGGCCTTGGCAAGTCACTACAACTGCAAAATGTTGGAGGTCTTGCAGAGGCACCTTAGCGGGATCCATGGCCAGTGTATACTGGGTGAGGGTAATAAATTCACTTGGTCACCACGAGAGATGACTTACTAAACCATGCCAGGTAGTGAAACAGTCTAAGCAGCCCCACGGTATTCACCAGAGCCCTCCTCAAGGCGGGATGATCTTCGTTGCGGGGGACTCCCAGGTCATTTTCCCTGACGTGGCTGCTCGCGGTGACAGCAAAACTGCTGGTGTGGTACAGAAGTTGCTGGCAGACACTTCGTCAGTGGGCAGGCAGAGATGTCACGGCAGGCGGCAAGCAAAACATGGTCAGGTCACTCACGGTACTGTTGGGGCAGTTAGAGAATAGTCGTGTCAAGGACGCACACCAATACACTGGCAAAATCAGAGTGGGGGAAGTAACCTCATAAAGGGTTCAACATCTGCTGATAGAACATCAGCGGTGCGCTAGCCCTTTAAATTTCAGAGAGCCAGCGCAGGCCCTAAGGAGCAAGTGGTAGCGGAGCAGGAGCATTGAGAGGTTAGTAATGGCGGCTCTGAGGGACCGAGGCAAGAGCGTGTCCACGGCCCGAAGCAGGGACCATGGCATCCTTACAGTAGATTCTTTCCTTGGTCTTTCTTCCTAAATGCCAGTTTGTAAAATCTCCCTGACAGTAGGATACAGGCTAGTGTTTGACTATGCTGCTGATTTTATTATATTGCAGACTATACCGTGTTGAGAACACCGTAGATCTAATATTTTTAGAACTAGTAGAGATCAAGTCAACGTTTTGTATGTTGTCCAATAAATTGGATCTTTGTATACTTTTAACTGTATATAAGGCTTCCTCTAAAAAAATATTTGGAATAATGTCTAATTTTTAAACACATTCGAATCTTTGATGAGTGTTTGTCAAAAATATTCATCCAACACCCCAAAGATCTTAAGTATAAAGAGATTTTGCTGAACTTGAACAGGCAGAACTCTGCCAAGACTTCCCTTTCAGCCTCAATCAGGTGTGAGTGAACAACTCTGGAGAAGAAAGGAACACGGTCATACCTCATGTTCCCTCCTATTGCCACATTCTCCCAGCCACGGAAAGCGGGATCAGCATTCTGACTGTTGACGTGGTCATCATCGTAGTGTTAAGGTAACCTGTATGGACACTGCATAGGGGGCACACAACAACATTGGGAACCTCTTGTGGCTCCTTCTGCCCTGCCATAAGTGCACAACTCCACTGGTGGCTCTGGTTGATGGGAACAGCAGCCATCTTCTCCACTACAGTGCTAGCAAGCTCAAACAAACTCACCGCTCCTAGATTTACCTCGCACAAACAGTGTATCACAGAGCTACATAAGCACATAAAAGGTGTTCCTGACTCACTGCTCGTCTCTCTATCAGTATTTCCAACAACCTTACTGGGTCTCTGATTATCCATTGATAACTTGAAAGAAGTAGTGGCCATTTTAGAACAAAGGCCCCACCTCCATCTTTATAGCACAGGACTATATATTACCACAACTGGGCATACTACCCCTAACTATTCACAGTTACTCATAACACTGATGCACAGGAACCTCTGAGACACTTGCCATTACAGCTACAGCTTGGCAAACTAACTGGACCCTGCAGTACCTTCGCTTGGCAGGAAGGGCATTCATTTTCCCTATATTTAGTCCATCTTATCAGCAAAGCAGCAATGCATATTCCTTTATAGAACGCTCATTGTCTACCAAACACAGTGACACAGGTTCTGGTAGCGACCAGGTGGACCCCACTGACACTTACCGAGGGCCCCGAGATCAAACAGGTCTCATAACCCTCTAGACATCTCCAAAGGTCTCCACAATATTGCTTCTGTATTGATGTCACAGCCTGACCTTTGGAGAGACATAATTGTTTTCCCAAGAATCACCGCCCAAGCCACTCTCCACTGACATCGCCGCAGAAGGAGCCAACTGAGAAAGGGATTATTGTTAATAGAGACCATATGACCCAACATCTTAGCAAGCGTTGCAGAAACAAGGAACTCTGACTTGGTCAACACTAGTCCTTGTCAGGGCACAGATCACATAACTACCCCAGCGTCATTACTTGTTTCCACCCGAACCCTTCAAGAGCTAAACCCCTTGGGACCCTTTCTTACTCTGTTTACCTTCTCAGATCACTGCTTACTCTCAACAGGCTCCAAGATAACCGCTCTCATCCACCCTCTCTGTTTGTAGGTTGTTCCTCCATTGCCAAAGTACAGCTATCTCTGGAGATATTGTAATTTCCATTGCCATTAAACACCCTGGGGCACTTTCAAGCTACCATCTTCTGCTCAGGAAACTGCCAGGCTGAATAAGCTCTGATTACAGCATATGATTTTTTTTACTTCCATGGGATTTTTACAGTTCTGAATGTCAAAATATTGCTTTCCAATTGCTGAAATAAGCTGTTCAAAGGATTTCTCAACTATGATCACTCCTATAGAGACATTAGAAGTACCACAATGGATACCTAGTTACCCAGCATCTAGCACCCCTAATTCTCGCTCTCTTTGACCTACTTTATAGTCTGTTATGGACAAATTCATCATTAATACTCCATTACAGTTACCACACAGACAATTCTATGACTCAATCCTCAACACGTCTAGCCATGACTAAACACAAACCTTTGAAGGTTAGCCACCAAAGTAATCCACATACTCCAAAAAGAACCCATCTCCAGAATTAGAATAAGAGGGGATATCATAGTTACATAGTTAGTACGGTTGAAAAAAAGACACGTGTCCATCAAGTTCAACCAAGGTTGGGGGAAAATGTGGGTGAAGGGAGAGAGACCAGGACTTCAAGCCCAGCCTCACCATTGGTTAATGCCCTGAAACCCACAAGAAAGAACCAATATGCTCCAGTGGAGACCCTATCTCTGACCCCAGAGCCTCCACCAGCCAGATCCAGAATTTTACATAGCTACATACGCATTAATATTCTTTAGTTTCAGGTAGTTATCTAAGCCTTTCTTGAAACTGTCTACAGTTCCTGCTGTGACCAGCTCCTCAGGCAGGCTATTCCACAGATTCACAGTTCTCACAGTGAAGAGCGCCCTTCTCCTCTGGAGACTGAATCCTTTTTTCTCTAGTTGAAGGGAATGTCCCCTTGTCTTTTGAGGGGGTTTCCCTTGAAATTATTTTCCCCCATACTTTTTGTAGGCACCATTTATATATTTATATAAATTAATCATGTGCCCCCAAAGCCGTCTTTTCTCAAGACAAAATAAGTTCAATTCTACTAACCTCTCCTCATAATGAAGATGCTCAATTCCCCTTATAAGTTTGGTTGCTCGTCTTTGTACTATCTCTATCTCCATTACATCTCTTCTATAAACTCGGGCTCAGAACTGAACAGCATATTCTAAGTGAGGTCGCACCAATGCTTTGTACAGCGGTAAAATTACATCCTTATCCCGCGAGTCCATGCCTCTTTTAATACACGCCAATATCTTACTTGCCTTAGAGGCAGCTGATTGACACTGCATGCTGTAGTCTATGATCTATAAGAACGCCCAGGTCTTTCTCAACAAGTGATTCTCCAAGTTTTTCTCCCCCTAGGACATATGATGCCTGTAGATTATTTCTACCCTGATGCAGAACCTTACATTTATCCACAGTGAACCTCATTTGCCAAGTGGATGCCCAAGCACTCAGTATGTCCAGGTCTGCTTGCAATTTATGAACAAACCTGTAAATTGCACTAACCTGTATAGCTTGGTGTCATCTGAAAAAATTGAAACCGTGCTATTGATCCCCTCCATTATATCGTTAATAAATGCATTAAATAAAAGAGGACCCAATACTGAGCCCTGGGGCACACCACTCACAACCGGGGACCACTCAGAATAGGAATTATTTACCACCACTCTCTGAGAATGATCCGATAGCCAGTTTTTAATCCAATTACACACTGTTGTCTCTAACCCAATGGATTCTAATTTACCTAACAGACGCTTATGCGGGACACTGTCAAACGCCTTTGCAAAGTCTAAAAACATAATATCCACAGCTGCCCCGCTATCGAGACTTCTACTCACCTCTTCATAAAAACAGATCAGATTGGTCTGACAGCTTCTGTCCTTAGTAAATCCATGCTGGCAATCACTTATAATATTATATTCAGCCACATATTCCTGTATATATTCCCTTATAGCCTCTCAAACATTTTTCCCACAACAGATGTTAAACTTACTGGTCTATAATTACCTGGGCAAGATTTGGAGCCTCTTTTGAAGATGAGAACTACATTTGCCTTGCGCCATTCTCCTGGTACTATACCAGTCACCAGTGAATCTCTAAATATCATGTACAGGGGAACAGAGATAACCGAGCTGAGCTCTTTAAGAACTCTTGGGTCTATGCCATCAGGGCCTGGAGCCTTGTTCACATTCAGTTTATTTAACTTGACTGACTTTTTCTACACTGAGCCAATTAATTATAGCAGATGATGTATTAACAGTACTGGCAGCACCTACATCTGCACTCGGCCCACCACCATCAACTGCTTTCTCATTGTTAGTATATACTGAGCTGAAGAACCTATTTAGTACCTCTGCCTTCTCCTGGTCCCCAGTAACCAGCTCCCCATCACAGGTTTTTAAGGGTCCCACTGGCTCTGACTTTGGCTTTTTGACATTTATATGCTTAAAGAATTTCTTGAGGTTAGTCTTGCTGTCCTTGGCCACCTGCCTTTCATTTTGAATTTCAGCTGCTTTTATCACTTTTTTGCAGATTTTATTATGCTCTCTGTAATTTTCAAAGGCTGATGCCAACCCCTCTGACTTATATTTTTTAAATGCCCTTTTTTTATTGTTTATTGCCCTCTTAACAGAAGGTAGAAGGCATGTTGGTTTTAGTCGCCTATACTTGATACCAATAGGAATATATTCTGCAATAAATTTCCCCAAAGTATATTTAAAGCTCTCCCATTTGGCTTCTACATGACTATTTGCTAAAAGCTGCTCCCAGTCTATGTCCTGTATTGCATCCCTCAATAAGGCAAAATTGGCCCTTTTAAAATTAAATATTTTTGCCCTCCCGCTCTGTTTTTCTTTTTTCCAGTTTACCCTAAAATGAATTATATTGTGGTCACTGTTACCTAGATTTTCAGAAACTGTGACCGCTCCAACAAGTTCTGCTCTGTTAGAAATGACCAGATCCAACAGAGCATCACTTCTAGTGGGTTCCTTCACAAACTGCCCCATAAAATTATCCTCTAACAGAATGAGGAACTTCCTTCCCTTTCCAGTTGATGCAGAGCCGTGACCCCAGTCAATGCCTGGGTCATTAAAGTCACCCATTATTACCACTGTACCATTTGATTATGCATCTGTTCCATCTCCTCAGTGATGTTCGCGGGTCTATAGATTACGCCAAAAATAATATTTTCTGCATTAATCCCCTTTTGTATTTCCACCCACAATGTTTCCACATCTTTAGCTACTCCGCCCTCTATTTCCTCTTTCACATTTACCTTCATATCACTCCTTACATACAAAACACACTCTTCCTCCCCTCCTGTTCGCTCTGTCTTTCCTAAATAGATTAAAACCTTGAAGATTGACAGCCAAATCATGCGAGGAGTCCAGCCACGTTTCAGCAATACCAACCACATCAATCAACTCCTCTACAACTAGCACCTCAAGTTCCCCCATTTTGGTTGCAAGACTTCTGGCATTTGTGAATAGACATTTTAAGTTCCCTTCCAGTTTTACACTTTCCGTCAAAGGTTTGGGATTGTATCTAATATGTTCATTAGACGACATGGGATCATACATTAACCATTCAGTAGACAGCATGGGATTAAACGTTACCCATAGTGATGAGCGATTACGTCGACTATCGTCATCGAGTCGATATCGTCAATTATCATGACGATATCCGATAGTCGATAATAGATTATCGCCGATGACCATTAAAAAGTCTATGGGAGAGGAACAACACCTTCATTCTTACACCCAAACAGGGCTGGAGCAGCTGGAATTAACATCCACAACAGTAAACTGGATACATGCTATATCTTTGGCAACACACTTAGGTTATAAAAGCCACAGAAAAAAAAAAGTCACAGACCATACACTATCCCTGTCTTGTATCACAGCATGACCCTTAAACCTGCATGACCCACAGATTAAAAAGTGCCAGAAGGCAGTATTATTTGAACCATCATTTTACTTGAACTGGACATTGATTATCCCTGTCCTGGGCCACAGCATGAGCCCCAAACCTGCATGACCCCCAAACCTGCATGACCCCCAGATTTAAAAAGTGCCGGAAGGCAGTATTATTTGAACCACCATTTTAGGTGAACTGGACATTGACTATACCTGTCCTGGACCGCAGCATGACCCTTAAACCTGCATGACCCACAGATTAAAAAGTGCCTGAAAAAGGAGTCTTTGAACCACCATTTTAGCTGAACTGGACATTGACTATATCTGTCCAAGTCTTCCTGTACCTCCCTTGTACAATTCAGAGGAATATTTGTATCAGCTATTTTGTACATGCAAGCTTTTTAGTAGTTTAAGTCTAGAAAACACATTTTTAAAATAGGATGGAAACCCACCACGTCTTTGTTTTTGTTTTTTTAATTGTATTAAATGGGTTGTCTCTCTACAGGGATTGCTAGCTATGTTAAAGATCTTGCAAAAACAAGTCATTTTGCAATATGTGTCCATTAACAGTGTCCTACCTATTCCTGTTTCTGACAGCACCATCACCCTTGAGCCACTCTTGACAATTGTGAAGAACAAATGTCTGTTAGAAACAACATTTATTTTATAATAGGACCTGTAGTATTGCTGCATTTCAAAGCAGCATGACCCAAAAAATTATAGAAATGATTTCTTAGCTACTATTAAAAATTGTGAGGGAGAAATGCCATTCAGAAGCCATATTTCTGTTCCAAAGGACCATGATTATAGCTGTATCTCACAGCAACATGACCCCAAAACCATTGACAATGCGAAAAATTCTAAAGATAAAGTGAGTAAATGGAATACGGTTTTGTCATGAAACCTTGATGTCTTTTACAGTCTCCTCACCGCAAAACCAACAAAATGATCTTTTGGGAACTGAGACTAAAAATTGCAGTAAGAAATGATCATTTAAAAAAAAAAAAGTTTTCAAGAGGACCATTTCTTTTGGAAGAGGAATGTGAAGTAGACCGGCAACTAATCGGTGACCTTGACAATTGGGGCCACAACATCAGAGATCCATGCCTGATTCATCTTGATGAAAGTCAAACGATCCACATTATCTGTGGAAAGCCGGATGCGTTTGTAATGACTCCTCCAGCTGTGCTGAAGGTCCGCTCAGATAGGACGCTGGCTGCTGGGCAGGACAACACCTCTATGGCGTGGCCAGCGAGCTCGGGCCATTCATCAATTTTGGATGCCCAGAAGTCGATTGGGTCCGAAAACATTCCAAAAACATTGGTGTTGAGACGCGGATAGTCGTGCACCATGATCTTAAGCTGGTCTCTGTGTGTTGTATGTGTGCCCTGCATTACATGCGTTGGTGAGGTGGTAAATAAAGATTGCCATAGGTCACCCATTAGGCTTCTGCCACAATGCCTGCTGCTGCTGCCGCTACGGCTACTTGGCACTCTACTGCTATCACGTTGCTGACGTTCCACCGTGACATTTGAAGAACGTGAAGCAGACGCAACAGATGTCTCCAGCTCATCAATCAGCTCCAATTCCTGCACTTTACTCTCTATTTGGGTGGGGGGAAGGAAAGTGCTGAGTTTTGCTTTGTAACGGGGATCAAGGAGGGTGGCCACCCAGTAACTGTTGTTTATTTTGATGGCCTTATGGGAGGATCATGTTGGAGGAAATGGAGCATCCAAGCACTCATGTGAGAGATGGAGCCTTGATTTCCCCAAGCCTCTGGGTCGAGGGGCACTAGAAAAACTGATCTTCCTCATCTTCCTGCTCCGCCTCAAAAGTCGTGCCAACCTCTTTTCCAAGGCAGGGCGTCGGTAACTTTCTGGTCCAGGAATACCTCCTCCTCCTCCACTTCCTCCGGCACAGCTTCAACACAGCCCTTACTTGCCTCAGATGATGCACCCTGAGAGCTGAGGCGCCGTCTTGCACTAGCTCTGGACCCTGAATCACTGCCTAATGAAGACCGATAAAATTGTGAAACTGTCGGGCCTTGTGGATTCGACGGAGAGAAAGGCTCCGTGTCCGCATCTGTGTCCGTCTCCACCTCCGTCGCTCGTGGGAACTGATGTTTCAGAGTGTGCCAACGATCGTTCCAGAACTAAGATTACCACAATGCTCATGCTGACAAGGGCATTGTCTGCACTGACCATTTTGGGGGCTTCTTCAAAAACTGGCAAGGATGGGCGAGCTTTTTTCCCCCTGCCTCCACTTCAGTGGTTTCAACCCCCCGAGGTCCGCACCGCTGCTTTTTCAGGCCATGTGTCACTTCGTACTGCGTAATGGCATTGCGCTGCTGCCACAGTCACAGGAGCATGTGGATGGTGGAATTCCAGTGTGTTGCCACGTCAACAATGAGACGGTTGACGGAGAGGCCGAGCTGACGCTGCAACGCAGCCAGGCGGGATGAAGCAGGGGTGCAAAACGGCGGAAGTGCGAACTCAGACTTCGAGCCTTCCCTCAGCAGGCAGTCCAGACCCGGGTAGCGCTTTAGAAATTTCTGGACGACAAGGTTCTTGAATGTGCCAGGAAAGGGGATTTTGCTCCAGCCTACAATCTAAGGGGCCAGCGTTTGCCCGTTATCGCACACCACCTTGTCTGGCACAAGGTTCTTGTCACCCAGCCAGCACTCGGTCTCGTTGCGAAGAGCCGCCCACAGCTCCTGACCTGTGTGAGGACGGTCTCCAAGACAGATACATTTTCAACACGGCCTGGTTTCCCTGGGCACCTGATGCCACCAGAGGACCTTGGGGGAAAGAACCCTGCACCATCCCTGCGGTTTTGAAGAGCGTGCGCCGAGCCGGAGAGACACCATCACCACCAGAGACATCCACCCAGCTTACCCAGTGAGCTGTCACAGAGATATAGCGGCTTTGGCCGTGCTTTTTCTTGTTCCATGTGTGGTGGTCAGATGGACTTTTTTTTCCGACACAGAAGCAGACAAAGCGCTTGAAATTTTAGATGACAAAGAAGTGCCTGCTCGGCATCTGGTATTTGGGGCAGGCAAGGGCCATGATGTGGCGGAACCCATCTGTGTCCACCAGACGGAAAGGCAACATTTCCAAGGCCAAAAGCCTGGCAATGCCGACATTCAGGCTTTTGGCTTTGGGATGGTTTGGGTTGAAGTGTTTCTTCTGCTCCCAAACCTGGTAGACAGAAGGCTGGCTGCTAGACTGGCCGCTGTACAGCGTGCAGGTCGTCAAACTGGTGGAAGGAGAATGGGTAGGATGGGTCTCTGGTGGTGCTGGTGGTACTCGGGCGACGGTGGAGGCTGAAGCGGAGGCTGATCCCTGATCATGACTCTGAGAGACATGGGCAGCTGAGTAATGCTTGGTGGTGGCGGAGAAGGAGGAGGCGGAGACAGAGGGTGTGAGTGGTTGGAAGCGTGGCATCGGTGTGGCCTTTTTTGGCCAAGTGTTCCCTCCATTTCAACTCATGCATTCGCTGCATGTGACTAGACATGTTGGTGGTGGTTAAACACCTAAGATTCTTGCCTCTACTGATGCGTTTATGGCAAAGGCGGCATATGACATCGCTGGGTGAATCAGAGGCTTGCTCGAAAAAGGCCCAGGCTTGAGAGGTCCTGGACCTTTTCGACTGCGATAAGCGAGGAGCGGTGTTTCCGCTGATCGTGGCTGGCGGAATCATCTCAGCGGACTTCTGCGGCCGCCCTCTCCTATTTTGAGGCGGGAGGCGTACTGACACTACCCCATTGTCTTCCTCCCCATCCAGTGATAAAGCGCTCGCAAGCAAATTCTGCTGAAAAGACCACTTTGGATCCGCAATGTCGTAATCATCATCAACAACACAGGTGACTTCGTCGTCCTGACATTCTGCATCCAGGAGCTGCGGGCTACAAGCACTGCAAGGCGTTGCCGACCGCCTGGGATTTTTGCCGATTGACTGGCTTCCTTCTCCTCCTCTGATGGCATCAGTAACTGGCCGTCAGAGCAGACAAAATCATCCTTTTTGGCCTCTTGATCTTTTAACATGCCTTCTGACCCCAACCGCATTTTGTCATCAAAGAGGTCTTCGGAAAATGGATTATCCACAGTGGTGGGTACACGAGTTGACATTTGGGCTGCCTTCGCTTCATGTTGGACGGATGCTGACGATGCTATGACTACATTTGTGGCCGTGACTGGGAGGACGAGGACGTAAGACTGCTGGATGCAGGTTGCATTAACCACTGAAGAACAGATTGGCGACGCTGTTTGTTACTGAGATTCACAGGGCCCTGACCCAGTGAGAACAGGCCTGACAGTCCTGCAACCGACGATCCGCTGGCTTGCGTGTTGTCGCCAGCACCGGAAGGAGCACCTTCTCTCGTACTTCTACCTCCTACACCCCTCTTTGCTCGCTTACCACCTGCATTTCGACACACGGCTTTCAGTGATTGCACCTGCACTTCGCTCATCAGAGCTAGCTCCTGGCAGGAAACACCTCAATCCGGCACAACGGCTTCAAGTGAGTAAATTTATTACAAATTCATGTGCAGCGGTACAAACATGTGAAAAAGCTGGCACTTGGCCAACGCGTTTCGGGCAACTTGTGCCCTTGTTCACGGCTAGTTAAAAATTATAACAGACATCATTTAAAAACAAGAACCAACCAATAGCAGCTTACATGGATATGACGTTAGACTTGGCGTCATGACCAATCACAGGGCTGTATTTATGTAAACTGAGGTATGTTATTTTGATATCTAATATATCAGCAACAAATCACTTTTATAGTTAACCCCAGTGGTGCCCTAGTGTTCAGTTTCAAGATCCAGAAAGCTTCCTTTTGGCGTAATTTACTTATCCAATTACCTCCCCGATATGGTTTTTTAATAGCTTCTATTGCATAGAATCTAAGACTTGCTGTATTGCCTTGGTGAATTTCTATGAAATGCTTTGCAGCTCCTGATGTTTGTCCTGTGTTTTTTCTGATACTGTTTAAATGTTCACCTATTCTTGTTTTTAACTTACGGATGGTACTGCCTATATACTTCTTGCAACATGCTGTGCATTCTATGATGTACACCACATGGTGGCTATCGCAGTTTAAAAACTGCTTTATGTGATAGCTTTTAGTTTCAGATGCATCACTAAACATGTTTGTTTTTTTAGCAATATTGCATAAATTGCATCGTACTCCACCGCATGCAAAAAAGCCTTTCAGCGACAACCATGTTGTATGCACATCATTATGTATAAGAGCACTTGGTGATATAACGTTTCCCACTGTTTTGCCTCTCTTTGGGACGCAACCAACTCCTCTATCCAGTATGTCAGATAGGATGGGATCTTGGCGTAAAATACCTATGTTTTTATAGAACAGATTTTTGATCTCTTGAAAATTTGTACTGTATCCTGTAGTAAAAATCACCTTTTGTTCTGCATTGGATTTTCTTTTGGTTTTTGGCTCACTATTAAGTAACTGGGATTGAGATTTTAATTTCACCTTATTTTTTGCCAATGTCAATTTTTTCTTGGTATATCCTGTCTGGAGCAATCTATGATCTATTTGTTTTTCCACCTCATAATAGTCTGATTCCAAAGTGCAAGTGCATTTAGCTCTAAGATACTCTCCATAAGGAATTGCTTCTATGGTTTTGGGTGAGTGGCAACTATTGGCCTTAAGGATGGTATTGCCAGCCCCCGGTTTCCGATATTGGGTAGTTGTAATGCATCCCATCTGTGCGTTGCCTCTAAGGAGAATGTCCAGAAATGGTAGACTTTCCTTACTCCAATTACACGTAAATTGGAGATTACATGCATTGGAATTAATATACTCCATGAAAGATTGTATGAGCGCTACATCGTGACCCCATATTAGCAGGAGGTCGTCGATGTAGCGCCCATACCACAGAATGCAATCCCGAAAAGGATTATCCTGACTATATATGGCATGGTGCTCCCACCACGCCATAAGCAAATTCGCCAGGGAAGGGGACGAAGTGGCACCCATAGGGGCCCCAATTAATTGTAAATAAAACTCATTGGAGAATTTAAAATGGTTATTATTAAACAGGTATTCTATTGCCAAAAGGATAAACATTTGTTTCTCTTCGCTATATTTGCTATCATTCTTGAGAAAAAACGATACAGCTATAATGACCAAGTCATGTGGTAAGCTGAAATATAAGCTAACCACATCACACCCTAACCAGGTGTATTCTTCCTGCCATTCTTTGTCATTGCTTTGAGAACTTCTTTAGAGTCTTTTATATATCCTGGTCTACTGCGTACAAGGGGTTGCAAGTGTCTGTCTACCCAGGTTCTGAGTCGTTCGCCTAGGGAGCCATTACCCGATATGATTGGTCTTAGGTTAGGTGGAAAATTACCCTTATGTATCTTTGGGACGCCATAAAAAATAGGTATTACTGGGTCATCTACCATTAGGTATTGTTTTTGTTTTGTAGTTATGGCTCCCAAAGTTTCACCTTCCTCTAATAAATTTTCAAGTTTTGATTTTAGATCTCTTGTGGGATCTTCTTTTAATTTTCGATAAGTTTTATTATCTTGTAAGATGTTATTTACTTGTTTTATATATAGGCCCTTATCCATTAGGACTGTGGCTCCCCCCTTGTCGGTTCTTTTTATAATAAGATTATCATTCTCTTTTAGTTTTTTTAAAGCTGTTACCTGACTCCAAGTTAGGTTCCCATATTTTTTCTTTTTTTCTGAGTTTTTCTTTTGTAGGGCTACCAGATCGCTCTCCATGGTATTTTGGAATATTTCCAAAGCTGGTACTCTGGCTTTAATGGGGTAAAATCACGGGTTTGGTGTAATAAAATTTATGTTATTTCTCTCATCTAAATTGTCTGTGTTTACAATAATCTCCCCCTCCTGGTGTAATTCCTGTAAGGTTTTCAATCCCAGTTCATTAAATGCTAGGTTTGTATATTCATTTTCTACAAAAGATGCATCTGCTCTATTTATGTTGGAAATAATATTTTCATATTCATTGGGAAAATGTTTCTTTACTGTAATGAGTCTAAAATTTATTAAGGTCCAACATAGTGTAAAATAGGTCAAAGTCAGGGGTAGGTACGAAATTCAGTCCTTGTTCTAGTATTTGTATTTGGGATTTCGTAAGGACAGTAGGTGTTAATATGACTACTTGGACATCATCTATTTTTTCCTTGTTTGTACTTTTTTCGGTTGATTGGATGTACGTGTTGTTTTCGTTGCATTTCCTTCGTCTCCTCCTTGGCTTCCTCCGTTTTTTTGGAAGAGTAATGTTATCTTGTTGTACTGTGTTTTCCATATCATCATCATTTTCCTTATCACCCAATTCTGAATCTGTATTGTCTGTACTGTCCACCTCAGAGAAGCTCACCGATCTTTTTTCTCTGTTCTGCCATTTTTTTCTTTTTAAGATGGATTTCGGTGTATAAAATTGTCTATCACGTGACCAAGTATAAATTTTATCGTTTTTATAATCATCACTATCTCTGTGAAATTTCTTCTTTTTCATTTCCATTATTGTTTTCTCCAGTTTATTTATATTTTCCTTCATTTTGTTTTGCATGTTTTCAAAGTCCTTTTCATTTTTAAATGTTTCCATTTTCTCTTCCAGTGTGGTAATTTGTGTTTCAATTTCTTGTAGTTTTTCTTCCTCATATTCTACTATTAAATTAATTAAGGTTAAAGAACAATCTGTTAAGACATCATACCATTTCTGCAGAAACTCAGCTGGTGCATTAAATGAAGGAAATTTTTTTATGCGTAGAACTCTTGGAATTATTTTCTTCTCTTTATAGGTTTTAAGTGATTGGTGGTCCCACCATAGTTTTAGTTCTTTGATTTTTATTTTTTCCATTTCTTCAAAAGTCTGTCTGCAATCTCTGTCGACAGGGCAAGTGGTTACTTCGGTATCAAACACCTGTGCTAGTTTGGCAAAGCGTTCTGACATAGTGATAGACTGTTGCATGTCTATGCAGGCAATGATTCCAGCAAAAATAGACAATTGCTCTCACGGTGGTGGAGGCAATAAACATGTAATAGTACCTCTGATGTGTTAGCCTATAAGCGGGATCACATCTGGGATAATAACAAATGTGTATAATGTATCGGTGTGCCTCTGAAGGGAGATCCTTTGTGAACTGAATCGCAGAAAAGAGCACAGTTTATATGCAAATATGGCTCACCTTCCGTTCTTCTGGCTTCACCGTTGTTCAGCAATCCCATGTGAGATACTCCCGATGCCTGGCCCGGACAAACTGCAGCTCCACAGTAGAACAACACACGGCTTTCAGTGAATGCACCTGCACTTCGCTCATCAGATCTAGCTCCTGGCAGGAAACACCTCAATCCGGCACAAAGGCTTCAAGTGAGTAAATTTATTACAAATTCATGTGCAGCGGTACAAACATGTGGAAAAGCTGGCACTTGGCCAACACGTTTCGGGCAACTTGTGCCCTTGTTCACGGCTAATTAAAAATTACGTTTTTGTAATAAAAACCCACTTGCAAACTATATATGTTGGTTTGCTGTGGATACTTCTCTAGTAAAAAAAATAAAATGATGCCAACCTACAGTAGACTTATGGTAGATGCTAGTTATAAACTATTTTGTGAGGAATAACAGTATTACATGCAAAAATTTTTGAACTTTGAAAATTACTACATTTTCACAATATTTTTCACAAATAAACAAGGATTGTATGGACAATTTCTTATCAACTTAAAGCACAATGTGTCATGAGAAAACATTCACTAAATCACATGCATAGGTAAAAGTATCAAACAGTTATTCACATAGACTTCCGTGTGAGTTACATTGGCTCCCCACTCTCACCAGCCAAAACCTCCATCAGTTACTCGGATCAGCACTGACAAGCTGCCCAAACCACTTGAAGATCGTCCTTATACCTGTAACGGCAAACCTGTGAATGATGTGCAGAAGGTAAAGTGAAGTCGGAACAGGCCGATGGCAAAGTTGCGCATACTCAGTGTGAGGGCAGTGTTGAATAAGGGTATGTTCACACGGCTTATTTTGGAGTGCATTTCGCCACGTATTTCGCGGCGTACTCTGCTTAAAATGCGGGGAAATACACTCCATAATTACGGTAATCCATTGCTCTCATAGAGAACTATGGATTACGCCTCCTCTCCCCGCGCGTACAATACGCGTGTTTTTTATTATTATTTTTAACAGCGCTCACCTCGCTGTATACGTGACAAGTTTAGTTTTACTCTGTGCGGTCAATACAATTATGGCGCTTTATTTATGTTGAAGAGTTTTAAAAAACAAAGTGTTTTTATTGTGTAAAACAATATTTATACATAACTATCTTCTGATAGCCATAACTTTTCTTTTATATTTCCTTATACAGAGCTATGTAAGGGTTTTTTTTGCGGGATGAACTAACGTTTTTATTGGTACCACTTTGGCATTTATCTGACCTTTTGATCGCTTTTTATTCCATTTTATGCGTTGCGGGATGAATGAAAATCGCAATTCTGTGACTAATTTTTTTTTTTTCTTTTATACAGTGTTCACCATGCGGCTTATTTAACCCCTTACCGCCGGAGTCAGTTTTGGCCTCTCTGACATAGCCCCATTTTTTAAATCTGGCATGTGTCACTTTATGTGAGAATAACTTTTTCACACTTCAAAAATGTCTGCATGTAAGACAGATAGTTAATCCACTCAAAATAGTTTATAACTAGCATCTACCATATGTCTGCTGTAGGTTGGCTTTGTTTTTTTAAATGTCTTTTTTTCTTTTTATGGCATTTGGGAGCTTAGACATTTGTAATAATTTTAAAATTTTCTAGAAAATTTGCAATATACATTTTTTATG
This sequence comes from Phyllomedusa bahiana, assembly GCA_025379985.1. Classification (NCBI taxonomy): domain Eukaryota; kingdom Metazoa; phylum Chordata; class Amphibia; order Anura; family Hylidae; genus Phyllomedusa; species Phyllomedusa bahiana. The sequence continues at coordinate 95,864 of JAODAL010000432.1, forward strand.
GACTAGTCCAGTTCTAATGTGACTTTGATTGGCCTGTATGTTAGGTACCCCCATAAAGGACTTCATCTAAGAAACTACACCCCTTAAAGTATTTAAAACAGCATTTAGGAAGTTTATAAACCCATTAGGTGTTTCACAGGAATTAAAGCAAAGTGGAGGTGAAATTTCAAAATTTCACTTTTTTTAGCAGATTTTAAATTTTTATCCATTATTCACAAGAACACGGTAGATGTAATCAAGGAAATCCAACTTAATATTGATTTCCCAAATTCTGCTGTGTTCAGAGATATCCCATATGTGGCCCTAGAACGCTATTTGGCTAAACCACAAGCCCCAGAATAGGAGGAGCACCTACTGGACTCTGGGGTCTCATTTACATCACAATTTTATTTAGTCGCCATTTCAGGTTTGCGGACACCCTAAGGTGCTAAAACACCCCTAAAAAGACCCCATATTGGTAACTACACCCTTTAAGGAATATATCCAGGTGTGTAGTGAGTATATCGACCCCACAGGTGTTTCACAAATTTTTTTAGCGTCAGGCTGTGAAAATTTTAAAAATTATTTTGTTCCAACAATCTGCAATTTTATATGAAAACGTTTAATTTTTACAAGGAATCCTGGTAATCCTGTTACGCAATTTCTTCCAAGTTTGGCAATACCCTACATGTGGGAGTAAACTGCTGTTTGGGCACATGGCAGGGCGTATAAGGGAAGAATTTGGCTTTTGGAAGGCCGATTTTGGTGGGGTCATGTCGCATTTGCAAAGCCCTCAAAGTACCAGAACAGATGAAACCAGAAGTCACCCCATTTTTGATTCAACATCCCTCAGGGATCTCATCAGGGGTGTACTGTGCATTTTGGATGCACAGGTGTTCCATTAGTTATTTTTTAGCATATGGGCCGCAGAAAATGGAGGGGGGAAAACGCAGTTCGCCCATTGTTTCTTTTGAGGTTCAGTTTTTACAAGGTGTTCGCATCGTGCAGTGTAAATGACGTGATAATTTGCTATGGGGGTCGGTAAAATTGCTATGATATAACTTTTAGATATAGTATTTCGTTGGTTTCTATTACTTTTTTACACAATAGAATGATATGGTCTATAAAATTGAGTTTTTATGTTGTCCTATTCTGATAACACATACACACATTTTTCAGTTTTCCTGTATACGGACATGATTATGGGGCTTGTTTGTTTGCGGGATGAGTTTTAGTTTTTATATGTACCATTGGGGATAGCATATGATGCTTTTGATCACTTTTTTTTTATGTAAGGTTTTTGTGAGGCATTTTGAACAAAAATACCAGCATTCCTTGGTAGTGTTTTTTATTTTATTTTTTTTACAGCGGTGTAACGATTGAGGTGTCATAAAATTACATCGCTAGTCATTTTGAATCAAGCAGGTCGATACACATTACACAGTGGATACCGAATTTGTATATTTTTTGTTTTACCTGCTTTAACACAATAAAAAACACTTTTATTCAAGAAGGAAAACACGTTTTTTGCCATCGCCGTAATCTGTGAGCCATACTTTTATTTGTATTTTTCTGTCTGCACGGAGCTGTGTAGGGGCTTGTTTTTTTGCGTGGAAGAGAGACGTTTTTATTGGCCTTAATTTTTGGCAGGGGGACCAAGACTTTTTGATCAGTTTTTAAATCCTTTTTTGGAAGGCAGGTCTGAAGAATACTTCAATACTAGTAGTGTTTTACATTTTTATTGTTTATTATGGCGCGCTCAATGAGCAGTATCCATTACGCAGTAGCTTACTTCATAGGTCGATACGATTTACGCGAATGTACCCAATTTATATAGTATAGTTTTTTTTTTTTTTTGGTAGCAATTAAAAAAATAAATAAAAAAATATGTGTTTTATTGTGTTAAAACATTATTTATACCGCTATCACTGAGAGCATAAATTCATTTATTTTTCGTATACAGAGCAGTGTAAGGATGTTTTTTTGCAGGATGATACTGATGTTATAATTGGTTTACACATTTGGGCGTTTATGAGTTTTTTGATTGCTTTACTTCCAGTTTTATGTGCTGCAGGGAGGAACAAAAATCGCACAGTTCTGTGACTGTTTTTTTTTTTTGTTTTTTTTTTTTACAGTGTTCACCGATAGCGCGTTTCTCAGGTTAAGTTAACTTGATGATTTGTAGGGTGGGGTTGTCTACGCACACAGACGATACCAACTATGGGGTATTTATTTATTTTTGATCTTTTTTGGGGGCGATGACGTTTGTAACAGGGGATTGAATGAGCGGTGTAACGTGGTTTTTTTTTTTGTGTGGTGTTTTACTTTTTTTTTTACACCTTTTTATTTTCGTATTTTTTTGTTTTTTTTTTGGAACTTTTGTCGCACATTTTCTTCTACTTTTCCCCCAGTGGGGATTTGTAAATCAGCGTTTGCTTGCTGTGAGTGTTCTGGTGTCATGGAAACTGCTCAAGTCACCATGCACCACAATGCATTCGTAGGGGCATGGTGACATCCACCAGATACCCGGATGCATTCATGACAGCAATGCCGGGGATGTCGGGTAAGTAGTCCATGCGGAGGCGGACGATCGCAGGACAGCAGGAGCTCACTCCTCCTGCTCTGCAGGACTTCAGATGTCGCGTTCCCATGATAGGTCACGCATCGAAGGGTTTAATCAACCGTGGCCGGAGCTCACTTGGCCGTGGGTGATGAGGCACTGAGGCCAGCCGGGTTATTTTACCGTGGTCCATGTCTGGAAGATCGTACGGGGCTCGCATGTAAGCCCGCATGATCGCTAGGACATTTGCATACGTCCATTTGCGGAGAACGCCACTTCCCGTAGTAGCTGTATTGCATATAGTCCCATGTCGAAAGGGGTTAATGTTACAAAAGTTAGGGAGGTTGCTTGCACATGATCACGGTTACCAAGTATGACATTGAACTTTGTTTTTTTTTTCAATAATGTTTTTATTGAGTATTTCAACCAAAGGGAAATGTCATACAGTCTAAGGGACCAACTGTGTCCCTATAAGCTTCCATTGAAATTGTACAATTAAACAGTAGATGGGTGTATATCAGGAAGTGCACGGAAGAGCATTTATCAATAAATTTCATATATTTAGTAACATAAACTCGTGTGGTACTTTTCAAGTTGCATCGGTCGGTAAAGGGGCTATCCCCCGTATACAACTTATGTGTGGATTCCAGAAATAGGACAAGGATGGAGGATATGGGCCGATGTTAAAATGCCAAAGGGTCAGTATGACCAATCTGGCTCAGCTAGGGAGAGTTCAAAAAATTCAGTCAAGACTCTGGACGAGTAGTTAGGAGAACCATCTCCTAACAAGAAAAAGGGTACGGACGGGCTACAGTGGGATAACAATGGTACTCTCACGAACTTGTTATGTACATGATGGGGATATGTTCTTCCCATGCCAACTGACATGTTCCCGAGAGTCCCGGGGGATCAGCCCGGAAGCAGTGCCGAACGAACAGTACAATAAAACAAGGTACAAGGAGGGGAAAGATGATGGGAAGAATAGTACAAAGACAGGGTAATGGGGGAGCACATACAGAACATATATACCCACGGTTAGAGCGGATGCCTGGCACGTCCTCCAGAACAAGCGAGTCAGCAATTGGATGAACACAGGTCTCCAATCTCGGGTTATCAAAGGGGTGCTTGCCAGTTGAGTTTTTTTTTGTCAAGGTTACACATGTGAGTGAGGACAAAAGCAGTCTTAAGAGTGTTCGTTTTGTATGTGAGCTGGAAGAATAGCGATAAAAGCAGTCCATATAAAAATTAAAAAAAAAAAGTTTGGCCTTCCTCTCCTTAAGGCCAGCAGTCTCCACCCAATCCATTCGGAAAATATGAGAGTGTTTCTCAAGAAACAGTCGCATAGGTGGTGGGTCAGGTTGTATCAAATAATGTAAAATAGTTTTTCTAGCAACTGCTGAGACATAAAACCAAAGTTTCTTATAGGTTATAGATGTGCGAGTATAATCTGGAGGGAGGATTCCGAAAAAGCCACAGGATTCGTCATTCAGACATGAAGGGAGTGGATATGTGATTTACAAAATTTTGAATTAATAAATTTTATGGACCAGGAAATGGTTGGATTTTGCGGCAGGACCAGAGGCAGTGAGGGGGGTGATCAGCAATAGGGCACTTTCCGCCACTGTTCCGACGGTTTGTTTCTCTTGAGTGGACCCATTGCGAACCCCCCTTGTGGTGACACAAATAATGTTGTCAGGAGTGACAGAACCAAGTTCTCTTGACCAGGAGCCGAGGCCAGACTTTCTTGCAGAGTAGTCTATGGAACAGACGTAATATAAGTGATAGTAAGTGAGGTGGGCATGAACGTTTGAGGCATTGTTTTAGTCGTTTGTGATGCAAAGAAACTGGTCATCCCAATCCCTCTCTCCTAGGTTTCTTTAGACATTATGTATATAACTATATGCCTGTAGGCAATAAAACGGGTTCACAGTAATACTTGCATATCTAAGTCCAAGGCCAAGGGTTTTTTTCGTCTTTAAGTCCACGAGCGATTCAATTCTTTGAACTCGAATGCCATCTTTTAAATTGACCGTGGGCTTTGCCCCCTTGAAAGTTGGGATTATTCACAAATGATAGAAGAGGAGAGTAATTGGGGTTAAGGTGAAGGATGTTTCTTGCCTTCGTCCGTGTTCGCCATGGAGACATGACCAATAACATATAAGTAGGTCCGCGTAGGGCAGGTGTAGGAGATTGGTCAATGAGAGGTCCGGAGAGAACTGGGCATCCAAGGTCGTGTCTGCGAAAGAGGTAGAATTGGACAGCCAATCAACCACCACCCTCAGTTGTATAACCGGATTTGTGGGAAGTTAATTCCCCCATGTTATCGGTGCTGACCGAGGATGAGCAGGCTAGTTCTCGGTCTGCGGCTGTTCCATATAAATTTCCGGAATATGGCCCCCAATAGTTTAAACTCTCTAGGCCTAAGATAAATGAGTAAGGATTGTAACAAATATAATAATTTGGGGAATATAGACATTTTGATCAGGTTGGTCCTGTCCAAAGGTGATAGTTAGCTTCTCCCATGTGGAAATTAATGCCTCGGTTTGTCCTATTAAGGGGGTTAAGTTATATTTAGATCTAAAATTGCAACGTTTAGGAATTTGGACACCCAAGTAACTTAAAGAATCCAACTGCCATCGACATGGGAAGGTTGATGACCAGCTCGTGATCAAAGGACCCTTAAACAGCGCTTCTGACTTGGTCTCGTTAATCCTGAAACCCGATAGGGACCCATACGTGCTTATGTCCTCCAGGATGACCCATAAAAAACTTCTAGGATGAGAGATATACAGCAGTATATCGTCCACAAATGCCTTAAGTTGCCTGTTCCCTATCCATATGCCCTCAAACGGGGTGACAGTCTCCAACTGCCGTAGTAGGGGGTCCATCGAGAGGCTAAAAAGGAGAGGGGATAAAGCGCATCCCTGTCTTGTGCCCCTCTGTATAGGAATGGGAGAAGGAGGGAGGTGGTGGAGCACCAAAGTAGTAGAATATTTAGTCTTGATTCAGGTGTAAAAAAAAAAAAATTGCTCACCACAAAGCCTTTGTACCTAAAACAGGTATTGAGGTAAGACCAGGACCTGGAGTCGAAAGCCTTCTCTGCATCAAGGCTGAGGAGCATAGTCACCGGTCGGGACCTATCCAGGTATTGTGTCGTTGAAGCAATTGCCTGCCGTATGCCAACCGTGGAATGTCTATTCTTAAGGAATCCTAATTGCAAGAAGGTCAATATTGGGCATAACATGGTCTGAAGACGGTCAGCAAGTATTTTAGTCAGTATCTTATAGTCTTGGTTCAATAGGGCTATTGGCCGATAGGAGCCTCCGAGGCATAAAGTTCTGCCGAGTGGGTGTTACCTTTATAAATGCTATTAAGGTAGGCCGTTAAGTGTGGGGTTGTTTCCTGTTGTAAGAGCTTATAATACTCGGTCAGTAGGCCATCCGTCTTATTATTCGAGAGGTGTTTAATTGTATATTGGACCTCGGTTTCCATGATCTTGGAATCCAAATATTCCCTGTTCTTTTGCAGTTAGTTTCGGCAGCTGAAGCTTATGTAAAAAAGACCAAGTTTTTAGGGAGTTATATTCGGAGACTTTATGAAAGTCCACAAAGTGTTGACTGAGAATGTTTTGTATCTGTGGAGGGTTATGTGTGAGGAGGCCTGTTGTTGGGTTTGTGTCAGGACTTGGTTTTGTACGTTTTAGCCACCAAGGATCTAATCTTGTTTCCCCATCGGAAAAATTTATTTTTGATGGCCTCTATTCCCCATTTAGCCTGTCCCTGAATGAAGATGTCCATGAGGGTTTTAGTGGTGAGATATTTGTCCTTGTCGCCTGTGGGTGATGTTTCTCACCCTATAGGTTTGTTAATAGGTCAAGTAGGGTTATATAGGGTTTTCCTTTTTAGGTTAGCCTTTGTGTTGTGCTTTATGATTAGGGAGAACTTTTGGGGATTTTTAATTAACTAATTAAAAGTTATGTTTTATTCTACACCTTCTTTTGGCTTTTGTTTTCTATTTTCGTTGTGTAGTCAAGGGATTTATCTATATATAATTTCAATCCCCTTGTTGATTGGTTTTCATGTGATGCTACATAAGCCCTATAAGCCCTTGTGAGATCTGCGTTCAGCATATGGAATTTCTTTTTGCTTTCCTTGTTTTTGAATCTAACATATGAAATGATGTGTCCCCACAAGACCGCCTTGGATGCTGGCCAGAAGAGGGAGAGGTCTGGTGTGTGTTGGATGTTGTCATCCTGGTAGTGCTGCCATTGGACCGGTAGATATTGTTTGAAGTCGTCCCATTCAGCTAAATATGATGGGAAGCAACATTTGAGGAAAACCTGGGAATCTGCATGGTCCGAGAATGTGAGACTAATGGGGGCATGGTCAGATATCACAATGTTACCCAGATCCACCGCCTCCACCAATGGGAAGGTGTGAGTGGACCTTAGGAAGTAGTCTTTTCTAGAGTGGCTTCCATGTACAGCCGAGTAGAATGAGTATTCCCGTGCAGAAGAGTTGAGGATTCGCCAGGGGTCACACACAGTCCATGAGATCAGGAGGGGATAGTTCCTGTGTCAAACGACGTCCGGGAAGTGAGTAAAAGTGCATTTGGGTAGTTAGGGACATATATAATTAAAAGTGAGTAGCGCCGCATGTGTATTGTAACATCCAAGAAAATAAATCAACCTCCAGTGTCAGCATGTACTTTGTGAGAGGGCAGTGTGAAACAACACAGCAAAACCTCTAGTTTTGTTATTATGTGAAGTAGTGTAGCTGTCACCCAACCAAGGGACTTTGAGAAATCCCTCCTCTCCACATTTTCAGTGTGTCTCCTGGAAGATGATGATTTTGGTTTTAGTCTCTTTAAGTGGGTCAGTACTTTTTTATGCTTAACCGGGGAGTTTAGTCCGGCTACGTTCCAGCTCACTAATTTGATTGATGGAGAATGGGGATCGTGTGTAGGGATTGTAGTGGTACTCATCCTATTCCAGTGATCATTCATGGTGCAGGGCAAGTATACATGTGGTGAGGATCCACTGTCCCAGTGAGCAGCAGAAACCTTGAACCTGTCACTAGTCAGGCAGCCGGGCATCCACTCCAATGCAAGCACAAAGACGCACAAGAGAGAAAACAGAGAGGAAAACAGAAACACAGACATGGATAAGTAGACTCCTCCAAAATGAACATTAACAGTCTGCATTAATAGAACAGTGCATTAGAAAGTGGCAACTCGGCATCCAAAATGGGAGAAAAAGAAAAGGAAAAAAGCGGTATCACGCCAGCTCAGGATCAGTCAAGTTTTAGCAAAACATATTAGCATAATATCGTATCACGTTAGCCATAAAATGTAGTAAATGAGTGAAGGACTCAGGTGACATATTTTAAAGTTTAACAGAGTGCATCCGATGGCAAGCCCCCATACACAGAGGACGTGAGCCTCCAGCTCCCTGTATAACACCATGCCCGAAGAAGCGAGCCAGCACCCCCGAAGGCCTACCACCAAACACACCCAGACAAAATAATTATAAGGAAGAACATCGGAATCGAAACAATATGTAGTATAGAACATCGATTCAATCCTCTCAGGCATTGTTAAGACAGTTTTCAAGTCAGAGTTGATTTGGAGGTAGCAATCTTTCTTTTGCAAGGGTGGGGTCGTCATAGAATGTGGTTTTCCCTTCAGCGGTCGCCCACAGACGTGCAGGATAGAGGAGCTGGAGTGTATTCCTCGTTCAAATAGTTAGCGACACAAGGGAGTAAATGCCTTTATTTTCATAGAGACACTACTTCAGAAGTCCTGGAAAATTAAAATCGCTGTTCCGCAGACCATTAGGGTTCTTGAGGATCTGTACGCCATCAGCACTTGTTCTTTAACTGTCCAATTCGCATATCTTGTGATGACCTGTGGCTGCTTCCGGTCTCTCTCCCCCTGTAAGGCCCTATTCGATGCACTCGCTTGATGAGTAGAGGATGTGGTTGAAGATCCAGTTGCAAGGCTTTTTGGAGAGGGTCCCCAGAGACTGTTTCAGGTACTCCGACAAAGCGAAGATTATTTCTTCGTTCTCGGTTTTCCAAGTCTTCTAACTTGTTTTGTAGAATAATGTTGGTGCTCTGGTGCTGTGCAAGTGCTCTTTCTGTCGATGAAATCGTGGACTTGCAGGACACCACCTTTGCCTCCATCTCCCCTTTTTTTTTGCGTGTTTTCAGTGATCTAAGCCAGTGCAGTGTTTTATGGAATTTTGTATCATATCTACAGTAGATGTTTGTCTAGGTAAAGAGTACGCATGTGGGTCACCTCTTGTGCCATTGCAACTGCCTGATCTGTATCTGAAGTTGTGGAAGCAGCAGGGCTGGTAGGTGCTGAGAGGTTTGGAGGGGGAGGTGATGTCCCGGCTCGTCGTCAGCTCTGCGGATCTGTTCCGTTGAGATGGCTTGGTGAGGGCCAATTTTGGCTGTTTGTCCTTCAGAGCCTTGTGCTTTATCATTGTGTTCCGAGCTGAAGACTGTGAACAACGAGTTTGTCTTTGTGGTAATGGCGTCTGGGTTTGAGAGAGAATTTTGTCCATGACACAAGTAGAGAGATATATGCAGGAGGGAGAGAGACGGGAACCGGATGCCGAATTATCAGTGGTTACATTTAGGTATCCATGACAGAGTCCCGAATGACACTATTGAGTATATGATATGAAAGATGGGGAGAAAGACGGGTTCACTGATTCCGTATGGTGAAACCCTCTCTGGAGAGCTAAGACAATAGATGCGAAAAATGCAGGACACAAGATGAAGTTCAGGGTGGTTGCCAAGATGTAAGTCACCACTGGGTGTCAGCGTTGTAAGCAGAGTTGAGAAGTAGGTTGAGAAAGACTATGGCTCTGTGAAGTGAGGAGCGTCAGAATTAGATCACCACTGTGAGGCAGTGCAATAAACTGAGTTTAGGATTAGGTTGGGAATTAAATTCACCACTGGGTGGCAGCGTTGTATCGGGATTGAAGAGACAGACAAAAACCCGAGACACTGTAAGGCTGGTGATAGCTAGCTGGTAACTGTTATCAATTATTAAATGGTGAATTTATACATACGAGTGTCCAGTCCGACGGCAGCAGACCACATGTCTGTGGTAGTTGTCACAACTGATGAACAAATCTAGCAGGGTTAAATGACACTATTGAGTGTTATGTAAAGGTTTCTGAGGCAGTGAGCACCGTTACGCATGTTACCACTGGTTGGTGATGGTACAGTGGAGTTCAGAAATAAGTAAAAGAGCCATTTTGTCCAACTATTATAGATTAAAGTATATTCCAAGCTCAAAGTGCAGAATGTGGTGGTAGTATTTTATCAAATGCCACAAATGCAGAAGAGTGGTGTATTCCAGCTATTCTAAGAAGCCTCTCTATGGATATCTCTGCTCCTGAGATGGAATGTAGGCAAGCGGTGTTCGCAATATACACCAGTCCCGTTAGGCGGTAGCAGATGGTATAGATTGTAAGTGATGGTATAGATGGTAAGTGATGGGTGACTGATTATATTGGCAGCCAGTAATAAATACAGAGAAATAGATCCATTGAAATGTGCTCTATGGAGGTATGGGGGAAAAGAGACCACCCATCCAAAATGGCTGATGTTCCCGCCACTATCTGCTTAGCGTGGTTGCCATGTGCACAAAATGTCACCCAAATTCAAATAGTACTGCCGATGATGGTGTAGGGCAGCACAATCCCCCAGTAGGAGCAATCTAACCTACAAGTTGTAGATGTAATCCTAAGTGGGTTCTTCTGTCTGTATCCGCCAAGTGATGACCGCGCATTGTGTGATGCAGGCAGTACTCCCTCCACTATGCAGTTGGGCACCAAGGCAAGCTCCTCTGATGAAGGAGGACTAAGCTTTCGGTGCTGAAGTGCTGCCGAGGGCTCCACAAGAGTGCCTCCTAGTCACGGGTATCCCGATGTCTCCCTGTGTCTGCAACGCTGAGTGGGTCCTTTGAAGTGGCTGGCGGTTGTGTGCGATGACTCTCGTTGGCCACGGTGCACAGCGGGCCTCCAATGCCGACCGTCAGTTGTGCTCAGGTGTCCGCAGGTGTTGTCCGTACACCCTGACGACCGGTAAGCTGTAGGGATCGGATGCTTGTGATGCAGCTGGGGCTGCGATGCTAAAGCCGCGCGATTCGGTATATGCAGCAGGAGACTGTGGAAGTTGATTCCTCAGCGCGGGTTGTCCGCCGCACTGCACGTAAAGGACAGCGAGGAGAATGAGATGCCTCTTGACCTACTGGCACCGAAAGACGGAGGGCTGTGGAGTCGTTAAGCCAAAGCTCCGACTCCTCAATTTTCCTGACACGGACTCCCACTCCTTCATACTTGGCACATGTTTAAGTGATAACGTTACTGTAGTAAAATGGTAACATCGGGCTTTTTATCACCTTATGACACAATAATCAAGCTCTTTAGATAGAACATACACTGACAAACAAAATGGTAACAATGTTTTTCACTTTTAGGCTCCTCATCTCACCATCCACTACAGCTTTGAACATGAGTCTACCATCACTTTATAGACAATCATCTTACCTATCTTATACATACATTATTTAGTATTTAGCATCTGTTTAGTTCTGCAGGTTCTTGTCATGTAACTGCATTGTTTCTGTGTAGCTCTTACTCATCAAAATTTGGCTTTCAGCACTGCCTGAATCCTTCTGGGCTCTGAATCAGATTCAAGCATGTCTTGACCAAAATCTGATCCCAGGTCTCTTCTACACATTCCCAATGTTGGTACATACTGGATTTGGGTACGAGTACAGCTATTTCTTCAACTCTACCCACCAGTGTTGTATTGGGTTGAGGTCTGGGGACTATGGAGGCCAATACAGCAACTCTTCTTCATTGACATTAAACCAGTCCTTCTCCAACCCGGACGTCTGCTTCGGGTCGTTGTCCTTCTGGAACACTATGTTGTCTTTTTAATACCCATGGTACTTGAGTGTATGAAGATACTCATCTTGTAGGATACTTGCATATAGCTCAGCATTAAGGTCACCATCAATTCTGGTCAAGTATCCAACATCTTTGGCTCTGAAACATCCCCATATTCTCAGGCTTCTTCCACCGAACCTGACAGTTCTTCCAGCTTCTTGATCCATTAGCCCCCTTTTCCCTAGATTCTTCCAAACCCATTTTCCCCCATCAGAGTCGGATTATTGACTTTCATCTCATCGCTTCAAATTACCCGTTTCCAATCTTCCATTTTTCGTACTTTTTTGCAAATTCGAGCCAACGCTTCTTATGACCAGATTGTTGAGGCTTCTTCACCTTTTTTCGGGCCACCATTCCAGACCTGTGTAATAAGTGTTGCATGGTGCTTGCATGAACGTCTGTGATCTCACTCTTAGGGGCCGTTCACACGGCTTATTTCGGCGCGGATTGGCGCCGTACTGCGCGCCGGATTTGCGCTGCAGTACGGCGCCAATCCGTCGCAGTAATTATGATAATCCACAGTTCTCATAGAGAACAGTGGATTACGTCGCTCCTCCCCGCTCGGCGCCCCCGCCCGTTATTCAAGCCGGAATTGCGAGCGCAATCCGGCTCGCAATTCCGGCTTGAATAAGCCGTGTGAACCGGGGCTTACAAAGCATGCGGGCCTCCTCCACTACCGTCTGTCGCGTCAGAACTGATAGATTTTGTGATGAGTGGCTTGTTGACTTTAATTTGCTTGGACGTCCACCTCTTGGATTTTGAATGGATTAATGGACTTAATTTCATGTTCTTCCAGCTGTCGTGGCCTTACATGATGCAGTTTGGCAATTTTCTTGGCCCAAAGATGCTATTAATGAGCTGGATGATGCTGTGTCTCTTTTCTTGGGAAATCATTTTCATGGCTGCTCGAACCAGTGACCTTTCACTTGGGAATCCGCCTAATAACACACAGCTATTGGTGAATGTGAGTTCAGGTTGTAATTTGTAGTAACAAGAAGAAAAGATTGTCCCACCACCAGAAGCAAAACAGTAACAATGCAGTTACATGACAATAGCTAAGCATATGCTAAGTAGTTGCAGGTCAGATTTATGTATGTGAGAGCCAAGATGATTGTCTATAAAATGATCGGAGTCTCATGTTCAAAGCTGTAGTGGATGGTGAGCTATGGAGCCTGAAAGCCAAAAGTTCAAAACATTATTATCCTTTTGCTTGTCGATGTAAAATATATTCATAGGATATGACTTTAGACACAAAAAACTTAAATAAATTGTAAATATGAATTGAAAAATGTTGCTGAAATATGGTCAATCTGCTATGGGAGCGGAATATTTTCCCTGCGGTGACGCTTTGCCTGCTCCATGTCATCAATTACACTCCTCATGTGATGAGGATGAAGATAATGGGAGCAGTAGCACCGGCAAGACCCAATTTATCTTGTTCTTGGCACCACATTGAGCTAAAAGTACCAATTTATTATATATTTTGGGAGTCCATTTTTGAACGACTCTGACTCCTGTAAAAATGGGCACCGACTCCACAGCCCTGGAAAGAAGGAGCTCTCCAGACTTGCACCGCTTAGTGGCTTAGATGCCAGGTGTTGTTAGGTGCCCCCGTGCTTACTTTGTTTATGGCAATTGGCATTTGTAAAGGGGAAAAAGGCCGGTGTACGTGTTCTTTATTTTATTGTGTGTTTTACTTTTTTTTTTTTTTTTTTTTACTACTGTGTACTGATCTCCATGGCAACTGTCAATCACTAGGATAGAGTAATTGGAAGAAAATGTTTAGCTTGTAGAGTAAGCAACATAGTGGGGTAAATGCCTTAGTTTTGGAGGTTACCACTGCTGAGAAATCTTGAAAGATGAGTATCTTTTTCACAGTGAGTGAATACAAATTGTGATATGCTTTGAGCACTTTCTTTTTTATTGTCCAGTCGCCACATCTCGCTATTCTGTGGTATAGCTCTCTCTTTCTCTCCTCTTCCCCTCTCTCCCAGGCAATGTACTCTTTCAATGTATATGTGGTCATGAGGAAGATCTGGTTGCTGGGCCGAAGAGAGGTCTTTGACTTGATAAAGTCATAGTGCTTCGCCTCAGATGTTTTTTTCCGGGATGCCAACAAAGTTATTACGCCGTTGGCAATTTTTAAGGTCTTCCAGTGTATCACATAAAATTTTCAGCGCTTTGTCTCAGATGTCATACTCAGCTTGGGCAATGTTGGATTCACAGGAGGTAATCCTTGTCTCTAGATCCACTATTTTCTGTGCGTTAGCGATCATTTGAGTTAGGTCTGAGTTAGTGGATGCTTGAATCATGTTGATTCGCTTGACAAAGTAAGGTGTAAGAAGGTGGTAAGACCTCCTGCACTCCTGAGATGGCTTGTTCATTTTCGGATGAATGGGAAGCAGGACTATCGGGAGGAGACCGGTTGGGTGGGGTGATGTCGTCCTTCTGTGGCCATGGTTAGAGTTTGGTTTCAGTGTTGGTTTGTCCTTTGATTATTTACCTCTCGGTATAATGGTCTTTGAAGAGGAGGAGATTTGGGAGAGTCTTGTTTGTTGCTTTGATAATGGAGTAGAAGAGTTTTGTATAAATTTGTCCTTCATGGAAGGCGAGAGATGGCAGCTTTTAATTACCAGGTACACCCATGTTTTTGATAATATCTTAATGGTAAAGAACAGTCTAGTTTCTGGGTGAAGAATGGTTGATTTATTTTTTTTCAGAGTTGTGGTCTTAGATTTGGAAGACAGGTTGCAATGAGAACAATTGTGAGTGTAAAAAGCTAAGTCTCCACTAGATGTCGCTGTCTGCAGGGTTATCGCAGAACCAACTGAGAGTAGCGCAGGTGAAGAGAGTTGTAGTGCTTCAGGTTTCCACTTGGTGTCACTGTAGAACAATAGTTAGCTGGGAAGGGGCGTAAAACTGTTTTGTAGATCTTCTTGTATATGACAGCAGCGTGAAAGGTATACAAAGTGGTGCTTGCTTGTGCTATTTTAGGATCCCCTGCCACTGTGCATAGGTGATTTGTGTATAGTACCCTTTAACAGCGATGATTCGGTGGTTTTGTTTTTGCAGAGTTTGCAGAACAGATTATGGAGACATAAAATATGCGGCGCAAAATGTCTGCTGTAAAGAATATGACAAGTCATCCCCAATTTCTTGTAACTTCACCCAAATTCACTCCGTCAAAGTGCAGGATGCAGGATTCTGAACTTCATCTAAGCTCACCCAATGCTAATCATATGTCATTGAGAAAGCACTCAATTAAAAAAATGACAAACTTGGCAGGGAATTGAGCCTCATAGGTTTCTCAATAATATCGATAACACCTTGGCCAGGGTAGACATCTGTTCCAAGGCAAAGCATCAAAGGAGATTTGGCAGACACCATATTGAAATTTGAAAGTGCTCCACATGCATAGCAGTCATTCCCTCGTTTGTAGGACCAATAGGCAAGGAGAAACGGGTATCGGTAATGGAGCAGCAACCCAGAGTTTGGTATGTCAGCGTAGTTTTGGCCCATCCAGTTCTGATGGTGCCATTTGGGCGGTTCTGCACCTTTCCCTTGACAATATATGGACTGTTCCAGTGTTAATAGCCAGAACCAGCATGGCCCTGTTGGGAGGAGAATATAGACCGTCCCAGGGGTATGCGATGTCCTAGTATGGTTATGGGGTTATGCCAAGTGTACTTGAAGCTTCCAGGACCAGCAGGCTGCATTCACCCTTATGTGTGCCCAGCACAAGGCCAACATAAGGTAACTAGAAACATTATATTGCTACTTCTTTTGTCTGTACCCATTCCCTATTTATATTTTCACTTCTGACCAGTATATGTGTAGCTATAACCCCTATGTACAGTATGTATTGTTTGTCTAGTGCGCTCATAAGGGGATTTAAAATATAGAAACTTTGATCCGAAGATGTTCTGTTGCCCAGATAAATCTGAACCACATGTCCGTATTCTCAGTCTCGCTTCCCAAGGCCCGGTTATCAGTCTGTAACGGACCAGGCTGATAACTAACGAGGAACTGTTGGGAGTTTACCGGGCTGGCAGAACTCTGTTTCACTGGTATGGGTAAACAGATCTCTCTCAGCCGTTCAGGGTTATGGGCGAGGTGGGGTATCCTTTCACATTCCCTTGGTCTTCCTGTGCCTTTGTGGACAGGGGTTAACTGTGAAACTATATCTGGATTACTTTGCTTACCCCTAGGGGGAGGGCAACGTTATAAATACACCCCATGTTAAGCTGTCAATCCTCACGTGGGCTTAGTCGTCCTGACAGCAGTCATTCCTTGTCTAAATTTAGAGTGGGTTGGATGGGGGGAGATTACTGTTCTGCCCTTCACAATTCCCTGATCATGGGGAATAAGTGATTGGTGAAGCAATAGCCTCTGTATTAATTACTGTTGTAATTGACAGTTTATCAGGAGGCAGATTAAGCTGGTCATCTGGTGGACAGTAAGACGTGGACCTGCTATGTAATGGGACGGAGTGTTTGATGGACAAGCTTTCAGGTAGGGTTTGTTGCCAGCACATCTCCTTGGTTAGCAGTGGTGTTGCCTGTCTGTGCAGATCTTGTTGGAGAGCTGGGGAGGCCTTTGTAAGATGGCCGCCTTTTCCACCCATGTGCACCGGATAAGTTGTGCAGACGTGATAAGGTGAGGGTGGGGTCAGCCGAGCAGTGTTCTGCACCTCACAATTTCCAAATTATGGATTATTAAATCCTGACTGGAGCAATGTCCCCTATGTTGCTTGTCGCTGTTGGAGACAATTTGTCATAAATTAGATGGAGCGAGACTCTTGGTGGGCAGTGAGTCGCAGAACCGCTACGTGCATTGCATTGCCTTATTCTGAGAGCCATATCTTTATATTTCTGTGAACAGAGCAGTGTAGCAGCTTGTTTATTGCTTGTTTATTGCGGGATTAGTTGACATTTTTATTGATATCATTTTTGGGGGAGATCAGAATTTTTGATCGCTTTTAAATGCATTAGTTTAGAAGGCCAGGTGAAGAAAATACTGCAATCCCAATCAGGGTGGATTTGATTTAAATCACGATTTAAATCACTAGTCAGTAAGGCTTGATTTAAATCAAATCAAAGTTTCTACCTAAACTAGTTCTTGCTATTTTAACATGCAAGTAGATGAAGATTTTTAGAATCACTTTTTATATTACTTTTTTCTCCCCAGTTTAATGGGTTAATCATTCATATTTGGACACCACTGTTCTGTTGTACTTAGGAAGGAGAAAAATAATCCTGACCTTAATAACAATTTAAATAGATTTATTCAACTGAAACAATAACAACATTACAGCATAAGTTATTTGCTTAAACAAACATGGATGTTTGTTAACTAATTTGGCTAACAAAATTAATATTTTTAAGAAACTTAGACTGTCAGCCCAGCCGACACATGAAAACTTAAATACTACTGTCCCTGCTGTCCTCTGTAGCTCACTTGTCGTCATCTTCATCATCATCTTCTTCTTTGTTCCTATTCATAATCTGGAAAAGAAAAACAAGCTTTCCTGCTTTATTGGGTCCCAACCGATTTCTCAATTTAGAATGAATGAGTCCAAAGGAAGAGAATATTCTTTCAACACCTGCAGAAGAAGTTGCTGCTGTTAAAAGTGAAATCATTACTTGAACAGTCTCTAAATCCAAGCGCTTAAGTGACTTCCACCAGTTTACTGGTGTGACCTTCCTTAAAATATCTTCAGCAAACATATATTTCTTGAATGGTTCCCCCTTAGCTCTGAAGTTTATTATATTTGGCATTAAAGATGGATGATTGCTGGATACTCATGTCATAGCTAACTCCTCTTCCTCAGCACTTAGGTTTTGACCCTGATATTGGATATTGACAATATTTGCCAAAAAATGAGCTGGAGTCAGTGCTTGTCCCATTAGTTTGTTTACTGCTTGTAATTTAATTCTGTCAATGTGTAGTTCTGTTTCCAAGTGTTCACTCAGTTCTTTCCAAATTTCAACAGCATCCGCAATAAAACAGCTATTTTTCCGTATTTTGTTTAAAGCTTGAGAGATGGGTTTCAGGAAGCTCAGCATATGTTCAACATTTCTCTTAAGCCCAATGTTGAGGATTTTGGCCGTGACAGTGCCATCTATTTTATCTCGATTTTCTTCACAAAGTGTCATCAGAATAGGCCAGTTTTTGATATTCTGCTCAAAACAGTCCACCACAGAATTCCATCTAACATCTTGTGGGAGCGTTAGCTTGGTTCCACCCATCCTTTTCAGAGCTGCTGCAGCAAAATGATTATTACGGAAGTATTTAGCAATTTCAACAACATTAGCCTGTGAAAAAGAGGCTAGGACCTCTGCGGAGTCAAATTCAGTTTTGAGAACTGCGTAAGTAAAGCGAGCGTCTGTGATAATATAGGAGAGAAACTGCCCACTAATCCTACAGAAACCTCTGGAAGAGCATGGCATTGTGAATGTTACACATATACAGCCTTTATTCTACTGAGTTAAACAACTAGCATTAGCTCCTGATGGAAGAACCATTGGATGGTAAAATATTTTCCTCAAAAAGCAGTTTATTGGAAAAAATCAGATGTAAATCAAAAAAATCTGATTTAAATAAAAAAAATCCGATTTTTTTTTATTTTTTTTTTAAAAAAAACATTGATTTTTATCCACCCTGATCCCAATAGTGATTTTTATTTTTAATCGTGCTCACCATGCAGAATATGTGAAATTCTGGGAAAAAAAAGTATCCCAAAATTTGTTACGCAACTTCTTCCAGTTTCGCCAATACTTTATATGTGGATGTTAACTGTAGTTTGGGTGTATGGGAGGGAGCGCTATTTGCTTTTGGAACGCAGATTTTGGTCGGTGCCATAATAATAATAATAATAATAATAATAATTTTATATAGCGCCAACAAAATCCACAGCACGTGTAGTGGGTGCAATTACAGACGGAAGACAGACATTACACAATAAAAGCTACTTACAGATGAGACGCAAGGTGTGAGGGCCCTGCTCGCAAGAGCTTATAATCTGTAAGGGTGCCTGGGGGAAAACAAAGGGTAAAAGTTTCTAAGTTTACAATGGTCCAGCCTTGTTTCATAAATATGGGGGGGTTTACATAAAAAGGGTGAACCCCACCATAAAAATTTCATCCCATATACAATTTGCCCCCAGGTAGGGAGTTACGAAGTGTGTTTGATGAAGGAAGGGGTTAGTATTTGGGGTTTTTGGGAGGCCCGCCTAAGAAGATTTTTTCAGGGTAATCTTTAAAAACCCTGAAGGGTTTGGATTGTGCCTTTTTGATACGGGGGTAAAGGGTGTTCCAGAGAATTAGTGCAGCAAAATGTGAAATCTTGAAAACGAAACATGGGAGGTTTTTTTGGGCGATTGTGGGGCTGTAGTTTGAGGGCTGCGCAGAGTTTAAAAGAGCGGGGGGGTGGTGGTAGCAGAATAGGGGAGGAATGTAGGGGGGGGGCAGAACTGTGGGAGCTTTTTGGGGTTTGTGTTTATGGTTTTTTATTTGTATCCCGTACTGAATGTGCTTGGGCCCTGCAGTGACTGAAAACCCGGTTTTAAACAAACATTTTTGCGGGGGGGAAAAGGGGGGGGGGGGGGGGGGGGAAAAATGAGCCTTGCTGCTGCATTCAGGACAGATTGGGAGGGAAGAGTTTTTTCAAAAGGGAACAATAAGCAAGGGGTTGCCGTTTGTCAAGACAAGAGAATTTAAAAGCCCCAATGAAACCCTTTGAGTTTTTTCCACAGTGAGAAACCCAAAGAATTCTGGAATTTTTCTTGAGGTTGGGAGGGAAAAAGACGGGGGTGGGAGGGGGGAAAGGGGTTTGGGGAAGGGGGGGATTTTTTAGATTAACCCAAAGGCGGGGGGCTGCCCAGGGGTTTTGGGGGTACCCCCAAAAATGAAGAGAAATACAGATGGGTTGATTAAAAGGGAGAAAAATAGAAGTTTCAGGTATTTAAAAAAAAAATTTTAATTGTAGAGGAGGACCCCGTTTTCAAGCAGCGGGCAGAAATCATGGTGTTTTGTAGCAGGGGAGGAGGAATCTCGGGGAAAAAGGTGTAAAAAATTGGGGATTTCCTCAGCCAGAGATGGGGTTTTGGGGGAAACCAAATCTACTGATTTTTTGGGGCCCAAAGAGATGTAAAATTTTTAGAAGGGAAAAGACCAAGAACCGTTTCCCCGAAAGGAAAACCCCCAAAGTAAGGGAGAGGAAAAATAAAAACCCGCAAAAAGAGGGCACTGAAGAGGCGGGCAGAGGGGTAAGTGAAAAACCCCCAAAAAAAAGCAGTATCCTGGAAGCCCCAAAGGCACGGGGCATGCGAGGAGAAGTTTGGATCAACGTGTCAAATGCTGCAGAGAGTTTCCCGAAGAACCCAAAGATGATATTTGCCCCGAGATTTTGCAGGGTGGGAATTTTTAAAAGACTTTAAAATTTGAGCTGTTTCTGTGGAATTTTAAAGTGCGATAACCTGGGTTGTAGGGATTTTTAAAAAGGCGTTTTTCAGGAGTTTGCGGATTTGGCGGAGTAACCAAAAAGGGTTTTTGGATTTTTGAGATGAAGGGGAAAGGGTTTTGGGAAAATGGGGTTGGGGGGGGAGTTGGGGAGCGAAGAAAAGGGCCAGAGTGGGGTTTTTTATAAAGGGGTTATAGCACTTTTTAAATGAAGATGGAAAGATCCCCTTTGGGGAAGGGAGCGGTTTAAAAATTTCAGTTAGGTGAGAGGGGGCCCGGAAAAATGGCTGGGCAAGATGAGAAAAGGGAAAGGGGTCGCTAGAGCAGGGAGGGGGCGGGCCGACAAGAGAAGCCTTGGGGTACTTCTTCCTTGTTTGGGTCAAGGGTTGAAAACAGGGGAAGTGGGGAATTTCCCGAGCATGAAATATTGGAGAAAGTCTGCATACTTTGACTTTCTCCACGGACACTCGGCAAAAGGGAACATTCTGAAGGAAGGGGGAATTTTGAGGGGTGTTTCCAAAAGGGTTTTGGGCCCTCTGACTTTGGGTTGGGGTTTTTGTGATTGGGGCCAAAAAGTCCAGGGAGTTGAGAGAGGTTTTTTTTTTGGGTTTTTTTTTGGGTTTTAAAGGGGCAGAAAGGGAAGAAAAAGGGGAAGGAAGAATTGGGAGCGTGAGGGGGGCTGTATGGTGATATGAGTTTTTTGGGGTTGATGGACGAAAGTTTTTGCATGCGTAAAGGGTAGGTGTGTCCCCGAAAGGCCCGAGGAAATTTGTGATAGTGAAAGAGAAAAAGGTTTTACAAAGTGAGCATAGGAAAATTTGTGGGTTAGAAAAATTTATGAGAACGACAGAAAAACCAGATCAAGAGAGTTTCCCATCCTTTTGGGTGGGAGATCAGTAAAATGCGAAAAGGCCCAAAAGAAGAGGTTAGTGAAAAGGAAATTTAGAGGCGGGAAAGGGGACATGGGGGGTTTTCAATGGGGAAAGTTTAAATCATAAAGGGGTGGGGCATTTCAGAAGACAAAAATAAGGGGAACCAAGCACAAAAAAGATCCCAGAAACTGGGGCGGGTAGCAAGGGCGGGTTTTGTAATAACCCAAAATTGAAGAAAAATGGCCGAAAAAGCCTGAGGGGGGGACCCCAAAAGGGGGAGAAAGTGAGGGGGGGTGTAGGAGGAATGACCTGGTTAAAATGCATTTTAAGAGAAGAAATAGTGTTGGCGATTACGGGTTTGGGTATCGACATCGGGGGATAGTCGGTTTAAACCCTCGATAAGGTTTTTTTGTAGTGAGCATCCCCATTTGACGATGCCATTAAAGTCTATGGGGAGGCAAAAACACCCTTTATTTTTTACAAACCCCCCAGGGGTGGGGAAGCTGGATTTTAAAAACCCCAAAAAGTCCAAAAAGGATAGTGATACATCTTAGGCAAAACGCTTAGGGTTTTAAAAGCCACAGAAAAAAAAAAACACACCCTTCAATATCCCCCGTCTTGTACCACAGCATGACCCCTTTTTCCTGCATTTCCCCCCAAATTTTAAAAAGTGCCGAAGGGTTTGTTTTTAAACCATTATTTACTTTTAAAATTTCACTTTTAATACCTGTTGGAACGGGGAGCATGAGCCCCCAAAAACCCGCATGACCCCGATTTAAAAGTGCCCGGAAAAAGGGTATTTCAAACCCCCATTTTGTTTCACTGGACTTTTACTTTTTCCGGTTTCCGGGCCCTCAAAAGCCCCCAAAACCCGCATAACCCCCAAATTTAAAAAAATGGCCCGGAAAAAGGGGGTTTTTCAACCACCCTTTTAGTTTCACCCGGGCCCTTGCTATACCTTTTCCCGGGCCCCAGCAAAGAGCCCCAAACCTGCATAACCCCCAGATTTAAAAAGTGCCGGAAAAAAGGGAAAATCTTTCAACCCCAATTTTAATTTCAATGGACCTTTGACTATACCTGTCCTGGGCCCCAGCATGACCCAGGGCCGGGGTTTTCAGTGGGGTTTCTGAGAGGGCCCCGGCTGGGGTCCGTCATCTTTTAACCACCAGGTTTAAAAAGCCCTGATGACCGCAGAAAGAAAAATGTCGTGCTGAAGCAGAGGGGGGAAGTGGAACTCCAGCCTTTCCCCCAAAATAACCCGTCCCAAAACCCGGGGACCCCTTGCCCCCCCCGGGATGAGTGTGGGCCAATTGAGTTTTACTTGGAAATACTGGTGGTTTTAAAAGCTCCTGTTACAAACCCCGGTGCCCCTTTTTCTTCGCTTTTTTTTTCTTTTATTCAACGTGCTGGAGGAAATGGTTTTCTGTACTTTGTTTCTTGTCCGTGCTCCCCCTACTCCAAAGCCAAAATAACCTTAAACTGGTAATTTTTTCCCGTAAAACCCCCTTGTCCAAATTTAGAGGAAATTTTTTTTAAAAGCTAATTTGGAAATGAAATTTTTTAGTAAATTTTTAAATTTTAGAAACCATTTTTAAAAAAAAGGGTGGGAATTCCCCCATGGGCTTTCTTTTCTTTTTTTTAAATTTTATTAAATGGGTTGTTCAAAAAAGGGGTTGAAAAGCTATGTTTTAAAAAATTTTTGCCCAAAAAAAAGGGCATTTTGCAATAGTGCCATTAAAAAAAAAATGTCCCAACCCATTTCCTGTTTCCTTGACAGCACCCTCACCCTTTTAGCCCCCTCTTGACCATTGGAAAACAAAATTTTTTAGAAAAAACATTTTTTAGAAAAGGACCTGTCGTTTGCGCATGTCAAAAGCAAAATTCCTCCAAAAATTCAAAAACAAGACCCTTTAGCCCTTTTTGGGCAAAATTTTTAGAACAAATGTTTTATTAAAAAACAACATTTTTTTAGAATAGGGCCGGAGTATTGGGTGCATTTCAAAAAAGGCAGGAAACCCAAAAAAAATAAAATATGATTTTTTCACCACTGTTAAAAATTGAGGAAAAATACCCCCAAAACCCAAGACAATGGGAAAAAAATTTTAAAGATGAAGTGATAAATGGAAAAAAATGGGGTTTTGTCATGGAAAAAACCTTTGGGGTCTTTTAGTCTCCTTAAAAGCAAAACCAGCAAAAGAAGTTTGGGGAATTGGGGAATAAAAATTGCAGAAGAAATGATCTTTTAAAAAAAAAAGTTTTTTTAAGGGACCATTTCTGTTTGGGGAGGAATGGAATAGCCAGCAAAAAAAAAACGGGGGACCTCGGGAATTTGGGGCCCACAACATCATCAGGAACCATGCCCTTTACAAAACTTTTTGAAAGGGCAAAAGATCCACATTAAACTGTGGAAAGCCGGGTGCCCTTTGTCGTAAAAGAATCCCCCCCAGCGTGCGAAGGGGGCCGCCCCAGAATTGACGCTGGGGTGGCAGGACAAAACCTTAATGAGGCCCTTTAAGCGAGGATTTGTTGGAGGAAATTTAACATCCAACACCTTTATGAGAGAAAGGGGCCTTGAAATTCCCAAGCCTGAGGTTTAGGGGCCCGCAAACTATCTTTTAAACTGCCTAAATTTACGCCCAAACCCCTTTTTCCCAAGGGGAGGGCGTCTGTGTCTAGGAATACCCCCTCCCCCTCCCTTCCTCCGGGCCCGCTTCCCAAAACCTGCCCTTACTTTCCCAGGGTGATGCACCCCCGAGAGCGAAAGGGGCCGCCTTTTCACTACTCTGGACCCCCGAAAAACCCCTGCCTAAAGAAAACCCAAAAAAATTGAAAAACTTGGGCGTTGTGGATTTTTGGGGGAAGGGGAGGGCCCAATGTCTCATCCTGGTCCGTCTCCTCCTCCGTCGCTGGCCGGGGGGCCGATGTTTCCCGAGTGTCCCAAAGATCGTTCCAGAAATATGATCACCACAATGGCCCCATGCATCGTCCCCCCTGACCCCTTTTGGGGCTTCTTCAAAAATGGGAAGGATGGTGCAAGCTCTTTCCCTGCCTCCACTCCCCGGGGGCTCAAAACCCCAGGTCCGCACCGGGTGCTTGTCAGGGCCTTTTGGCCCTTTGTACTGCGAAAAGGATTGCCTCTCCCAACAATCGCTGGGGCATGTGGAGGGGGGGGAATTTTCCCGGGGGTTGCCACTCACAAGACCCGGTTTTAAAGGGGAGGCCGACCCGACCTGCAAAAGCAGCTGGGGGACGGAAAAACCGGGTGCGAATGGGGAAATGCGAACTTGACCTTGAGGGCCTTTTTTCAGCACAAATCCAGACCCGGGTTTGCTCTTTAAAATTTTGGACAAAAAAGGTTTTTGACGGCCAGGCCCGGGAAAAGTGCTCCCGCCCCCGTCTTTTAAAGGGGTGGCCCCCCAGATTTGCCCGTTTTTCGCACCCCCACCTTGCCTGGGAAAAGGGTTCTTGTCAAACCCCGCCAAACCCGGGGGCCCCGTTGCCCGGGGAAAACCGTCCCCAAAACTCCCACCTTTTTGTGGACGGGCTTTCCCAAGGGAGATTAAATTTTAAAAAAGGCCCCGTTGTCCCCGGGCAGAGATGCCCCCCAGGGACCTTTGGGGGGAAAAAAGCCCCGGGACCATCCCTGCCCGGTTTTTTTAAGAGGTGCGCCGACCTGAGGCCCCGTCACCCCAGAGACATCCCCCCAGCCACCCAGGAGCGTACAGAGATTTTAGGGGGCCTTTCCTGCTTATAGTCCCTGTGTCGGTGATGAGATTTTTAACCCTTTTTTGGACACAGATGCAGAAAAACGCGCCCTTTTAAAATTTTTGATGACACGTTTGGGTGGGGGCCCGGGGGGACGGTTTTCTGGCAAAAAAAAGCCCGTCGGGGACTGGTATTGGGGGGGAGGCGAGGGCCAAGACGTGGCGGGGAAAAACCCTCTGTGTTCCCCCAACAGAAAAGGCAAATTTCCCAAAGGCCCAAAAAACCCCCGGGAATGCCGACAGGCAGGCCCTTTTGGGGGTTTTGGGATGGGTTTTGGGGTTTAAAATGTTTCTTCTGCTTTCCCAAACCGGAAGACAGAAAGGTGGTGCTAGACCCCCGGCCGCTTACGGCGTGCCGGGTCGTCATTCTGGGGGGAAGGAGAAGGGGTAAGGGTGGGTCTCTGGTGGGTGGTGGTTACCCTTTGGGGCCGGGGGGAAAGGGTGAAACGGGGGCTGAAAACCCCGATCATGACCTGGGACAAGGGGAGCTGAGGAACGCTTGGGGGTGGCGGAGGGGAGGAGGGGAGAACAGGGGGTTTTGACAGTGGTTTTTGGCCCGGCTCGGGCTGGCCTTTTTTTTGGGCCCAAATGTTCCCTCCATTTTTAAAATCTTCATGCAAACATGTTGGTTTGGGGGTTAACCCCCCTTAAAGGGTTTTGCCCCTTAAAATTTAAACTGTTTTCAGGGAAAGGCGGCATAAAGACATCGCTGGGGGAATCAGGGCTTGTCAAAGAAAAACCCAGGCTTGAGAGGGCCTGGACCTTTTTGGGAACCCGGGGGTTTTAAACGAGGGGTCGGGGGGTTTTCGCTGACCGTGGCTGGCGGAAAACCCTAAACAGGGGGCTTCCCGCGACCGCCCCTCTCCCCTTTTTTTGGCGGGACCCGTATTGGCCCCTACCCCCTGTCTTCCCCCTCCCTCCACTTTATGAAGCGCTCGCAAAACAAATTCTGCGGAAAAGCCGGAAAAGGGTCCCCAATGGGCATCATCACAACCAAAAGGTGACTTGGTCTCCCGACTTTCTGCATCCCCGAATGCGGGCCCAAAGCAAGGGGACTGCAAAGGGATTGCCCGGGCCGCCCGGGGTTTTTGCCGATTACCGGGTTTCTTAAAAACCTCTGATGGGCATCAGTAACGGGGCGTTTAGGCAGACTAAATCTCCTCTTTTTTTTTAAAAAAGCCTTCTGGGCCCCCAAAAAGCATTTTGTCCCTCCAAAAAAGGGGTTTTAGACAATGGTTATTCCCCTGGTGGGTTAAAAAAGTTGGAAAATTTTGGGCTGTTCATGTTGGAATGAGCCCCGATGAAAAGACCCTTTGTGGCCGTGGGCTGGGGGCGAGGAGGTAAGACTGCGAGATGCAGGTTGCTTTAACCACTGAAGTACAGATTGGGGACGATGTTCGTTACTTGAATTCACAGGGCCCTGACCCAGCGATGACAGGCCGACGGTCCTGCAACTGACGATCCGCTGGCATGCGTGTTGTCGCCAGCACTGGAAGGAGCACCTTCTCTCGTACCTCTACCTCCATGTGCTAACCCCCTCTTTGCTCGCTTACCACCTGCATTTCGCTCCATGTTCAGAAATATAAAATTTTTTAGAAGGTATGGAATAGTTTTGGAAAGTCTTATTAAAAGACGGCAGATCACAGCTATTCTCAAATCCCTCTAATCAAAACAAAATTGCTGGATTCAAATTTAACTGCAAGGTGTCTATCAACAAATCTGGACTGGGCAAAAGTCAAAAAACACGCATCTGTTATGTTTTCGTATAATGCACAGTATTTTTTGCACCTTTCAATTTACCTGTGATGCTGTTTTAAGATTTACGTGGATGCTGCGTCAATGAACAAAGCTGGGTGCGCAAAGTCAAAAAACACGTATCTGTTATGTTTTCGTATGATACACGGTATTTTTGGCAACAAACAACCTGTGCTGACTACAAGATTGCTGGATTGTAATTTAACTGCACGGTGGATATATCAACACAGGTGGAATGGGTAAAATTGAAAATGAACACCTATCTGAAATGTATACTGATAATAAAAGTGGAGTTTTGCAGCTAACAAAGAGACCTGCAGTTACTAGAAATGATGTGTATCCAATATAAGTTCAGGCTGCCCAATATCCAGGAAATATTTCAATAGCAAACTGTTAATAATAAAGATATTGCAGTGCAGTGTACACTAAGTCTTGGTGAACTTTATCCAGTGTTCTTTATAGATAGAGCTTGTCTGTGTTCGCCCATGGGCCCCCCCCCCCACGCTCTACCCGTGACTTTACAGCGGTAGATGCTGCTTTAAAATTCTCTAGCTAACTACATAAAATCTTCAAATCTCTAATCTAACTAAATTGGAAGGATCACAGCTAATAGTAGAGGTTTCTCTGTGCAGAAATAGACTAATTTCGCTGAGCTGTTTGGCCACAGGCAGAGCGCACGTCCTATTCCTATGAGACGCTGAGAGACACTAAGGCATGTAATACGAGGTCATGTGATTTTTCCAGCCAATCGCAACATAACACATCCCAGTCATGACGTCGCACACACATCTCACCCTGCTCTATTCTGTAATCTGATTTGCTGGCCGCCAAAATTACAGGAAGCGCCGAAAATGGCGCGATCTTAATAGATGATGCACAGATTTAACCTTAATTATCGCATGATCTGAAAATTTCGATCACCATAAAAACCTTGCCGATTTCAACTTTGTCGATAAAAATCGCTCAACACTAGAGAGAAGTACACCAACTCCACCACCCTGCCTGTTCTCAAGTCTGGGAGCCATGTTGCATTCACAAAGGCCCAGAACAGGTGAAACCTTCCAGAAGTCACCCTGTCTTGGATTCAACACCACTCATGGATCTAGGGGTGTATTGTGCATTTTTGGTGTACAGGTGTTGTTCCTTATTTTTTTTTTTT
Source organism: Phyllomedusa bahiana (assembly GCA_025379985.1). Lineage (NCBI taxonomy): Eukaryota > Metazoa > Chordata > Amphibia > Anura > Hylidae > Phyllomedusa > Phyllomedusa bahiana. Next base: position 123,383 of record JAODAL010000432.1, read on the forward strand.
TTTTTTAGCTCTGCGCCATGAAAATGGGGGGGGGGGGGGGGCTAAGTTTTTTGGGCTTCAGTGTCACGTTTGTCGTGCAGTATTAACGACTGGATAACTTAACTATGCAGGTCGGTACAATTACAATGATTTAAATCTTATATGTGTTTTTTTATGTATTCTTCCTTTTACACAATAGAATAGATAGCGTTTTTAAAAATCCCTTTTTTTAAATAAATATTTATTAGGTTTCATACACAATTAACAGAAAACTATAGTTTGTGTAACAAATTCGTTCGTTCCACGAATATAATAAATAAAAGATAATTCAAAAAGATTACAAACCGTATCCTCTCCGCTAATAAAAAGAAAGGCTGACAAGTTAGAGCTTCGTAACATGGAGATGTACTGTTCAAATCGTAGTGTACTAGCAAAGTTAGAAGTCAAGGCATGAAACCAATTTTTTCTATTTTGTGTATCATTGGACAAACATCAACGCAATAGCCACACTAACAACAACAAAACAACTCAAAATAAAAAATTAAATTTTACTCACGGGTGGGGCTGGAAGGGAGGGGGGGGGGGGGGGGATCGCCGCATTCACCAGGACAGACGGGCATCGCAAACGAATATGGGATAGCTATTTTAGTATACCAGTAGCTGAAGTCACTCAAGGCCACATTGCGAATCTCCCCAGTGTCTGCGTGGATGATCCGACAGTAGGATTTTTACCTGGGACTTTGGTTTGAGGTATCTCAAGTTTAAGTAAAAATCCCTTTTTTATCGTCAGTCTCTTTTTCTGTATATGGAGCTGATTAAGGGCTTGTTTTTTGCAAGCTCAGTAGACTTGGCACAGTGCGGTATAAATTACATGCTGTCTTTACTTAACAGGTCGATACAATTATTGCATAGTTAAATAGTTTGTAAGGCTGAAAAAAGACAAGACGTCCATCCAGTTCAGCCTATTTTGCTTAAGTGTTTATCCAGAGGAAGGCAAAAAACCCAAATGAGGTAGGAGCCAATTGTACTCATTTTAGGGAAAAAATTCCCTCCCGACTCCAATTTAGCAATCGGAATAATCCCTGGATCAACGACCGTACTCCAGAATCCTAGTCACTATAACTTGTTATATTATTACGTTCCAGAAATGCATCCAACCCCATAGAGACCAGTACATAACAGTTATGCTATGTACTGCTCTCTATTGTATCAATGATCTGAAGATCACTGTTACAAGTCCCCTATGGGGACAAGTAAAAAAAAAAAAAGTGAACAATTTCAAAAAATAAAAACACGTATAACACCCTTTTCCCCTATACAAACGCCAATTGCCCCAAAAAGATCAAAAATAAAGTATGCACATTCGGTATCGCCGCGTGCATAACAACCTACCCACTAAATCTGTCATCTTTAATTAACCTGTACGGTGAAAGGCGTTAAAAAAAAAAAAAAAAAGTAAGCCACAGAATTGCAATTTTTGTTCATACACAACTTTATATACGAAAAATAAAAAAAGTTAGAGCTGTCAATATTGTTTTACACAATAAAAACACATTTTTAAAGCACTTCAACATAAAAAAAATATAAATTGGGTATTGCCATATTCATATCGACCCACAGAGTAAAACTAAATTATCACGTATACTGCACAGTGAGCGCTGTAAAAAAAAACCAAAAAAATAAACACTACTAGGATTGCAGTATTTTACTCACCCTGCCTTCCAAAAAATGGATTTAAAAGCAATTAAAAAGCCTGGTCTCCCCAAAAATGATACCAATAAAAATGTCAACTCATCCTGCAAAAAAGTCCATACACAGAAAAATACAAAAAAGTTATGGCTCGCAGACTATGACGATGCAAAAAAAGTGTTTTAAATAATGTTTTTATTGTATAAAAGCAGTAAAACATAAAAGAATATACAAATTGGGTATCGCTGTAATCTTATTGATGTGCTGAGTAAAGGGAGCATGTCATTTATACCGCACTGTGACCACTGTAAAAAATAAAAATAAAAAACACTACCAGGAATGCTGTATTTCGTTCAAAACGCCTCACAGAAACCTTAATAAAAAGTGATCAAAGCGTCCTATAAACCCCATGATGATACTAATAAAAATGTCATGCCCATAATCCGCTACGTATAAAGAAAAATAAAAAAAGATGCAATTTTTTATAAACTCATTTCTATTGTGTAAAAGTAATAACATAAAAAAAAAAAAGTATAGAAAATTCTTATATTAAAGATTGCATAGTAAAGTTATCCTGTCATTTATATATCACAGGGAACGCTGTAAAAATGAAGCCCAAAAAACAATGGCATAACTGCGTTCTTCCCATTCACCCTCTTCCCCATTTTCATGGCCCGATGATTATAAAAAAAAAAAAAAAAACACTATGGAACACTTGTGCACCCAAAATGCACATAACACCCCTAGATGAGATCCATGAGGGGCATTGAATCCAAAGTGGGGTGACTTCTGGAAGGTTTCACCTGTTCTGGTACTGTGGGGGCTTTGCAAATGTGACATGGCACCCACCAAAATATGCGTTCCAAATAGTGCTCCCTCTCTTGTATGCCCTGCTATGCGTCCAAACACCAGTTTACACCCACATATAGGGTTTTGGCGAATTTGGAAGAAATTGCGTAACAAATTTTGGCGTGATTTTCCCCCCAAGGATTCCTTGTAAAAATTAAATCAGTTAAATAAATTTTCAGCTCAAATTGCTGGTTCTTGGGGAAAAAATATATTTTTTTATTTTCACAGCCTAATGCTAAAAAAATTTGTGAAACACCTGTGGTGTCAATATATTAACTACAACACTGGATATATCCTTTTAAGGGGTGTAGTTTCCAATATGGGGCCTTTCTAGGTGTGTTTATCTAGGTTTTGCATCTTAATGGCGCCTATAGAAAATCGTATTGAATGTGAGACCTCAAAGACCGATAGGTGATATTTATTTTTTTTTTGTAAGTGGCAAATTTTTCTAAATTTTCACGATATTTCGATATTTTTCACAAATAAGGATTGTATGAAAATTTCCTACTAACTTATACCACAATGTGTCACGAGAAAACATTCTCTGAATTACATGGATAGGTAAAAGTGTCAAAAAGTTATTTTAACATAAAGTGACACCTCAGATTTCAAAAATGGGTCTCTGTCCGCAAGGTCAAAACTGATTGTGGCGGTAAGGGATTAATTAACGCTTATATGGTACATTTAAATGGTTAAATCAATAAATTATATTTTAGTGCTTTAGAACCATAGAGCATCTGGTGTGGCCTTACGCTCTGTTCACATTGAAAACAATGGAGTGTCGGCTATGTTACACAACAAACACCAAACTGACCCTATCGAGTGTGATAACTTATGAGTTTTACAGTTGAAACCAGAAGTTTACATACACTATATAAAAAGACACATATGCATGTTTTTCTCACTATCCGACATGAAGTCAGAATAAACCTTACCCGTTTCAGGTCAATTAGGATTACCAAAATTATTTATATTTGCCAAATGTCAGAATAATGCGAGAGAATTTTAAAGGCATTTTTATCACTTTCTGCAAAGTCAAAAGTTTACATACATGTCATTAGTATTTGGTAGCATTGCCCTTAAACTGTATGACTTGGGTCAAATGTTTTGGATATCCTTCCACAAGCAATAATTGGTAGGAATTTTGGCCCATTCTTCCTGACGGAACTGGTGTAACGGAGCCATGTTTCTAGTTTGCCTCGCTCAGACCTGCCTCTTCAGCTTTGCCCATAAATTTTTAATAGGATTGAGATCAGGAGTGTGTGTTGGCCACTCAAAAACATTAACTTGGTTATCCTTAAAGGGGTTGTCTCGCTACAAAGAATAGCTTTCAAATTGTAGGGAACACAAAATAAAGACATTTTCCAAATATATTGCTTTGTTCATCTGTTTTTGTTAAGGAGCTACAAGTGACTTAATCACCTCCCTGGCTATTTCAGTTCCCTCAGTAACCGACCTGTGTACAGCTCTCCCCTCTGCTGTTTGTTCTATGTGATAGCAGTGAGTGACGTCATCACACAGGTCCAGGCAGCCTCTGTGCTGAGCAGCAGCAAAAAGCTTGATTTATCTAAAGTAAACAGCTCTAATTAGGGCTTTTGTTTGAGGATCAGATAAAAAGTCCTGCTTGTAGTTTCAGAGAAGTTCTGAGCTAATCTGAACTAATTAGCAACTGAAAACACAGAGTTGAATACACCACAGAGCTGTATGCAAATTACAGTCATTCTGAACCAGGAAGTGACAGAGTATTTCAATCATGCATCCTATGAAACTCTGTAGGGAGACAACTCATTTAAGCCACTTTGTAACCAGTTTGGCAGTGTGCTTCGGGTCATTGTCTGTTTGGAAGACCCATTTCCGCTCAAGCTTTAACTTCCTGGCTGATGTCTTGAGATGTTGCTTCAGTATTGTCACATAATCTTATTTCCTCTTGATGCCATCTATTTTGTGAAGTGCACCAGTTCCTCCTGCAGCACAACAAACCCACAACATAGTGCTGCCACCCGTGTGTTTCACAGTTAGGATGGTGTTGTTTGGCTACCAAGATTCTCCCTTTTTCCTCCAAACGTAATGATGGTCATCATGGCCAAACAGTTCAATTTCAGTTTTGTTAGACCACAGGACATATCTCCAAAAATGTAAGTCTGTTCCTGTGTGCATTTGCAAACCTTAATCTGGCTTTTATGTGTTTCTTTGGGAGTAGTGGCTTCTTCCTGGCAGAGCGGCCTCTCAGCCCATGTTGACAGAGGTCTCGTTTCACTATGGATAATGACACAATCTTACCAGTTTCAGCCAGCATCTTGACAAGGTCTTTTTTGATTTTGTTCTTGGGTTGATATGCGCATATCGGTCCAAAGCACGTTCATCTCTGAGACACAGAACCAGTCTCCTTCCTGAGCGGTATGATGGCTGGACATTCACATCTTGTTTGTACTTGCTTATAATTGCGCTTTCAGGGATCTGAAAATTGGACCCAAGAATGATCCAGACTTTTGAAAGTCCACAATTCTTCCTGATATCTTGGCACAGAAGCAGTGTGTTTCTGGTGTGCTTTAAAATACATCCACTGGTGTGTCTCTAACTCAGATATTGCCAATAAGCTTACAAAGACATGGCATAATCATATGGGCAGTCCCAAATTGTTTAACCCCTTAAGCACCCAGCCAGTTTTGGCCTTCCTGACGCAACCATATTTTTGAAATCTGATGTGTCATTTTATGCAAGAATAACTTTTTAACGCTTTTACCTATCTATATGACTCAGAGATTGTTTTCTTGTGTCACATTGTGCTTAAGTTGGTAAGAAGTTTTGATCCATAAAATCCTCTTTGTTTGTGAAAAATATCAAAATTTCGTGACCATTTGGAAAAATTTGTCATTTTCAAAGTTCTAAAATTTTTGTGTGCACGACAGATAATTATTCACCACAAAATAGTTTTATAACTAGCATCTACACTGTAGGTTGGCATAATTTTTTTATTTTTAGTCTTATTTTTTTTCGACATTAGGGGGCTTAGAAATTTAGTAGTAATTTCTCACATTTCTAAGAAAATTTCAATATACGTTTTTTTAGGGACCAGTCCAGTTCTGACGTGGCTTTGAGGGGCCTGTATGTTAGATAACTGCATAAATGACAATCTAAGAAAATACACCCCTTAAAGGGAACCTATTACATAGGTTATGCCCCCCTTGCTGAGGACAGAACAGGCTAGTGATAGACCTGCTGTTTCCAGTGCTGTGTCCCTTAGTCTGTAAGATGCTGTAATTTTAGAGCATTTACCCCTCAAATCTTATTCTTGAGCAGGTGTTAGCCCTGCCCACCAAAGGCTGGCCCCGCCCACCTGACAGTTATTCTCATGTTTCTACCTATTCAAATGAATAGGTTTATCATTCGAGGTGGGCAGGGCTAGCCTCAGGTGGGCATGGTTTGAAAAAAAAACCTGACTGTTTGAATGACTGTATGCTGGCTGAAAACTACAGATTTGAGCACTAAATTCTCAAACTACAGCATCTTACAGAATAAGGGACACAGCGCTGGAAACAGCATGTCTGTCACTAGCTTGTGCTGCCCTCAGCAAGGGGGCATAAACTATGTGACAGGTTCTCTTTAAAGTATTTACAACAGTGTTTTAGGAAGTTTGTTAACCCTTTAGGTATTTCATACAAATTAAAGCAAAGTGGAGGTGAAATTTCAAAATTTCACTTTATTTTCCAGGTTCTTAATTTTTATCCATTATTCACTGGAACATGGTAGATGTGATCAGGTAGATGCAACTTAATATTGATTCCCCAGATTCTGCCGTTTTCAGAGATATCCCATATGTGGCCCTAGTGCGCTATTTGGCTCTACCATAAGCAGAATAGGAGGAGCACCTACTGGACTTTGGGGGTCTCATTTTCAATACTATTTTATTAAGGTGCCATTTCAGGTTTGCGGACACCCTAAAGTGCTGAAACTTAATAAACACCCCTAAAAAGACCCCTTATTGGAAACTATATCCCTTTATGAAGATATCCAGGGGTGTAGTGAGTATATCGACCCAACAGGTGTTTCACAATTTTTTTTAGCATTAGGCTGTGAAAACTAAAAAAAACATTTTCAGCAATCTGAAATTTTAGCTTAAAAGATTTCTAGGAATCCTAGAAAAAAAGCACCACAAAATATGTTACGCAATTTCTTCCAAGTTCGGCAAAAACCTATGTGTGTGTGTAAATTGCTATTTGGGCACTTGGCAGGGCGTGCAAGGGAGGGAGCGCTATTTGGCTTTTAGAACGCAGATTTTGGTGGGTGCCATGTCGCATTTGCAAAGCCCTTAAAGTACCAGAACAGGTGAAACCATCCAGAAGTCGCCCCATTTTGGATTCAACACACCTCATGGATCTCCTCTAGGAATGTATTGTGCATTTTGGGTTCACAGGTGTTCCATAGGTTTTTTTTTTAGCATTGGCCCATGAAAATTAAGAGGAAAAAAACGTAGCTCCGCCATTGCTTTTTGGGCTTCATTTTATAGCGTTGGCCATGTGGCATAAATTACATACCAGTAGTAACTTTACTATGCAGGTCGGTACAATTACAATGATACAATTTTTTTTATAGGTTTTTATGTTTTATTACTTTTTACACAATAGAAATGCGTTTATAAAAAACTGTCCTTTAATGTTGTCTGAGAGCCATAACTTTTTTATTTTGCTAAGTACGGAGCTATGTAGGGGCTTGTTTTTTGCAGGATGAGTGGACGTTTTATTAGTACCATTATGGGGTTCATATTACGCTAAGATCACTTTTTATTAAGGTTTTTGTGAGGCGTTTTGAATAAAATACAGCATTCCTGGTAGTGTTTTTTATTTGTTACAGCGGTGACCATGCGGTATAAGTAACATGCTAGTTTTACTCAGCAGGTCGATATGATTACAGCGATACCCAATTTGTAAATTTTTTATGTTTTACTGCTTTTACACAATAAAAACACTTTTATTCAAACAGGAAAACAAGTTTTTGCATCGCCATAGTCTGAGAGCCATAACTTTTTTATTTTTCAGTGTACAGCTGTTTTTTGTGGGATGATTTGATGTTTTAACTGGTATCATTTTTGGGGGGATAAGTCTTTTTGATCGATTTTAAATCCATTTTTTAGAAGGCAAGGTGAAGAAAATACTGCAATCCTAGTTGTGGTTTTTTATTTTTTATTGCACTCACCATGCAGTATAATTGACAAGTTAGTTTTACTCTGTGGGTTGATACAATTATGGCGATACCCAATTTATATAGTTTCTTTTATACTGAAGTGCTATAAAAAGTGTTTTTATTGTGTAAAACAATATTTATACATCGCTGTCTTCTAATAGCCATAACTTTTTTTTATTTTTCCATGTACAGAGCTGTGTAAGGCCTTTTTTCTTTGCGAGACGAACTGAAGTTTTAATTGGTACCAATTGGGCATTTATATGAGTTTTTAATTGCTGTTATATTCCATTTTATGTGCTGCGGGATGAACAAAAATCGCAATTCTGTGATTTGGTTTTGTTTGTTTTTTTACGCTGTTCACCATGGAGGTTAATTAACATGACAGATTTATAGGGTAGGTTGTTACGCATGCGGCGATACCAAATTTGCGTACTTTATTTATTTTAGATTTTGTGGGGGGGGGATTTGGCATGTGTAAAGGGGAAAAGGTACGTGTTTTTAAAAAAATTTTGTGTTTTACTTGTCACGGTGCACGCTTCCTCCGTGAAGCAGCAAGGCATAGTAGGGGTTAATGCCACTGATCAGCCGACACACCCAGGGAGAGGCTGGGCTGATGAGCTTAGGAGTGACAGCTCGGCTCCTAATCAAGTCAGAGGGTGTGTCGCACTGGCCAATAGGAGGGCCCGGAGGCCGCACCAATCTTCTGCTGGGGCGGGCTCCGGGCACCTTGTTTAAACTCCCTCATTTCTGTTAGTCCTTGCCTGAGAGAGGTTTTCCCCTTGCTATTTCCTGTTTGTTATTGATCTCCTGATTTCTGACCTCGGCTCGCTTCCTGACCTCGCCTTTGCCTCCGACTTTGTACTGCGCTCCTGACAGTGTTTGGACCCCGGCTTGTTTCTGACCATCCTTTTGGATTACGTTTCTTGGCATATACGTTCCCGTACTGTGACTGACCCGCACTGTTGGACCTTGAGTTTCCCTGACGGCCCTGCACTTAGCAGCGTAGGGGCTGTCGTACAGTTGGGGTCTGCCGCCTAGGGCAGCACGCCAAATAGGCAGGGACAGTGGGCTGGGTGGCAGTCAGGGCCCACTGCACCTCCTCTGACGTGACATTATTGGTTTTTTTTTCCTTTTCCCAATAGGGAAAACCACTTTTACAATAGAAATCAATGCACATCTTATTGCGGTGTACTGGTTTCTATGGAAACTGTCACTCACGATGCCTGGCCATGCCCACAGGACACTGCTGGGCATGGTGACATCACAGTCGGCCCCGAAGGTGTTTTATACCTTCCGGGCCGTCTGTTAGGAGACGGCAGCCGCACGATCGCCGACAGAGACGCAGAAGGTCGCTCCTTCTGTGTCTCGCTTAGTTATCGAGACTTCTAGGTCGCGATTACTAAGGGGTTTATCCCACTGGGATGTCAGCTGACATACTGCAGTGATCGTGTGAACTCTGTTTTAGAGTTCGCATGATCCCCAGGACGTAACCATACGTCCAGGTGCGTTAACCCCCAAACAACCTAGACGTATGGATACATCCAAGATCGTTAAGGGATTAAAGGCATAGTAATCCTAGTGTATGTAAGCTTTTGACTTTGCAGAAAGTAATAAGAATTCCTTAAATTCTCTCTCATTATTCTGGCATTTGGCAATTATAAATAATTTTGGTAATCCTAACTGAACTAAAACGGGTAAGGTTTATTCTGATTTCATGTCAGATAGTGAGAAAAACATTCATATGTGTCTTTTCATGTAGTGTATTCAAACTTCTGGTTTCAACTATATACATACCTCCCAAGTCTCCCTATTTTGGGGGACAGTCCCTATTTTTAACCCAGGTACCTCTGTCCCTCTTAGCCCTATAAATGTTCCTTATATATAACTTTGTGGTGCTTATTCCAATATGTTTCTGTACACCAGTTAGCCTTGGTAAGGGACTTCCTCCTCAATCTCCCCTATTGTCTGCTTCCAATATTAATAACCATCAAGGCTTAAATTATTTAAATTCCATTTTATGCATCTCTTCAATATTGTAACAAAATCATTGAACAATAAATATAGTGAACATATCACAAACATTAATAAAAACCGGTGAGTTTCAGTAAGTCCTTTGTATTCCAAAGTAGTTCTTTCAGAAAATGTCATTTGAAGAGATTTCAAATCTCACAACCAACAGAGCTGAAATGTTTACATTTTCCGACACGGAGAGAACTGCCATATTAAGACAGGCCGAAGCAGCCGGTTTTACATTGAATCCCTGCCAAGAAGGTGTGTCTACTAATTATGTTGAAAAGCTGGAACAGCTGATGAAAAGAGAGACTAGTCTGTCGATGCATGCTTTGACCATCACAGAGTAAGTTAAAGGGGTTGTATCATTTCATTAAATGGTCTTCAGAATAAGGGGGATAGTGAAAACAAGTAAAATTTGCAATTAGTTCATTAGCCAAAGCTGTCTTGTATTCACAGTTTCCTTATCTTCTGTTTCTGTGTACACGGATATCCAGTGCTGTCGGATACCTCCTCCTTTGCAATTCAATAGCTGAGAGCTCATTTTTCATTCTGTTCGGCCCCCGGTCGGCCGTATTCAACAGAGCTTGCATTCCTGCCTTTTAAATCAAGGTAAGGGACCGGCACATTTTCACTCTAGACAGCCAGAAGAAACAGAATAACGCCGCAGGCATATAATCAGGAAACAGCACAAATTTTGTGTCGATCCCTGCCTCTCCGACCTTAAGGGGTTAGGGCCGTAGCAATTTCTCCTTCCCGCACACCTACAGAAAACACCCCAAACCCCAAGCGATTCTACAATCAGAAAAAAACACAGTTTTGTCCCCGGTGCCTAAACCCCCTCAAAGAAGGAATGTTTGCCATCATAAAAAAGCTGGATTCCCAAAAGTAAAAAAAATCCCAGCTGTGGGGGGGAAAGAGATCATGCCAGGGCTAAAATTGAATGCACCTGTTTTGGGTTTTTAACCCGGGTCTTACAAAAAAAGAAATGCATAGGGAAGACACAGTGACAAAGTGGACTCAGGTGGGGTGGGGGGGTTTAGGGGGCCAGATGAACAGTGATGGGGGGTATGTCACCTAGCTGGGAGGGTTTAAAAAAACCGGGCCCCTCAAATTCTTTTAAAATTTAGAACTGAGAGCATTTTGAAACAACCGAACCCCAAAAAAAGCGATAAATCCCCTTTAAAAGGCCCCCGGAAATTAGGGGCTAAGTGTACGTTTCAAATCAATTTTGCTTAAACCCTTAATGCGGTATACAAAAAAGTTTGGGACGCTAAATAAATTTTTTAAATTTTTTGGATTTGAGGAAAATTTTAAAAAATCAACATTTAAAAAAATAAACTATGATGAATGTGAAAAACAAAGATTAAAATTTTTGGGAAAAGGAATATAAGAAATGTGTTGATGTGGAGCAATAGAAAAAACACCAAAAAGTTAAAAAAATAACATTGAAAAAATTTAAGGGAAAAAACTTCCCAAAAAGTAAAATTTTCAAAAATTTGAGCTTTACAAAAAGACCCATCAATTTGATCGTGGGTTTTTTTCATTTGGGGGGATGACTAATAAAAAATTTACCCAATTCCAAAAAACCCGCCCCGCAGGGAAATTCCCCGCCTGGGAAAACTTGGAACAAATTCAGGCGCTAATCAACCAATGATGCGAAAAAAGTGAGTGGTAAAGGAAAAACCAGTTCTCAAGACGAAACCAATGGAACAAAGTGGTAGAAAATCAAAATAAAACAGAAACCTTTGGGAAAAGAAAAAAAAACCGCTTTAATTTTGAAAAAAAGTCTTTTTAAGGAATGAAAAAGCTTCACAGTATAAAAAGTTTTTTAACAAAGGACTAAATTATTGGGGGGATTTAAAATTTTAATTTGTAGGATTTTTTTAAAAAATTTTGTCCCATCTAAGAGATTAAAAATGCATTTTAGAAAGTAGATTGGTGTCAGTAGGAGTTCGTAAGGAGGGTTAAAAAAAAAAAATTAAGTTAAAAAAAAATTTAGTTTTTATCCTATTAAAACAAAATGCCGCTTTTGGGTGGGATTTTTCAAACAGTTGTTTTAAAGATCCAACACAGGAGTATCAAAATCAAGGGAAAAAACGGTTTTCCAAAGAGGCTGTAGCCCCCTGGGGATAAAAACCCCTAGAAAGGGGGAAAAAATGTTTAAAAATACAAAATCCTTATGCCAATAAAATTTTTTCCGTTCCAAAAAATAAAGTAAATCAATGCATGCAAACCCCCAATTCGTGCAGGGTTTGGTTTTTGGTTTTAAATCTTTTTAAAAGAATTTTTAAAAAATAGCTGGATTTTCTCCAAAAAATCGGGTTTAAAATAGATCCCCGTTTGGGTGCCCGTTGAAACAAATGGTTATGTACACTTTATGTAAAAAAACTTTTAAAACAAAAAATCTCTTATTAAGAAGGCTATAAAAGCATTAAAGTTTAGGGAATTGCAATGGATTCAAAAATTTCAAATGGGAAAATCTTTTCGTTCCTCATGACTCTAAATTTGAAATTTTTTTTCCCAAGAAAAAAATTTCGGGTTTGGTGATACTATCTCCAGCCCACAGGGACCTCCATGGGGTTTCCCCTTGGGGTTTTCCCCAATTGTGGCAGCCGTAAAAGTCCCTCGTTTGAAAAAGCCCTTATCCCCTCAATCACATTTGCAGGGTAAAATATTTAAAATGGCAAAATAAGTGGATGATATAAATTTTTTTGGAAAGGGGAAAAGAAAACGAACCCGTTTATTTGTCCCAAAAACTTTAATAAAATGGGCATCCATTAGTTAAATTTACTTTGACAAAAGAGCAACAAAAAATTTAATTCTTAAATTTTTAAATTTTCAAAAAAAAACATCAAATACCTTGAGGAAATGGGTTTTCTAAGCCCAGGGTCGGAAAAAATTTCCTAAAAAAAAGCGATTTTTCATTTTTCTTCGGTATTTCCCCAAAACATTCCCCCAAAAACAAAATTTTTAAGGCCAGGGAGTTTGTTCCCCCATAATTTTAAAAAACAGTAAAAAACATACAAAAGGGTATACGCCCCAAAAAATTTAAAGGAAAAGGGAAAATAAATTTTTTTGGAAGAGAAGATTTGGGAAAAATGTTAGGGAATGAGTATGGAAGATCTAAGCGGGGCCAAAAAAAGAGAAGAAAGTGAAAAGAAAATTTTTTTTTTTTTACAACATATGGGTAAAAAGGGTCCGGGGGGCTGGGTAAAAAAACAATCAATTTTAGGTTGGGACATAATGGGAAAAATATTTAAAAATTGGGCTTTTTTTTAAAAGAAAAACCCCAAAAACCATAGAGGGACCTGAAAACTACATTAGGGGGCTTTAAATTTCCCAAAAAACCTGGTTTTTCCCGGACTGGAAATTCATTTACAAACAAACGGGGACATCGGGGCGCAATGTACCCCTCCCCCCAACCAGAAGGGAACAGATACCACAGAGGTAGAGGATTGGCCTCCATAGAAGTGGCGCCTGCGGCCCCTGAGACCGGGAGATAACTGAGTGGCTGCACCATTCTCCGGAACTGTGCCGCACCATCCAGAGTACAGAAGCGTTGAAGCCAGCATCCTCGAGCCCACACATTGCGCAGAGAGCCGCACGGAGAACGACACAGAGGGAGACCCGAACGACACTGGGGAGTACCCGACCGCGACCCAGGGGACAGGAGAGAGGCGCCTGCTGATACGCGCCGTGCCTGTAACTCGGCGACTTCGCCCCGAAACGGCCCTGCATCGCCCTGTGGGCACAAGAGCTACACGGCGGGAGGTGAGTGCTCAGATGGCCTCGGACAGGAGAGGGAGACCAGAGACTGGGGCATACCCCTCACCAGCCCTGCAGAGCTGAGAAATCCTGCCTTTGACTCTAAAATTTTATTGGGACTGTGAAGTAGGTGCAAAACAGTGATTGACTTTATCCTTTAAGCTACTTGCGGGGCTATAGTGCAGATAAATCCTGCTTTCTCCTCCTGAATAAAAAGCCTGCGAATTTTCCCGCCACTGCAGTCTGAGACCGCCATTTACCTCGTTGCCCTCACTGCCTCAAAATACTTGCTGTTTCTGGCCACTAGAGGGCTGCTTTATATCACCTTTCCTACTGAAGTCACTGCTGGTGAATGCTTCACTGCTCCCTCTCTCAAGCCTCAACATTGCTAAAGTCAGAAGCGAGAAGCTCACCTGTTGATTAGAACAAGCTATAAATAGCCTGACTCATAAATCCAAGAGCCTAAATCTGGTTTCAGAAAGCAAATATACCATCAAACAACACCTGCGGAGGTTAACCACTGCCACCACAAAGGTTTCATCTATAACACTACCTACACTATATAACTCCCAAGGCTCTCTCACTATGCAAAGGGTCCCTAAAACCCCTAGTAACACTAAGAAACTAGGACCCCAATCAGGTTCGCGATCCCAATAGTGGTCCGATCCACTAGAGAACACGATGGACACAACTTCAACTTCGCACTCCATGGGGGCATTGGAGGCCACATGGCATTCATCTTCTGAATCACTGGCTGGTCCCTCAGACGCGGACGCGGCCCCAGTGTCTCAGGCCCAGGACTGGAAGAAGTACCTCATCCACCTTCCCACTAAAAGCGATTTTAAAGCTTTAGTCGCTGAAATTAAGGACACATGCAAAACCGAGATCTGTGGTCCGCTCCGACTTAAAAGCTATTGCGACAAGAGTGGAAGATTTTAGAGGGGGCCCATGATGAAACGAGATCTTATGTATCCGAATTACAATCCCAGATGTCCTCCCAAACGCAAATGATTAGAGACACAGTTCGTCATCTAGAAGATCTTGACAACTGCGGACGCCGCAATAATATCAGAGTTAGGGGTATGGCGAAATCCATGGGATCGGAAGACGTGCGAATGATCCTGAACAACATCTTTAATCTAATTCTTGGAGAACCTCCCACACACTCTATCAAGTTTGACCGAGCTCATAGAGCATTTAAAAAAACCGAAATCCGGGACTGGTGCTCCTAGGGACATAATTTGCTGCCTCCACGACTATGAGCTGAAGGAACGGATTATGAATCAAGCTCGGAAACAAAAGTCTATTATATATGAGGGGTCCGAAATCCAACTTTTCCCGGACTTGTCATGGATAACACTATATAAAAGACATTGTTTGAAACCACTACTTGCTGAGCTTCAAAATCGAAATATTATCTACAAATGGGGATACCCTTTTATGTTAATTGCAACAAAAGATGGACAGTCCTCTACTCTCAAAACACAGAAAGACCTTAGGCACTTCTGCTCTGTTTTCCAAATTAAAGTGACGAATATTCAAGATTGGGAACTTGACCTTCCATCCCCTCCTCTGCAGCCCATCTGGCAACCAGCTCAAGCTAAGAGACGACGCTCGGCTCCAAGATCTGGGGGATTCTCACTGGGTTCCAGCTCTCCTGGAAAGACTTGAGTATATATAATGTTTTAAATATTTTCTCTATGTTTCTAACCTACACTTAAGATGGTGTCCTCTTCCTTAACCAGGATTGTATATATATGATACTTAAATCACTGACTGTTACCAAAAAGCAATACTAGAGATTTCCACACATCAAAAAAGTCACTGAAAAATTACCTGGCAAATCAACAACTCTAAAATGTAACCTTTATTAAGTTTGATTAAAATCAATAAACTCATCCAATGAAAAAAAGAAAATACCACTAGTGGGAATTGTTGTGTTTTCACCATTGGTATTTTCTTTTTTTCCGCTCCATGGCAGATGAATGCCATGTGGCCTCCAATGCCCCCATGGAGTGCGAAGTTGAAGTTGTGTCCATCGTGTTCTCTACTGGATCGGACCACTATTGGGATCGCGAACCTGATTGGGGTCCTAGTTTCTTAGTGTTACTAGGGGTTTTAGGGACCCTTTGCATAGTGAGAGAGCCTTGGGAGTTATATAGTGTAGGTAGTATTATAGATGAAACCTTTGTGGGGGCAGTGGTTACCCTCCGCAGGTGTTGTTTGATGGTATATTCTCGTTTGGGGACTAAGGCGGGAGATATTTCGAATGCTGTACTTTCCAAGGCCTTTCGCAGAGTAATTCGGAGATACGGATTGTACGATTTATGGAGAATTGCTCACCCAGGTCATATACCCTTTTTTTTTTTCGCCCTCCCATAACTCTCATTCACGCATTGATTATTTTTTTGGAAATGTGTTAGCGCGGATGGCGGAGGCAGAGATTGGCCACATAACCTGGTCGGATCACGCTCCGATAATGCTTTCATTAGTGAAGGAGCATGTGCCGACTAGACATTGCCACTGGCGACTAAATGAGAGATTGATTCAATTTTCCCCAATGCGACAGGAGTTAGGTCAACATATTTGAGATTATTTTCTATCCAATGAGGGGTCGGTTACATCACTTGCCACCTTATGGGAAGCACACAAGGTGGTAATTAGAGGGTGGTGCATAGCCCTAGGAAGTAGACTTAAAAAGAATGCTAATTTGAGAGAGTTTGAAGGCTCAATTGAGAATATTGGTGGCTACACTTGAGAATACTCCATCTAGATCCACTCTACGCAAAGTGGTTAATATATGTTCCCAGCTGCGATCCCTGGAGCATGAGAGAACGGAAAAGCTTTTATTATTCTCCAAACATAAATACTACGAAAGAGGCAATAAGACTCATACATTGCTAGCCAAACAATTACGAGAAGAGGCGGCCAACCGAACTCCTCCACGGATGTGACTGGTAACGTCACTTATGATACCGATAAAATAGCCCAAATTTTCATACTTTTTTTTCTGAGCTTTATTCCCTCCCAGATACTCTCCCTAAAGATACAGAGGTTAGAAATTGTATGTTAAAAGAATTCTTATCTACTTGTATTCTTCCGACTCTCTCCCCGGAGGCACTGACCTCCCTTAATCGGCCTATAACTCCAGAAGAACTAGACGAAGTCCTAATTTCTCTACCTAATGGGAAAACACCAGGGCCGGATGGTCTCGCTTATATATATTATAAAACTTATAACTCACAACTTTCCCCCTACCAGGTACAGCTTTACAATTCTATGCTACAGGGTACGAAAGCCCCTTCAACTTTTTTACATTCTTATATATCTTTAATTCCGAAACCTGATAAAAATCCTCTGGAAATGGGACTGATTGCGTTATTGAACTCTGATCTAAAAAATTTTACTAAGATATTAGCCAACAGATTAGCAATCTGGTTGCCACAATTAGGTCGGGTTTGTGTTGAATCGCCAAGGGGGGGATAACACCAGGCGGGCCCTTAATCTGATAGAGGCAGTGAACAATTATAATAAGCCTGCCTTGTTGTTAAGTCTCGACGCTGAAAAAGCGTTTGACCGACTCACCTGGTCTTATATGTTTAAGGTATTGAAGGCATTTGGATTTTCAGGTCCCTTCCTATCCGCTATTCAGACACTTGATTCAGTTCCCACTGCAACAATTAGACTCCCACACAATATGTCCCCATTGATAAATATTTCAAATGGGACCCGACAGGGCTGCCCTTTATCGCCTTTGTTATTTGTCCTTTGTGTCGAACGCTTGCATCCGCCGTTCGTCTTCATCCAGATATTAGCGGTGTCCTCATTAGAGATAGAGAGTTTAAATTATCATTGTTTGCAGATGATATATTGCTCACGCTGACATCGCTACATATCTCTCTACCTAATCTACACTCCCTATTAACTAAATTCTTTGTATTATCGGGATTTAAAATCAACACCGCAAAAACGGAAGCACTTCCACTTAAGATCTCCCCTGCGGATTTACATTTGTTGATGGATAATTATTGTTACAATTGGAGATAAACCTCTCTGAAGTATCTAGGAGTAAATCTGACAACCTCATATACCTCCTTGTATAGCCATAATTTTCCCAAAATTTATCAAGAGATACGAGTGTTATTGCAGAGATTGCAAGGCCTGCTGCTTTCACTACTGGGGAAAATAGCAGCGGTCAAAATGACTGTGCTCTCTAAGTTATTGTACCTCTTTGAGGCGTTTCCTGTGCCCATTCCATTGGCTCACTTAACCCCTTAAGGACCCGGCGTTTTTTTTTGGTGACACGTTAGTTTTTCCCTCCTCACCTTCTGAAAGCCATAACTTCTTTATTTTTCCACCTACATAGACACATGAGGCTTTTATTTTGCGGGACAAGATGTACTTTCTAATGGTGTTATTCACTATACTATAGAATATACTGGGAAACCGCAAAAAAATTCCAAGTGGGACAAATTGTGAAAAAAAATGTATTTTCGCCATGTTTGCGGGGTTTTTGCTTTTACGGCGTTCAATCTTCGGTAAATATGTGTTATCTGTATTCTTCAGGTTGTTACGCATCCGGCAATACCAAACATGTCGGGTTTCCATTTTCTATTTTTGAAATTTGCGCCACGGCGCCATTTTGTGCGAGCAATAACTTTTTTGTACTAACACCTACGGACGTCAGTGAGGGGGCATTTTTTGCGGGCTGAAGTGTACTTATTATAGCTAGCAGTTTGGAATGCATGCGACTTTTTTGATCATTTTTATTCCATTTTTTGAGTGATGTAAAATGACCAAAAAAATGCAATTTTGGCATTTGGAATTTTTTTTCTTCTACGGTGTTCAGCGTACGGGATAAATGTTATATTTTTATAGATCGGACTTTTTCGGACGCGGCGATACCAAATATGTGTAACTTTTTTATTATTTTAATGATTTTATTTGTAAAATGGGGAAAGGGGAGTGATTTGAACTTTTAATACTATTTTTTTTTTTTTTTTGTACTTTAAAAATTTTTTTTTTTTTTTTTTCTTTAATGTAACATTGAGGCCACCTGTGGTACTTGACCACTAGGTGGCGCGATTGTTAATACAACCTAATGCATTGCATAGGCAATGCATTAGGGTGTAAAAAGATGGCGGTTTCCCCACTTCCTGTCTGCGGACGGAAGTGGGGCAAACCGGCCAGGGTAAGTGACGGGAGCCTTCCCAAGGCTCCCCACCACAATGCCCGGTGATCGGATCGGCGCAGCTGCTGCGCTTATGCCGATCACCGCACCGATCGGTGCGCGGCACTGATCGGCGTTAATTCAGACGCCGCGGCGCCTGATGGGTAAAACAGCGCCAGCGGGCGGAGCCACCCGCCGGCGCTGTTACTGCCGAGTGTTAGCGGCGATTTGCCGCTAACACCCGGCAGCTATGCGGGGGGGGGGGGTCGCGGAGCAATCCCCCTGCAAAGCCCCTTAGCGGCCCTGGGACGTACGGATACGTCGTTAAGGGGTTAAAGGCCATGCAGGCGTCTGTCTTCAAATTTATTTGGGGGTCCCGGAGACACAGAATTAAAAAAAAGCGTTATGTTGGCAGGGAAAAAAGATGGTGGATTGGTGGTCCCCAACATTACGAAATATTACTGGGCTGCACAACTAAGGATGATACCTGCATGGTCAACACTTTATGCGTACTCTAAATGGGCTGAAATAGAAAAATTATGGATGGCTCTGGCACATCCCAATTCCATTTTGTGGGCTACTTCTCATGCGCCAGTGAACTATCCATTGTTGGGACCTATTAGGCCCGGTTCACACGGCTTATTCAAGCCGTAATTGCGGGCCGGATCCCGCCCGCAATACGGCTTGAATAAGGGGCGGGGCCGGGGGCGCAGCGGGGGAGCTGCCCGCCGACCCCATAGACAATGTATTATTTACGGCGCATACGCGCCGTAAATAATGTGCATGTCACTTTCTCCCCCTGCGGCGGATTCGCCGAGCGGGGAGGAGCGACGGAATCCATAGTTCTCTTTGAAAACTGTGGATTACCGTAATGACTGGGACGGATTGGAGCCGTACTGCAGCGCAAATACGGCGAGCAGTACGGCTCCAATCCGCGCCCAAATAAGCCGTGTGAACATGGCCTAAATTACAGAAGGTCACGCACACCTATAGTTAAAAGGAGATTATCAGGGTGCTAGTGGAAAGGAGGCAATAGCCTCAAGTATAAATGATAAATCCACTGCACACCAAATAGGTAGTGAGAAAAAAGGAGTATATCTTTTTTTAACATATAGCCTGGATTAGAGCTGTAGTAAAAAAATCCAAACATAGATAGTGTCAGTATTGCACCAGTTCTTCTGAAATATTCACAAGTACTTAAGCACAAGGAGGTAGATATGAATGATTAACAGGTATTGATGTCAGGGAAACATATGACGTTCGGCGTCTAGCCTTTTTCAAAATTACATCTGCGTAAAAAGTATATATATATACAATTAATGTGTTTACAGTAAATATATCAAAATAGTCATACTGATATAAAAAAGGGTAAAGAAATGGAGGGAAGGGGGGTAGGGAAAACCGGAGAGGGGTAAAGAGGGAGATAACAGTGGAAAAGAGGAGGGAACAAAAGGAATTGTGAAAAAACCACATGAGATGGGAACTATGCAGAGTATAAGAGTAGGTAACTCGAGTCTATTCTTACCTAACAGTAGTAGTAAATGCACTGTGTAGAAAAGGTGAAATATGATACTGGGGCAGTGAAGAGCTATAGAGAAGAAAAAAAAAGTAAAAAAGTAAATATACCGTGGTGTGATCGATATATGATACAACAGCATGTGAAAGGAAAGGATCATACCGCTCACTGCGAATGTCTGTTCCTGTGAATGCCCGGTCGGCATATAAGAGGCCAGGTATGGCTGAAGGTAAAGATAATATGGGTCACAGAAAGCTCACAGGGAGTATAAATATGAAGAATAACAGAAGTAGAGGCAGAACAGGAGCAAATTATTACCTGGAGAAGTAGGGGAATGGACAAGCACGTCCAGGAGATACTTAGACCGCGGGTGTCTAACTCCGGCATGTCGGCGTCTTAAAAAGGCTTCCGCGCATGCGCGGAGGACCCGGCGGCTGCACAGTAGGAAGAGGGAAGCAAGGGCGGAAGTGTAAGACAATAGAGGTACTGAGCATGCGCCAAGAACGGCGCAAGTATAGGTATAAAGTGAACTAAGATCCAAGAGAACAAAGGAAAGAGAAGGCACGAGTATATTAAGTAAAATGTATAGGATAGGTGACCCTAATACAAGGAGAATAAGAAGGGAAGAATGGGGAGGAGAGAAGGTTTAGAGGAAACAAGGAAAATAAAAAGAAAAATTGAGAAGGATAATAGAAGAAAGTATAAAAGAAAAGAAGGATAAAAGGGGATGGAAACAACGCCATCCTCAATAAAGTAGATACCATCATTTTATCTGTGGGAACAAACAAAGGTAGATAAGTCAAAATCCATGTAGTAAATATATAGAGATGTTGTACAATAAGACGTTTCATGATTACAGGAATGGGATAGGGATCAAAATATATCCTCTAGGGATGACACCAAATTAATATAGTACAGACAATAATATAGTTACAAAGCCATATCCATAATTGGAGACCCAATGGTGGATCCTACAATGCATTAGAGATCTATCTATGCATCAAAATTTCATATCATAAGCTCTGTTAAGTCCTTTGGGCTCCAATGTGTTCAGGGTATGTATCCAAAAACGCTCCCTACGTAGGAGGGTGGCCGTACGGTTACCCCCTCTGTGTGGTAAAGGCACTTGCTCTATGATCTGGAATCTGAGTTGAGATGGATGGTGATTCCGTTCATGAAAGTGGGCCGGGATTGGTAGGAGTAATTCCTTACAGCGGATGGTGGACTTATGCTTAGAAATTCTATCCTTCACTACTTGTGAGGTTTGACCTACATATGCCAATCCACATGGGCATTTGATAAGGTAGACCACAAAATTGGATCGACACTTAAAAAAGCCCTTAATGGGATATTGTTGACCTGTCTGGGGATGAAAGAAAAATTCCCCTTTTGTTACAGACGAGCAAGGATAAGTGCCTCGTCTAGGGGAGGTCATAGTCAGCTGTCGAGTGATGGGACGAAGAGATCCGAAATCTGCCCTGACCAATCGGTCACGGAGATTTCTCTCTCTTTTGAAGCATTGAAGTGGTAGATGTTTGAACTCCTCTATTTCTGGGTATGCACATGTCAATATCGTCCAATGTCTGCGGATCACCTGATGAATTTTAGTCGTAAAGGGATGATACTTGAGGACTAGTGGAAGGCGTTGTCCCGTAGGACTAGGTCGGGGTTGGTCAGCACTGTTGGTCACATTTGTCTGTGGTGTGGTCACCAAGTTGTGTCTAAGGATGTGTTCGGGATAACCACGCTGTAAGAAGCGGTCAGACATTTCTTCAAGTCTGGTTTTGCAAATTTGCGGATCCTGAACTATACGTCGGATACGGCTATATTGTGACCGTGGTAGTGAACGTTTGGTATTTGGAGCATGATTGCTCTGGTAATGTAGGAGGCTATTCCGGTCAGTGGGTTTCCGATACAAATCGGAAGATAGGTTGCCTTGTGAGTCAGATAAAATGTATGTATCCAAAAAATTAATCTTGTTATAGTGTATAGTGAACCGTAGATCAGGATGGATGGAGTTAATATGGTCATGGAAAGTCAGGAGTGTGTCCTCGGGCCCTGTCCAGATACAGAAAATATCGTCGATAAAACGAAGCCAAAGTCTTGAGTACTGTAAATACAGTGGGTGAGTATATACATATTCTGATTCAAAAATGGCCATGAAAATATTGGCGTATGGGGGCGCCATATTACTGCCCATAGCCGTGCCTTTTCTTTGGAGATAAAATTGGTCCCCAAATAGAAAAAAGTTATTTAAGATTAGAGACAATAAGGCAAGACAAAATTGTTTCGACGTTGAGTTAAAAGAATAAAGGCTTAAAAATTTGGAGACAGCCTCTAGGCCTAATTGATGATCAATAGAGGTGTATAAGCTCATTACTGATCCCACTGTAATCAAAAATATGGTGTAGATAATGGTGAGATGGATTGATTTTATTCAGAAAAATCGCCCGTAATTTCTAGAATATAAGGAAGAAGTTTTTCTCACTAGTGGGGTTAAGAATCTTTCAAGCAAAATAGCGAGGTGGGGACAGGTAGAGTCTGTAGAGAGCTACTATCCGCGTGTCGGGGGTTCTGATAGGATCTTTATGGATTTTGGGTAACACATAAAAAAACTGGAGTGACTGGATGAGGGTTAATGAGGAACTCGGCTGTCCGTGAATATATAATATTCAGGGATAGATAGTGTTGTACAAGATCACTGATCAATTTTGATTTTTGGTGTTGGGAGTATTATTGGATTGGAGGTAGATAGGTGTCAGAATCAGAAGTTGCCATTGGGATTTCAGATAAGTACATGTTCTTGTCCATTACGACAATTGCCACCTTTAGTATATAACATTTCATCAAAAAATTTAACACCTACAGAAATGTCAGTACTCAATAAGAGCCTGTCATTTTGTCCCATGACACCTCTTGACACTTTTTCTTTGGAGGAGGACCTCCAACGTTTCTTTCGGTCGGTTCGTCTTAAAGTACACTTCAAAGACACCACCGATAGAACCACTATTTCGGTTCTATCTGCCTATATCCTATTTTTCTATATCTAATCTAGGCCTAAGAACTAAATCCAACTACAATCCCCCTACTAACTTCAATCCGGTAGAGACTTTTGTAAATTTGGTTCAACGCTATATAGCTCATTTAACATTCCATTCTAATCAGACTAATCTGAAATACCACTCTAATCTCACGCCCATGGAATGCCAAGCACTCAATCAAATTATGCATAGCAAAGAATAGCATAAAACAGCTGATATTAAGGGGGGGGGCAATTGTCGTAATGGACAAGAACATGTACTTATCTGAAATCCAATGGCAACTTTCTGATTCTGACACCTATCTACCTCTCAATCATAATCCCACCCAAAATATCAGTAAATTGATCAGTGATCTTGTACAACACTATCTATCCGTGAATATTATAGATTCACGGACAGCCGGGAGGTTCCTCTTTAACCTCATCCAGTCACTCAGTTTATTATGTGTTACCAAAAATCCATAAAGATCTATCAGACCTGAGAGGACCGATAGTAGCCTCTACAGACTCTATCCTGTCCCAACTGCTATTTTGCTTTGAAAAGATTCTAACCACTAGTGAGAAAAAACTCATCCTTATTCTAGATACGGGCGATTTTCTGAATAAAAATCAATATCCATCTCACCATTATTACACCCCATATTTTTGATTACATGGGACGTAATGAAGCTTATACACCTCTATATTGATCATCAATATCGAACACCCCCGACGCTTCCTGTTCTCACACCAAACCACCCTTTTCTACACGCAATAATCTTTTTGACCTCCCCACCACCCGCTTCCCCCAAAAACACTTTTTGTCCTCAGACTTATTCTTCTCATTATCTTGAATACTCAATCTTTTTTTTTCTTCTATTTTGGGGGACCCACAACCACCCATCGTTTCTATTCATTCCCCAACCTCGCTTAAAATCGCGCCACCCCCCCCCCGCCCGCTCCCCCCCCGATGTGCGCGCACCTGCCTTCCCCCCCCCACCCCCTATCCCACCGCGCCACCACACCAAACACCCTCCTACCACGCACACACTCCCTTGATTTCGATGGCACATTGTTTTGATGATCAGGTGAATATGATTAATAGCCTTCGAACTTCATACAGACTATTGTGACTTCTGTTAATTTAAGTCTCTAAGCTGAGCTAGCAAGGAGTCTCTGTAGTTTGGGCATTTTGGTATTTGTACTAATCGGAACGAGTATTTTTCTGGTTACTGTATCTGGACGATGGGAGTTACTTGCGAGGACATCTACTACCTTGAGCTTTTTCGGCTGACATCGCATATTAAAGACTTTCTCCGCAGTCCATCTGGATCTTACGGTTCTCAATATACAGACTCTATTATACGTAATTAAGCATGGATTTAATTTTTGTGCGATAACTCTATCAGATTTGTTTCTGTACTAAGACTAAGGCAACCTATCTTCCTATCGCAGCATCTTGTGATACGTGTAAGACAGCTCAGTCTTGTACCGAGGAAGTGTAGCGCAGCTCACTTAACAGATTTACAGCTGCAATCTTCATGCTCAAAGTAGAACCATAAACGATTCTCACTGTACCACGGGTAGAGCTGCAATTTATGTAGCCGTGTATCTCGACGGGTGTATAGTTTCAGGATCAGCTCAAATTTGTGCATAATACCGCAGAGACGTTGAGTTAGAAATTGTTACTGTAAGCTTCTGTGACAGCATGTCGTATCTTTTTTTTGTGTATCCCAAAGATACAACCATGTCTCTCTTTAGACAATCGAACTGGTGACCGCACGCAAGCCACAGAGTACTCAAATTGTGACCTACTCGCTCAGTGGCTGAAGCACGCGTAACACCCCGGACCTAAGTCGCTACGGGAGTCTTGACGCATCCATTTAGTTTTAGTCCTTCAAGTATCTCATCCCTGTCTACCGGAGACCTAAAATTCACATTCAGGCTGATCCCAGCTAGAGACATATGGTTGGTACGTTCATATTGGTCATGATGTGGCAAGATACCCTGATGATAATAGAGGAGTTACTAATCATACTACCGCACCTTCAATGCTTTCAAAAGTGAGAGATATCATCTCAGTGGCAGACCGATTGCGTCTAAAGACGGGCGCCAGGACTGTTTTCGGATATTCCTTTGTACGCCGACTCACTGTGCGGAGCAGCTGAGCTTTTTGACGCTGGCCCTCTAGAGCGGTAAATTGAGGCATATCATAATCGCCTTTGTCTCGTCTGTAACAAAAGTGGAATTTGTTACTGTCTATACGCCACCGATCAGGTCCAACTAAGTATCCCATTAGACAAGGGGCGATTTCTTTAGTGGTCGCATCCTCGAATTGTTTGTTTGGGTTCTACCTTAAGTCGCAATAAAAAAATATTGCTCCATGGGATGAAGGTAGTTGGCGAGTATGTAGGGGTTCACAAACTTCGCACAAGGCATGATGAAGGATAGGGAATTTTGCTAAGTCATATGTTCGCGGCAGCATGTACCGATGGAAGGAGACAGAATTGACTCCTACCGAGACTGTCCCGCTGGTCGATATCGTTCACTTCAGATTCATGAGAACGCGTGAATCTGCGCATCGCTCATCCTCCAACTCTAGAATTGACGACAGATCGCATAGAGAGCAAGTGTGCATTTACGACGCAGAATGAGCTAGCATGGTGTTGGTTAATCTATCCGTTTACGTGTGCCACAATTCCTAGTAGGGCCAGCTGTTTTTGGAGTACAGTACTGCCTTGGAACAAATTGGAGGCGCGTCCAGTTGCACTGTAGAGGTTGCTTCGTAAGAAGTACTGGGCTCATTGTAGTGAGTTAATTCGCTAAGACCGATTGTGGTGTTGATGTCCAATTATGGGTCTATGGTCTTTCGAGTGGGGTGTAATATGATATACGCGGTGATTTATGTTTTTTCTGGTGTCTGTGGTGTGCTATGTTTGTGCATTGTCTGTTGGTCTGTTCTTCGATCCCTAGAGGGTAATAATAGATTTTTGATCCTGTGTATAGCGGCATTTCCTGTAATCATGGCTTGCTAGAGTAATCGTGGAGCGCGTTAGTGTGTGTGTGAATAGTTAAGAGTTGGTATGTCTACGTAGGGAGTGAGAATGCAGATTCTTGGGATGTCGAGATGGGGGTATTGGTGTGGTTGAGAGATATCTTTGGCGAATGTATGTCGTGTGACGTGTGTGTGTGACTTTTGTGTTCTGCCACAGAATATAGAAATGCATGGGGTGTATCATTAGGCGCTTATATTAGAGTGTCTGGACTGTTGTATGGAGTTTGGGTGTCCATGTCGCACCTTTTATACTCGCTCGATGTGGCATGTTTATGTCCTTTCTTTTATCTCTTATTTGAACTTTATGTTATTTGTTCTCTGGCTTCTCAATTTTTTCTTTTTTATTTTCCTCTTGTTTCCCTCTAAAACATTCTCTCCTCCTCCTTCTTCCCTTCTTATTCTCCATGTATTAGGGTCACCTATCCTATACATCCTCTTTACTTTAATATATACTCTCTGTGCCTTATCTTTCCCTTTGTTCTCATGGGTGTTCTTGTAGATTTATCACTTTTATACCTATTTACTTGCGCCAGTCTTGGCGCCTCTTGATCGCAGTACATCATTGTCTTACACTTCCGCCTTGACTCCCTCTTCCTTTAATGTGAGCCGCCGGGTCCTCGGCAGTAATGCGAGGGATCCCTTTTTAAGATCGGCTACATTGCCGCGGACGTTTAGACACCTTGCGGGATCTTGCGTTCTCCTGCGACGTGATTGGTCCAATTTCCCCTTCTTTTCAAGGTATTAATTCTGCTACTGTGTCTCCCCCTTCTTGTCGAGGTCCGATGTGGAGGCTTGTGAGTGTGCTCAATTCTTCATATATTTCTAATCGCACCCTGTGAGCTTTCTGTGACCCATAGTTTCTTTTACTTTCAGCCATAACCTGGCTCTTGTTATACGCCAAGCCGTGCATTAACAGGAACAGACTATTCGACATTCAATATTACTTCAGTGAGCGGTATGATCCTTTCCTTTCAACAATTGCTGTTGTATCATAGTATCGATCACAACACCTGGCATATATTTCTATTTTTAATTTGTTTTTCTTCTCTATAGCTCTTCACCTGACCCCAGTATTCATATTTCACATTTTTATATACTGTGAATTTAACATAGACTGTATTGTTAGGTTCTGTATTTGACT
Organism: Phyllomedusa bahiana; assembly: GCA_025379985.1. Lineage (NCBI taxonomy): Eukaryota > Metazoa > Chordata > Amphibia > Anura > Hylidae > Phyllomedusa > Phyllomedusa bahiana. The sequence continues at coordinate 150,760 of JAODAL010000432.1, forward strand.
AAAGTTACCTACTTTATACTTCTGCATAGTTCCTATCTCATGTGATTTTTTTCACAAATTCCTTCTCTTCCTCCTCTTTTCCACTGTTATCTGTACCTCTTTACCCCTCTCGGTTTTCCGTTCCCCCCCCTTCCGTCCTTTTCTTTCCCCTTTTTAATCTTATCTAGTTATGACCTAATTTTGTATATATTTAATGTAAACGAACACATTTAATTGTATATGTATCGCTTGTTTTACGCGAAGATGTCATTTGAAAAGGTTTAGTATGCCGAAAGTATCATATGTTTCCCTGTCTCAATACCTTGTTATAATTCATATTGCATACCTCCCTTTGTGTCTGATGTACTTGTGAATTTTTCTGAGAATGGGTGCAATTAATAGACAACGATATATATGGTTTGGATTTCTATTTACTACAGCTCTACGATCCAGGTCTATATGCTGTGTAAGATGTTGAGAGAGAGGAGAGGTATATTCTTAGAGCATTGTTTTTGTTGGTTGCTGTTCATAGCTCGGTGAGGGTGGCCTATAGTGGGGTGCTGCTGAGGTGGGAGAGTTGTAATACTAGATTGTTGGGGCTCCGAGATTGATCTGTGAATAAACGAGAAGATGGCTCTGTATGTTTTGTCCTTGGTAAGTAGATGAAGGTGAGGTGGGTTAGTGGAATCGAAGTGCCAATCGATTTGGGCATTGTTGCCTCACCTTCCTATGCAACTGACCTCCTTTCTTTCAATCCATGTTCCCTGCTGGCCTAGAGGGACTGTCTATGAAACCGTGGTATGACAAACGGCTTTTTAGGACAGCTGACATTGTTGATCATAGAACAATGCAAATTCTTTCATTCCATTCGCTACAGGAATAGTTTCAGCTGCCAAATACTAGCTATTATTCTTACCTGCAAATTGTTCACTTTTCTAGATCAGTGTTGGAAACTTCTAAAGTTACGTCGACGGGCGTTCGCGCAGTCGCGCGCAGTCGCGCGCGAGACTGCTCTGCTATCGCTCGACTCGAGCAGCCACCACCCCCAATTCCCCGCGCACCTCCCCCTTCTGGACCAATTGTTTATGTGAACATTATGTAAACTCTGGGAACGACCTTGAGGATGAGTATGATATCGACGCAGTTACATTTACTCAATGTTGATGCTGAACGAGTCCTGGAAAAGGCTTCCCACCGACATACCTTAGCGCATGGAGAGAAGTGGGAAAACATTATTTTTAGGTAACTCTGGACTGGAATGGAAGAAGGGTTAGTGGCGGTTGATATGGCGCAGAGAGCTAACCAGACGTCTCAGTTGTTTCTCTATACTCAAGAATACATTCAAATTAAAATCCTTAATGCTGGTTTACAACACACCTTTTTGTTACATAAATTGAATCCAGCGGATACAGGATAGGGTGTGAGATGTGTGGGGAAGGAGGGAACCAGAGAGGAGACCAAGAGGAGCACGTGCCATGAGAAAGGAAAAGAACTGCGTTCTAAAGTCGAGAGTTACGAAAAGTCCCAAATAGTGGGCGGGACAGAGGGAAACAGCCCGGGGACAACGGTAAAGAGGACGATGAAAGTGGGAGATGGACGAGAACGAGATGCGACACAGTCGATTTTCATATTTTCTGGGAATGCCCCTTGATAAAGAACTTTTGGAGACAGGTGAGGACTTTGGTGATAAATGTCACTGGAGTAGGCTTGCCCCATGATACCCACATGTTTCCTTACTGAACATTCATTTCCCCTCAGTTAGGAAAAGTACGCTACGCTTAATTATACACATTCTGACAGCGGCTCGATGCCTCATCTCCTCCTTTTGGAAGCGCACTAATGTCCAGAACCTGGAAGATTTGCTTCACAGGCTCTAAAGGATGTGAGATTAATGGAACAAACTCACTGCATCTTTGACATGATAACCTGGAACGGATCTTTGAGCGAGATCTGGTCTCTGTGGGAATCATTTGAGGTCACCCGAGGGCAGTAGAGAGTGGGAGCTGAAATAGTCATTTATCCTTGAGAGGGTGTTCTCCTGGCTTAGAAATTCATGCCTAAATGCAACAATGTAACTTGCCCCCATCCTTATGTGTCATGTCCATTGTCTACTTGTTGGTACAGTTATTTTTCATTGTCTTCCGTTACTAATTTTACAAAGGTTCTACACACTTACAGTGCTAAGGTACTGGGAAGCTCAAGGTGTATCAACTAGACGTTTTTTTGTTATTCACAACAATAAGACTTTGTACTTTAAAGTTGTTGTATTCAGTAATATAGGTTCCAGTTATGATAACACTTAAGTGTTTCAATTAGTCGGTTTTTGTTATATACAACAATAAGACTTTATAATCTGAAATTGATGATTCAGTTAATTTATGTTACTGTTATGACTCACCACTATTGAATACGGCTCTATTGCACGTGTAATATTCAATGATTCTTTGAAACTTAATAAAAACACAGTTAAAACAAGATCCATAGGAGATGAATTAGTGAGAGCTGATCTAAAATCGCAAGTGATCTCTAGACAACAAAGATTGAGAATTAGGAGACGGGGTATGTTCCCATGTATGACATGTTCAAATTGTAGTTCAATAATTAAAGGTTCAAAGTTTGCACATCCAACACAAGGTACAGAAATCAAAATGCGTGGATATCATAATTGTAATAGTAAAAATGTGATTTATGCATTAAAGTGTCCTTGTTGAAAAACATACGTTGGACAGACAAGTCGCCCTATTAAACAAAGAATTCCAGAACATAAGTCAATGATACGTACCTATAAGAAGAAAATACAGGAAGGTAACAAATAGGATACTAATAAATATTGTGAAACTATGGTAGCTCGGCACTTGAGTGTGGACACCAAGTAAGTGAGTTAAAATGGTGTGTCCTGGAAGAAGTTGTAGTCGGGAATGAGAGCAAAATTGGAGCAGCGCCTCAGTCGAGAGGCATTTTGGATCCATAGATAGTCACTTACACCAAAAGGGTTAAATGAGAGTTTAAATTTTAAGCGTTCTCTATAAAGAAAGGTTGTATATATCTCAAGTAATGTTTATAGATTGTTTTTAATGATTTTATGAATGAATGATCATGTGATGGTGATAGTGATATTTAAGTAGGGTTGTACAATCAGCTCTGTATGGAGTCCTAAGAAAATGCTTGAGGACTTATGAAAGAACTACTTTGGAATGCAAAGGACTTACTGAAACTATCGTATCACCAGGTTTTTAGATGCATAAAATGGAATTTAAATAATTTAAGCCTTGATGGTTATTCATATTGGAAGAGGCCTGTAATTGACATCATAGGTAGACCTCAACTATGAGAGACAAAATGAGAAAACAAATCCAGAAAATCACACTGATTTGGAAAGAATTTATTTGCAAATTATGGTGAAAAATAAGTATTTGGTCAATAACAAAAGTTCATCTCAATACTTTGTTATATATCCTTTTGATGACAATGACGTTTTCTGTAAGTCTTTGCAATGGTTGGACACACAACTGTTGCTGGTATGTTGGCCCATTCTCCATGACATCTCCTTTAGAGCTAATGATTTTTTGGAGCTGTTCGCTGGGGCAAACACGGGACTTTCAACTCCCTCCAAAGGTTTTCTATGGGGTTGAGATTGGATACTGGCAGACACTACAGGACTTGAAAATGCTTCTTACGAAGCCACTCCTTTATTGCACGGGCAGTGTGCTTGGATCATTGTAATGCGGATAGACCCAGCCTCGTTTCATCTTCAATGGACTGCTGTTGGAAGGAGGTTTGCACTTGAAATCTCTTGATACATATCCCCATTCATTGTTTCATGTACACGGATTAGTCGTCCTGGTCCCTTTGCAGAGAAGCAGCCCCAAACCATGATGTTGCCACCCCCATGCTTCACAGTAGGCATGGTGTTCTTTCGATGCAACTCGACATTATCTCTCCTCCAAGCGGACGAGTTGTGTTTCTACTAAAACAGTTCTACTTTGGTTTCATCTGACCATATGACATTCTCCCAATACTCTTCCGGATCATCCAAATTCTCTCTAGCAAACTTCAGACGGGCCTGTACAAGTACTGGCTTACGCAGGAGGATAGGTCTGGCACTGCAGGATCTGAGTCCCTAGTGTGTGACTGATGGTAGCCTTTGTTACGGTGGTCCCAGCACTCTGCAGGTCATTTACTAGGTCCCCCGTGTGGTTTAGGGGATTTCTGGCAAGTTCTTGTTTTCATTTTGACCCCACAGGGTGAGATCTTGCATGGAGCTCCAAATAGAGGGAGATTATCAGTGGTCTTGTATGTCTTACATTTTCTAATTATTGCTCCCACAGTTGATTTTTTCATACCAAGTTGCTTGCCTTGCCAAGTGCTACAATTTTGTTCCTGGTGTCCTTCGACAGCTCTTTGGTCTTCACCATAGTGGAGTTTGGAGTGTGACTGTTTGAGGTTGTGGACAGGTGTCTTTGAACTTGTTATCCGTATAAAACAGGTACAAGTAATGAGTGGTGGACAGAGAAGTCTCTTAACGTAGTTGGTACAGGTATGTGAGAGCCAGAAGTCTTGGTTGTTTGTAGGTGACCAAATACTTATTTTCCGCCATAATCTGCATTAATATTCTTTCCAAATCAGATAATGTGATTGTTCAGGATTTGTTTCTCATTTTGTGTTCATAGTTGAGGTCTACCTATGATGTCAATTAAAGGCCTCTCATCTTTTTAAGTGGGAGAACTTGCACAATTGGTGGCTGACTAAATACTTTTTTTACCCCCCTGTACGATCGTTCTGGCGGCCCCCGTAGACGGCAATAGAAAAGACGAGCTGCAGTCTCAACTGCTATCTCTTTTCTCCGCTTGTCTTCTGGCGCCGGCGTATTATACAACATGTTGTATAATACGCCGCCGCTTTTGGTTTTCTTGGCGTCTCCCCATACAATACAATTACATGGGCGACGTCAAAAAACAAGAAACGAGCGCGTTTTTTGCGCAAAACGTGACAAAAGTCGCAGTCCTGCATCGGAAAAAAAAATGTCTGCTTTCTGACCGTTTTTTGTCTGATGCAGTGTAGACCAAACCTAAAGGAAACAGAAAAAGTATGCATAAAGTGATGTGCAAGCATCTGGAGTCAGACTCCAAATTCTCCACAATGATACAAAAAATAGAAAAAAGACTGCACCACCAAAATTAAAAAAAACATGTGAATTTGATCAAACAAGACATGGATTTTTGGTCACCCTTTTTTTTTTTTTTTTTTTTGCGTGTTCCTTTTTTTTTTTTTTTTTTTTACGTTTCCAGCCCTACATATGGGCCATTTTCAAGCTGAGTTTTATGTGCGTTTTATATTTCTGTATTGTTAGCTGCACAGTGTTAACCTAGTGAAATGCTTTTTTCAATGTATAGTGGGTACAGAAAGTATTCAGACCCCTTTAAATTTTTCACTCTTTGTTTCATTGCAGCCATTTGGTAAGATCCCACAAAAGTTCTTTTTTCTTGTCATTAATGTAACTCTGCACCCCATCTTGAAAAGAAAAAAAAACGAAATGTGGTTATTTTTACAAATTTATTAAACAAGAAAAACTGAAATATAAGGTCCTAAGTATTCTGGCATTTGTTTCTTAGTATTGGGTAGAAGTTACCCTTTTGAGCTTAGTAAGCCATGAGTCGTTTTTCTTGGGAGAATGATGTAACAAGTTTTTCACACCTGGATTTGGGGATCCTCTGCCATTCTTCCTTGCAGATCCTCTCCAGTTCCCTCAGGATGGATGATGAACGTTGGTGGACAGACCTTTAAGAGTCTCTCCAGAGATGCCCAATTGGGTTTTAGGTCTGGGGCCTTGGCTTGGCCAGTTATAACAAATGGGACAGAGGTGGGCGTTGCATGCGTTGCATGCGTGTGAGCTTCTGCCAGGAGTTCTAAATAAATATGCACCATCTGCTTTGGTTTTCAGGCTAAATGCTGCTGGCTGTTAGAAAAGACGCTGCTGAAGACCCCTGGAGAATAATTGGCAAGCAATAGTGAGATATTTCTGCTTTTTTGGGCCAGTCTTATACATAGTGCGCAACCTGTGATTCCCGGCGGGAAAGGTGGCCATCTTTTTTACCCACACGTCTTCTTTACCCACAAGCCAGAGCGGGTGCGACGCGTTCTTACCTCAGCCAGAGACCTGTGACTCAAAGAGCTGACACAGCGATGAGCGGCATCAGATCTGCAGCAGATGCAGAGACACGGGAACAGCCGGCTGCCTGGCGGAGAGTGCGGAAGCGGCCGTACTGACCGGCCTAGCGAGGGGTGCCGACACCGAGTCGCGGTGAACGCCGGAACCGACCACCTTCAGAGAGGCGCATAAACTCCGGCGGGGTGAGTGCTGGTGGGGGATGACCTAGGCGGGAGTGTGAGTCGAAGAGAACATAACAGGGCCCGCTTTCTTAGAACAGTCCAGCGGAGTGCAGTTGGTCACTGCCGGACAGTCTATTGGGGAGGCTGTAGAGAGGGGCCAATTGGCTCTCCTGGAAAAGCTGAAACCAATCAGCCCCCTGGAGTGGGGAGAAAGTGGGGGGTAATTTCAGGCGGTCTCCTGGCCAAAGACTTTTCCTCTTCTGCAAATAGTGGAGAATTATATTGGGGCAGATTGAAGATCACAAGGGTGGAAAATCCGGACACTAACCACAATCATTTATTACAACCTTGAGGCTCGGACAATTTAGGGTCTGGGCTGAGACTCATAACCCCATCTGTATATCTCCATTCCTTTGTTTCTCCGGACTGTTCCCCGAGAATTTGGAGGCCCCCTGTTCTTGGCCTTATAAGAGCATTGCACAAGGCCCTAGCATATCAGCCTTTCCTCCTGCTTCCAATGGGCGGGGGATCGGCTGACGATTCATTTATGGGACGCACTACGGGGAGAGCCTTGACCTCTGCAACACAGAAAGGCAAGGTGGATATGATGAGTCAAACAGATGAAGACCTGGGTGCTGGAGATACTGATAAGATTATGACTGCTATTGCCACCTGTCAGGCTGCCATTAAACGGTAAATTGACCTATCCAAATCTGATCTAAACAGATACGGGCTGACATTAGGGTCGGGACAGGGAACGTGAGTGGGGGGGGTGTTACTATGCCAAACAGCAGATCAAGGTCTTACAGCGAGAGAGTTGAGGACGCTGATAAATCGTAGCCAAAGGCAACAGATGATCGTATTTTGGGGCCTCCGAACAACGAGATGAGGGGACAGCTCGGAAGATTTGCTGGAGGCTTTATCCGTAAAGTCTTAGAACCAATTTCACGCTCACCTGTTTTGTAATAGAGCGAGCTTCACCGGATCCCATAGGCCTTACCACCATGAGGCCCCTACAAGGCCTTTCATTGTCAAAATCCTGAATTACCCTGATCGGGATGCCATTCTTGCAGCAGCTAGGAAGAAAGGAGAAGTCAAGTATGAAAATACAAGGCTATCATTTTATCCGACCTACAACGGAGGGCAGAGGAGGAGGACGGCAAATTTTTGTCTGTCCGTAATCGCCTTAGAGTTCTTTGTCTGCGCCTATGCTATGCTGTATCCCACCCGGCTGCGGGTTCAGAGACCACGGAACAGATCGCTTCTTCTTCAAACACGCCTCTTCTGAGGAGGCCAATGATTGGCTGGATAGGCGACAGGAGGAGAACGGACGGCTGATGGTCTTACATTATTGGGGCTGCTTATGCGGATCTCGTGGCAATAGACTATAGTAATGTTTAGTATTATCTATGTTGAGATATTTTTGATCCTTATCTTTCAAAACAGGCAGATAGACCTGTATTGCATTTGAAGCTGTGTGATACCACCCTTTGCTCTCTAATAATGTTGTACGGTTGTTGCTGTGACTCGTTGTTGGGGTGTCCGGCGGTGCTGAGTTTCATTATGCCTCCGGATGCGCAAACTTTTTTGCAGGGGAGAGAGGAGTCACTGACACCCCAGCAGGGATGCAGCTCCTTTTCAGTTTCCTGTGGGAATGAGGCCTGCAGCTATGTTATTACGACTGGGGCGAGGTGGATACTCCCGCTGGGATTTGCATGTTATAAGTTAGGTCTGGGCTACTGTCAGGCGGGATCATTTACACTTGAGTTTGTTTGGTTCCTATTTTTCCTGATGCCTGTTGGTCCTTTAGGGAGGTCACGACCAAGGATATTCTAGTGGCAGTCAGTGGTATCTGTGACCCATCCCAGTACAGGTAGTTGGGGGGGGATTTTTTATTTTTTTATTTCTTGGCAGAGCATGTATGGCGTGGGGCTCGACTTCGGTTGAATGTCCTCCACAGCTCCAGACGGGTTAACAAGAAGGGGAACTAGTTCTTTTTTCGAGCAGGTGAAGTTTTCTCCTGCTAGTCAGGAGCTCAGAGAGAGTGTGTAATTTTGAGGGGGGGGGGGGGTTTCTTTAATTTTTCTCTCCTTTTTAATAGGTACCTTTGTGCCTGTTGCTGACGGGGTGCTCTGTTTACTTTCCCTCTCAGCGCTGGTGCGAAGTGAGTAAGGAGTGGGGCGTGTCTCCTTTCATGGAGTAGTTATGGAATTTTTTCTACAATGTGTGGTTTGGATTATGGGGCTCAGCCAAGTTTGGGCGCGTGGTTGGGCAGGGAGGGGTTGGGTTGGGATTAGTGTTTCGCTCGTTTGGTTAAGTGTGACGTGAGGTATTCGATACATGTGTGGAAGTGAGCATGCAGATTGTGCTCCGCCGTGTTCGGGATCATTGCAGTAGGGAGAAGTGATTTATTCCAAACCTAGTCATGGCGGGCGTTTAATGTTCTGTCCTGGAATGTCAGGGGATTGAACTGCAAAATTAAGCGATCTTTAGTATTGAATTTCCTTAAGTCTTGACATAGTGATTCTGCAAGAGACCTATCTCAGGGGGCAGAGGGTACTGGCTCTAAAGAGACCTGGTCGGCCAACTATCACTCAGTTTACTCACAATTATGTTAGAGGGGTATCTGTGCTAGTGGCAAGAGTTTCACTTTTTCAATTACTGCACTTACAAATACTGTCCCTCGGGGAGGTTTTTGGTTTTACACGTTCAGATTCATGGCAGAGAGTATGTCATTGGTGGGGTATATGTTCCTCCTCCATTTACTTTTGCAATCTTGGACCAGGTCATGTCATGTGTCTCCCTATATCCTGCAGTGCCAGTTTTGATGTTGATTGGAGATCAATGCAATCTTACATCAAGCATGGACAGGCTGCATCCACAAGGTGGCCCATAGTTATGTTCTGGTAATTGGGCAGACAATCATGGTTTGGACAGAGGTATGGAGGTGGAAACACCCTGTGACAGACAAATTCCATGCTTTTCTGCTAAGACGATTCTTTGTTCCGTATTAAGACCTGGCCTTTTTACACTAGGGATTTTCTGTCTGAGGTGTCAGCAGTGGAATATCTGCCCAGGGGGATCTCAGATCATGCTCCTCTATTGGTGCGGGCTACTCAGCCAATGGTTTGGGGTCATATGAGATGTGAGCCTAAACTCCACCTGGTTGAAGTAACGGATGTAACATCAATGTGCAACTGCATTGGAAATTTATGGACACTGAATGAAGGATCTACAGACCCGTTAGTGAGTGGGAGGCATTCAAAGGCAGATGTCAGAGGGGAATTAAAACTGCCCCATTTGTTCACATAGGGTGGCTTGAAAAAGACTAGTTCATGCTTGGAGAGTGTAGACTGACGGTGCTGAGTCGGAGTATATTTTTGCTTCCTGACTCAGGAAGAGACACATTGAGAGCGCTGCAGGGGGAATATTCTTCTTCACCTGACTGCCTACACCTCAAAGTTGCTGGGGGGGGGGGATGTCGCAAGAGACAGAGGATCTTTGCAGAAGGAGACAAGAAATGGTCGGACATTAGCTTTTTTTGCTTAGTAATGGTAATGACACAGGACCATGGCAGTGGTAGCTGGGATCAAAATCTGCTGGGTATTTCTAATGAAATTCCAGTAGAGATTCTGGATCAGTTTGTGGGAATACATATGGCCCATTGTAATCATCGCGACTCTCTCGCTCTGATGCAGAAATTTTAGGGTTTCTTGACACCACTTCCTTGCCAAGGATTTCTGAGGAGGCGGGTAGGGCTCTTGAAGGCTCTGTAACAGGAGAGGAGATCCGGAGGGCTGTGAATAGCATGGCCACTTGTAAGGCACCGGAACCCAATGGTCTTCCGGCCGAATGGTATAAGTTTTATAGTGAAGAGTGTACTCCCTGCCTTGAACATTTATTTAAACATGTTTTTAAATCGGGGGCCCTGCCATCTTCCCTATATGAGGCTAGTGGTGATTCATAAACCGGGCAAACCTGTAGATATCTGTAGTTCGTATAGGAATATCTCCGCTTACTCTATTTAGATTGTCAACGCTTCTAGCAAAAGGTCCTAGCGATATGCGACTTAGCTTGATCATTTTATCAGTTGTGGGGGTACGACAGTCTAGGGTTATGACCTGGGTAAGACCACAGATATTAAATCTGAGAAGGACTATACACCAACTTACAACTTAACATGATAATACTGGCTCCCGGGTGATAGCCTCTTTAGATAATGAAAAATCGTTTGATTCGGTGGAATGGCGACTTCTATATCTGAAGCCAGTTGCGAGATTCCGGGTTAATGGGTATCTCTCCTCCCAGTTTGCGTTGGGTAGGGGAACGAGACAGGGGTGTCCCCTATCCCTCCTCTTATTTGCCTTAGTGATGGAGCCGCTGGCAATATTGATAAATGATCACCCGGCAATCGAGGGTTGGGATATTAAGGGGGTTGCAGAGAAGGTATCTCTTTATGTGGATGATCTCTTGGTGTATCTGGCAAACCCTCGAGAGGCTCTGGAAGCTCTTGCAAATCGTGGACCAATTTGGTTCTTTTTCAGAATTAAGAATTAACTGGTCGAAATCTGTACTGTTTTTGGTAGACGCAGTTAGGAGAGAAGACATCTCTGAGAACTGTCAGCTAGTGTCTCTGATCGTTTTAGATATTTGGGAATACAGATCCATAAAGAGGTTCAGCAATTTATGGTACTGAACATTGCCCCGGTTATGCAGGAGGTTTCGCGTAAGCTCACTGCCTGGGCCTCTGCCTTTGACTCTGATTGTCCGGATAAACCTGGTGAAAATGGTGCTTCTGCCTAAGCTACTGCATCTCTATAGGGCGACCCCTTGCATTTTGCCTAAGACGCACTTTGAGGCACTAGAGAAACTCCTATCTTCCTTTCTCTGGGGAGGTCGAGTGCTACGGTTGAGCAGGGCAACTTTGAAGGCACTATATGGAGACGGGGGTCTGGCGCTACCGGACTTTTATGTATACTATGTTGTGGTTCAATTTTCGTAAAATGGGGGTGGGTGGATCCGGGCAGGACCACAGGGGACCCGGCTGTAGTGTTAGAAGCAGGTTTTGCGGCTCTTATGAAGCGCTAGAAAAACTTAGTATTTTAACAGGGGGTACCCAATGCAGTGTTTACCACCCAACGTGGCATTTTGGAAGGGTTTATGGGGGAATTTAGGGGAAATTTCCGGGTCTCCGTATATCCCGCTAGGGGAAAAACCCTGAAACTGGCAGAATAAAATCCTTGGTAGTTTTTTTTTTGGGGGGAAAAAAAATTTTTTTGGCCCAAAAAAGGGTTCTTAAGTACCTGGGCCAATTAAATAAAAAGGGGGCCCGCTTTCGAGACTTGCTGACTTGGGTCTCTGATTTTTGGGTATTCGGGAGAGGGGCACTGTTTCGGTTTTTTCCAAACTAGACACGCTTGCGGGACACCCAATTGAGGGTGGGGGGGGGGGGGGGGGGTTTAAAACTTTTGCAGTGCAGTAAAACTTGACCCAAATTTGCTAGAAGAGAGACTCTTCAAAAACCTTCTCTACATTTTATAGAGGTTTTGGGAAGGGCCCTTTTAAAAACTGGCGGTGGGAAATATTCCGGACCTCCCAAGCCCCAACATTTTGGGGGAATTGGAGGCGTCATGGAGATTACAGGGGTTTAGCCCCAAGGGAGCCCGCTTGATCCGGGGTTAAGGGGTTTTTCCCAACAGAATTTTTTTTTTACCCCGGGGTACATCGGAAAGGTTGGGAAATTACCCCGCAATTTTTGTTTCCAAAATGTGATAGTGTTTGGGGGAACTTGAAAACATATGGTAGGGGGACTGCCCCCGTCTTCCCTTTCCTTTTGGACTGGGGTTTCCACGGGTTTCTAGATGATCATTGGGTCTGCCGGGGGGGTTGGGGCGCACCAGAAAGTAGCCTGCTGGGGCGGGTTGATGAAAAAGTGCCAATTTGGAAATGAACGAAAATTTTAAAATCGGTTGTTGTTTGTTTTAAAGAAAGGGGAAAAACCCCTGTTTGTTTTAAAAAATTTTGGGAAAGCCCCCCAAAGTCGCCATGGGCTTTCAAGGGGGTTTGCAACTTTTTAAAATGCAAAATTTGCTGCCCTAAAAGTTTATTTACGGGGTCTAGGGGAAAAGGGAAAGATTCTTGGACTTATGGGTCTAGGGACTGGGGGAAGATAAGAAAAGGGTTTTCCCAATTTTGGAAAATCTTGCTGGGGGGGGGCCCTGGGGCCCTTTGGGGGAATGTTGGTTTGAGTCCCGGAATGTGAATGTGATTGTTTTTTTTGAAGGGGTCTTTCCTTTTTTGTGAGATTGGATGGGAGTGGTGCACCCCGGGTTTCCATAAAATGTTTCTGGGTAAATATTTTTGCCCATGTTTTTAAAAACTTTCCTTTGATGGAAAAAAATTTTGTTTGAGTCTATGTACTGTTATGGGGGGAGACATTGTATGTATTGCGGGGCCATTGGGCTATAGGGATGCAAACCCCTTTGTATGTTGACTTGTTGTCGTTTTGCCTTTTGAGTTTTTGTATTTCTACAAAATTTTTTCAAAAATAAAAAATTTTAAAAAAAAAATTAAAAAAAAAAATGGGCACAGATTTTGTTCAAAAGCCCACTGCTTTTTTTTATTTTATCTGTGTGTTTTGGGGCCCCCATTGTCTTTTTTGGAAGATAAACCCTTTTGGGGCCCAGTCTGAGGTCCAGAGCCTCTGGAAGAGGTTTTTTTTCCAGGATATCTCGAAATTGGGCCCAAATTTCATTTTTTCCTTCAATTCAAGCAGTTATCCTGCCCCCTCAGCTGAAAAACCCCCCCATAGCTTGATGTTTGCCACCCCCATTTTTTTCACTTTTTGGGTTTGGGGCAGGTGATGGGGCAGTGTCCCGTCTGATTTTTCTCCCCACATAACCCCTTTTGAATTAACACCAAAAAGTTCAAAACTTCGTCTCATCTAAACAGAAAATTTTTCACCCCGTCTGGGGGTACTTCATGTGTGTTTTTACAAACGGGGGGGTGGGGGGTTTCATATGGGCTTTTCACTGAGGAGAGGTTCCCCTTGGAAAACGCTGCCAAAAAAGCCCCGTTTGGGGTAGGGCTTTCAGTGATAGTTGGGAAAATTTTTGGAACTTTTTCCCCTTTCTCCCTACTTTCATCTCTGGAGCTCAAACCCCCAAGTCTTAGGGGGTTTTTCTGTTCCTTTTTCCCCACCAGGTCTTCTACCCGGGGAATTGGGTTTTGGTTTCGCTAAAGCCAGGTTAAAGGGGAAAAGTTGTGGTAATCCCAAAATTTTTTTCCAAAAAATTGGATTATTTTAAAAGGCCAAATGTGCTTTAGGGGAACCTTAATGGTCTTTCCTAAATTCTTTTTGTAACCCCTTTTGGGCCCGGTCTGTGCCTTGGGCCCAAATTTTTCACCCGAGCTCTTGGGCAGGGTTTCCCTTAAACCTCAGAAATTTTTCAAAAATGCTTCTTACATGCACTGTGAGTGTGAGGTCTTATACAGACAGGGGTGTGCTTTCCCAATCAAGGGCCCCTTCAGTTTTAATTTAACAAAAATGGGGGGATCAGAAAGGAAATGGCCAGCATGTTAGTTAAATTTGGGGGATGTCACCCGCAAAGAGTCTGAATACTTTTTAAACCAGTGATATTTCAGTTTTTCCCTTTTTTAAATTTTTAAATTTTTAAATTTAAAATCCACATTTTTATTTTTTTTTTCCTTCAAGATGGGGTGCAAAATTGTACCAAAATTTGGGTTCAATGAAAAAATTTTAAAAATAAAAATTGTAAAAAGGGGTCTGAATAAATTTCCGTACCCCCTTATTAAAGAAATTTGTTTTTATAGCAAATTTCATTTGGTTTTTTTTATTACAAAAATTAGTTATACATATACTTGCCTTTGCAAGAGAAATAAAATCATTAGATCACTTTTCTAACTTGTATTCTTTGTTTTTTTTTTCTTTAAAAGCATTGCAATGGCAAATGAATCAAATCCAGCCCGTGGGGAAAATTTTGGGGATATATCGGGGGTATCGGAGGGAAAAGGCAATAAATTTCAGATTAAAAAACATTAAAGGGTTTTTGTTTTTCCAAAACCAGTATGTAGCACCCGGAAAAAAGCTGTTTAAATTTTTGTTTTAAGATATTTTTGGGTGGCAACTACCAAATACTCGCTTCCAAATTTTTGGAAATTTTTAAATTTCATTTTCACGGGTTTATAAAGTAAAATAGCTTAATTATTTTATTTATCTTAAAGTGATTACCGGTTTTATACTGAAATATAAAGGGCCCAAACCCGAAAATAAAGCCGAGGCAACCTAATTTAGCCAGAAAAAACTGGGTAACTTATTGACTTTGAGTTTTTAAAATATTTTCCAAAAAAATGGTTTTTGCGCCTATTTCCGGCGACTCCCCCCCGCCGGGGGGCCAAAAAGATTTCAAAACTCGTGGTTTGGGAAATTTGCTGCAAAAAATTTACATATTACTTTTCTCCGGGGGGGAGGGAGGGGCTTAATCCCCTAGTTCCCCGGATATGAGCTTGATTAACCCCTAATTTTTTTGCCGGGGGGCCCTTTCCCCGCGTTTTTAAGCACAATTTGCCCCGAAATACGCCCCCCAAAAAAAGCCTTTGGAACATACCCAAAGCCCCCAGGTAAAAAAAGCAGCAGCTATTTGGGAAAAAATTTCAAAAAAAAAATGGTTTCCAATAAAATGACATACAGGTTTTAGGCAGTTTTTAAAGTGAGGTTTTGCCCCCTATAGGCAGGGATAATGTCCCCCCATTGGCAGGTTTTTTTGGGCCCTTTATTGGGGGAGGGTTTTTTTCTCTCTACCCTTTCCCTGGCTTTTACCCCAGGTTTCCGTGCTTGTTGGGAAGAGGGGGGTGGGTTACACCCCGGCCCCTTTCCTGTGCCGGAATTTTTCTGGACAGCCCGGGAAGTCTGCGGCCATCCCGGGGGTTTGCACAAGGGAAGCCGGAGACAAAGCTCTTGTCCGGGAGTGGTATTCTTTCATTGTATGTGTCCAAAGAGGAGTCGCAAAAATTTGGTGGGAAAAGGGTCGGGGCCCAACAAAGGAGGGGCCAAAGGGGCCCCAAAGGCAGGGACCCCCTGCATAGAGGAATGCGCCCCCTAATTTAAAGGAAAACCAAAAGTTTCATGAACATAAGCAAGGGCCAGAAGGACGAAACCCCCTTCTGGCGTGCTTTTTCGGCGCCAACCCCCCCACACGATTGTGCGGCTTCAAACCTCCCAAAAGACAGCCCCCGAAGGGAAAGGAATTGCCTTCTGGGGTTCCAGGGCATCCCCATCGTGGAAGGACAGTTTTCCATAAATGGAAAAAAATTAATTTTTACCTGGGAAAGGTGAATTTTCGTAGAAAAAAAAAAAAATAACACAAAAATTTTTTTTTTCATCCCGGCCCCCAACCAAAAAAATAAATAAAAAAAGGGGAACAAAAAACTCAAATAAAAGCCCAAAGTGGTTGCCCAAAAAAACTTCACAAAAGCCCTTTAAACACTTGGGACATTTTAAAAAAAAAAAAAAAATTTTTGAAGATAGCGAAAGGGATTAAAATTTTGTTTTACACAAAAAAAACACTTCTTTTTTTTTTTTTTAGGGACTTTTTTAAAAATACAAAAAAACTAAAAAACGGGGGCGTGGGGTGCCAATTTAGAGAGTAGAGACGTGCCCGGGTGGCCCCTTTCCCAGAGATACTTTTTAGAAAAGGGGACCTTTTTTCCTGGAAAAAAAGGGAAACCCAAAGGCAAGAGGCGCAGAGGGAAGCAAATGGACCCCCTCCAAAGGGCCCCGGGGGTGTTAATCCTAACTATTTTGCGCCTGTTTGCTTCCCCGCCCCATTTTACTGTTTTGGGGGCTCTGACAGTCCCCGCATCGCCGGAAAAAGAGGGCCCGGACAGCATGGAAAAACCGGGAGCAGCCTCGGCAATTTGGCCCCGTTTGGGGGTCAGCGGGGGCGGAGGAGATGGGAGGCGGGGGCTCGGGACCCCGGGGGGTCCGGGAAAAGGGGGCAAGTCCCAACCCAGCGGCCAGAGCCCGGGGCCCAGCAGAAAAGAAACCCCAGTTCCACCGGGAAGAGGGGAAACCCCCCAAGGGGAGAGAGGAAACCCCAAGGAAACCAAATCCCCAATCCCCCCCTTGGGGGGCAGGTACAGGGGTTGCTGTTTTATGGAAGGGGGGAGGAGGGGCCCCAAGGTTTGGGGAAATTGACCCCAAAAGCGCTCAGAGGGGTCCCGCCCCAAAGTACCCCAAGGGGGGCCCGGCTTGGGCCCTGCAATCTCCTCAAGGATGGGAAACGGGGAAACTTTTTCAAAGGAAACCCCGGGCCCCCTTTATTTAAAAATCCTCTTTTCCCCTGGATCTTTAGGGTTTGGGGTTTAAATGAAACCAACAACGGCCCGGGAAAAGGGGGGGGTGAAAACGCAGCACCTACCCCCTTTTTGGGAGCACAGCCGGGAGGTTGGACGGCCCCTTTTCGGGCAAGCCAGTACTTTTCCTCCTTTTCCTGCACAATCCCCAAAGCCATTTTGCAGGAACCGGCAAAACCCAAAAATACGCCCCTTTTCCCTTTTCTTTTGCCCAGGGAGTAAAGCCCGTCCCCGCCCCTTAAGGAGCCCAATTTAGTTGCTTTTTCCTTTAAAAAGGGGACCTTTTTTAGCCCTTGGCCCAGGACCTTTTAAAAATTTTTGTTTTTTTTCTGATCTTCAACCGGGTTTTTAAGGGGAGGATGTTTTCTGTTTTTTGCAAAATAAAAAAAAGGTGTTGGGAAAAAATTCCAAGGGCTCCGTGCAGCCCAAAAATTCACAGATATTTTTAAACAGCCAAAGACAAAAAAAAGCAAGTCTCCAAAAATTCCCAAACAGCAAAATTTGGGACGACCTTTGGAAAAAAAGGAATCTAAAAAAAATTTCAGGGTGCGGGGTCTTTCCCGAGACTATTAATTTCCCGGAAATTGTTTTCAACGCTTACAAAGCTCCCTTTAATAATATTTGGGGAAAAATGCGGGGTGATTATCGAAAAATTGGCAGGGCGCAAAAGGGGTCTTCGGGCCGCCAATGGGTTTTTAAAAAAAGACCCCCAGAAGTTTTTTTTCAGGGGGGGATCTTTTGTTTTGGGTTTTTAAAAACCATTAAAAGAGAAAAAGGCAAGGGCCATTCACAAACCTTTACAATTTTTGGGCCCCGGGAAAGGGTTTTAATTTTTTCTTTTAAGGCGGGACTTTTTACGGGTCAGGGGAAATATGGGAAACCTCTTACTATTTTCCAGTCTACAATATCACATATAAAATGGAGATTCCCCTTGCTTTACGGGCAGGAAGAAAGGGGAGGAGATGATGTCGCTTAAAATCTCCGGGGGATCTTCCCTTTCCTTTCTGTTTTTTTTATTGGGGTTCCCCCCCCGGGGGGAGCTTTTCCGGGATTTTGGGCGGCCAAATTTTTTTCATGACCCCCCAAGCGGCGCGACAGGGGGCCCAAAAGGAAAAGGGGGCCATCCAAAAGACCCGAACTCTGGGCACGGGCTCTTCCGCAAAAAAGGCTGTGGAAGGGCACCAAAGGGGCCCCCCCTTGGGCAAGCGGAAACTGAGGGGTTTGCCAAAACAAGTCCCCCTCTCCAAATAACCCTGGGTTTGGTTATAAAAATTTCCCTTTTTGGAAGAAATCCCAGGGCTACTATTTATTTTCTGGGTTTATTTCACCGGGGGGGTGCTGGGGGACTTTCCGATTTATATGATATTCCTTCGGGCCATGCTGAGGGATTTGGACGATGTTTTAAACTGGGGGGACTTTTAGTTCCCCCGTTTTAGGGTTTTTATTTAATTTTTCAAAAAAAAAAAATTTTTGAAAACCGCCCCTTGCCAGGGGGGGAGAAAAATTAAAATTAAAATGTTTTTCCCGAGTATTAAACCGGGGGTTGGTGAAATGGTTTCGGGTGGTGGGAAATTTGGAAAGGGAAGAGTCGGGGGAGTCCCCTAAAAGGACCGAACCCCAGACCCTCAAAAATATTTTTAAATTGGTCCCAAAAAATTTTAAAAGGGGGTTTTGGGCGATGCAGTTTTCAAAGAGGGAAGTGGGGAAATGGGGGTTTGCCAGTTGCTACTGCCCCCTATTTTATCCCCTTAAAACACCTTTTGGGGTAATTTGATGACATGGAAACAAAGGGGGAAAAGCGTTTGCCCCAGGGGGAAAAAGAAATTTTGCTCCCATGGCCCCAAAAAGGGTTTAACAAAAAAATTTTTCTTCCCCGCTTTTTTTTCCAAGGGGAAATTGAAAAGTTTAAAAAGAACCCATTCATTCAAATACCTTTTTTTTGGCAAAATTTCCTTTTTTACCACATTGTTAGAAAATGGGTTTGCCCCCTTTTTGGGCACCCATTTGGGACCCCAAACCCCGTAAGTGGGGAGAAAGGGCCCTTCTCTAGCCGGAAAATTTAAAGAGATCAGATGTGAAGTCCCTGTTTTTCAGGGTCTTATGGAAACGGGTACTAAATTTTTAGAACAAAATTTAGGAGACTCCCCAAAAAGTTCCTTTTCTGTGTTTTGAGGGATTTGGGCCTTTTTTGGTGTTCTTGAGTCGTTTATCCCCCTATAATATTTTTTTTTACCTGAAAGCAAAAAGGTAACAAATTTTTTTTGAAAATTTTTGATTTTCGGGGTCCAATCTCACCAACCCCTACAGCTTTGTTTCCCTGAGGCAAAATGTAATTTTACAGTATTTTACCCGTCTTCCTTTCCCCAAACTTTTTACATAAATTTTTCTTTTTCAAGTTTTTTAAACATCTCTTTTGGGTTTTTGCAGATTCTTTTCCGAAAAATTCATGGGTTTTCAATTTTTTTCTCCCAAATATCAAAATGTTAAAATTTTTTTAAATTTTTTTTTAGGTATTTGGGGGAAAACCACCTTTTGGGGTTTTTAATAAAATGGCCCTTAAAAACCTTCTGGGCTCTTTATAAAGGGATTCAAGGGATATCTTTACCAAAAAACGATCCCAGATCCTTTTTTACAAATTTCCAATTTTGGTGGAAGGGCTGGACCTTTTTTTAAAAAATACAGCTTTTTTTCCTTTAACCCACTGTTTTCCCAAAATTAAAAAAAAAAAAAAAAAAAAAAAAAACCCAAAAAATTGTTACCCTTTTTTCTTGTCAAGGTGTTCAACCCAAAAAAGCTTGTTTATTTCATCAAAAAGGTGAAAAAAAAAGGCCTGGGGGTTCCCATTTTCCCACAGTAAAGTTATCACTTAAAACAAGCCCGGTGTAAGAGGGGGGTCAGAGTCAGAAAGGGTTTTGGGGGTTTAGGAGGGCCCGAGTCGGGGGTTTGGCTTTTTGACTCCACAGCCCTGGAAAACCCCGAGACGGGGAAAAATAAGGGGTGGGGATTTTTTCCAAAAGGGGACTCCCCAACCAAATTTTAAATATTAAGGAAGCCAGGGCCATTTTATTTTATACAATTGCCATGCGGCACCATAAAAAAAAACTATAGCCAACATTACGCCCAAATCAGGCATTATCTTTTTTCAAGGTTTTGGATGATTATTTTTTGCCAGGGTGCAGTGATTTTGGGGCGGGGTTTTTAAATGTGGAAATTTTAACCCCCAGATTTAGACACCCCCCTCGGGGAGAATACCGCCCGTTTAGAAAAACTGAATAAAATTAAGAAATTCTGCATGAATTAGCTTTGCGAGGGTTGGCGTATATTCATCGAGTACCGAGTTACACATTCTCTCTTCCCCCCATAAAGTATATAGCCTATTGATTATGTATTTTACGCATTTTTTTCTTCGCTATTTGACAGAGACCTGCATAGGTCAATACTACATTCGATCATCCCCCGGGGTTTTCTGCCCCCTGAAGCTGCCCTAAGAAATAGAGGGCCCTTTTTCTGGGGTTAAAAAGAATCCCTATTAGAGGATTCCTCTGCCGGGCCAAGTAAGGCGAGTCACCAGCACTTTTTGGAAGTAAGCGAGAATGATCCCTCTTCCCATCAAAAAAAGTGGGGACCCTGAAATGTGTATTACGTGGGTCCTAATCAAGCACGGCCCTAGGTTTAAGAAGAGGCAGCTGCTAAATTGCAGGCTTCTAAGCGATGCAAAAATTTGGAGTCCCCCCACAAATGTTTAGTGATGATTCGGTCTATAGGGCCAAAAGTCAGCATGAATGTGAGCTTATTGATAACAAGCAGAGACTCTTTCGGCAGATTTGCGCACACTCATTTTTCGTGGAGAATAAGCCTTTCGTTGCGACTAGGGCACTGGGGACAAAAAGGGCATCGCTTTTTATCTCTCGGTGAAAACAAAATCGGGTAGAATGGTCCACTCAAACAGAAATCTTGAAAGTTTTCTGACTTTTATACAATCTTTAAAATCTCCCTAAAGGGGCTAAAAAAAATAGATAGGTTATTGATTTTCCAAAGTAAGCTTTTGGACTTCCCCCGGGACAGATTGATGGCTTTAGGGGCCCCCTTTTACGGTCAAAAGTTTTCCGCCAGGAAGTAAAAACCCCCTGCAAAAGACCAGGCCCGGGAAGGTTACAGGCAAAATTCTAAAAGTGTTGGGTGATGTGCTTTGGGGGCCGATGTTAGTTTTTTAACTCTGTCTCCCATGCTAGGGCCTTCCCCGCCTCAATCAACGCAAGCTTAATTACGTTGTGCCAAAGGGGGGGGGAAGGTCCCTTTTTGCTCCAGTTACAACCGATCTCTTCTTTTAAATAGGATTTGAAGCTTTTGCTAAGTTTTCGGCCACTCGTATTAACTCCATTTTGGAGGTTTTAAAGGGCTGGATCAGGGGGGGGACGTCCCCTTCCGGGAACCCCGAGATAATACTTTAAAAAATCTTCTCTCTCATTCATCGGCACGTAGGGGTGGGGTGCCCGATGCTGTATCATTGGATATCAAAAAGGCTTTTGTTTTAGAATAGACTGGTCTTTTCTTTACTCCACCCCTTTTCAGCGGGGGAAGGGTCCTGTCATGATTCAGCGTATCTGGCACTCTATCAGCCCAAGTGCCCAAAAATTAGGGCAAGGGATCTTTGTCTCCGGTTTTTTATATACGAAATGCCCCAGACGGGTGCCCCTTATCCCCTTTTTCTATTCGTCTTGGTTAGGGAAAACATTTATTGCAAGTTTTGGGGGGGAACCCGGTATCAAGGACGAAATTCAAGGGGGAGCAATTAAAAGGGGCCCTTTTGCGGATGATTTGTCCTTACATTACGCAGCCCTTTTCTCCTTTTCCATCTTTGATTTTTTTCCCCAGAAACCCTTTTGGGTTTCCCCATCCCAAATTTAAAAAAGAACTTATTAAATGCATGCAAAAGTCTCCTGGAGGAATCCATGGTTGCCCCCTGGGAAACAAAATTTTTCCCTTTGGGTGGGCCCCGGGAGGCTTTTAAAAATCTGGGGGTGTAATCCCAAATGACCTCCAGAAAAAGGAGGAAAAAACTTTGCGCCACTGTTAAACTTTTTAACAGCAGATTGAAGGTGGGCCCGCAAAGATTTTCCTGGGGGGGGCGTAAAAAATTTTCAAAATGAATGTCCACCCAGATTATTAAACTGTTCCGAGCTCCCATCCTGCTCCAAAAAGGGCTTTTTCAAAAATCTGGAAAAGGGGCCCACGGTTCTGTGTGGGGGGGGGGGGGAAGGGCCCGGATTGCAAAGTCGATCTTCCAACCAGACGGAAGGGGGATTGCCCTTTCCCGATGTTTTAAAGCATATTTCCCGGCTGCAATTTTTTGTTGTTCACATAGAGGCCACCACAAGTGGGGGATGCAATTTGAAGAGTGATAATGGTATCCAAATCTCCCGTCCCTTGGTTAAAAGTACAGCTTTGCCCAAAAAACAGGTTTAACCATGCCTGGATATACAGAATCTCTGTTGGGGCTGGCGAAAGGGAAGGACGTCTCTATCCCTTTTCTCCCAGTGGCCCGCTTACTCCTGTCTTAATAACCCCCCATTGCCCCTTTGGTTTACCCTCCAGTGGTGCAGGGGGGCCCAGAACCCCACTGATCTTTAAAAGGATCTCCTGACCAACGATCAATGAAATCATTTCAGAGATCCCCCGAAATTTGGTGGGCATTCCCTGGTTTAATTTTAGACAGATTTATCATTTTTTATGCGACTCACAAGTCCATTTTAACCTAAATAAGGTCAAAACCCTTTGAAGAGATGTGTGTGGGCGTTATCCATTGACCCACAAACTCACGGGTCTATGACCTATTCTGAGTTCCCGGGTTTTAAAACCCCTCTGGTTATCAAGTCCGGGCCAGGGAATTGGGGGACAATAGTGGGGGAAAATGGCAAAAAGCCAACCTTCTTATCAAAGCCATGTTTCTTGTAGAATACAGGAATTAAACTTCAAATTCTTTCCCGTGGCCTAGGGTTGCTGCCGCTCCCTTCCGTTTACCCCTTTTGTTCCCCGTGAGTGTTGGAGTGTTGTAAAGAGAAGGTACAATGTCAATATTGGTGGGACTGTGAGGGGTAACAGGGCTTTGGGGCAAGGTACTAAAGTAATCTTCTTAAACCCCGGATTAAGGCTTCAAAATGATCCCCGTATTTTGCCTTGAACATTATTACTCTACCGAAATTAGACCCCAAAAGGAGTTTAATCTTTCTGCTCAGCGCGGCCGAGTCTTGACCCTCGGCTGTGAGACGACAAGATTCCCTCCATATATGATTGGTTTAAAGGAAATATTCTTTTTGCAGAATATGGGGGAGATCAGAGTAGACAGAGAAAACCCCAAAAGACAGAACGGGCAACATGGATGATGGTTTGTCTGTGCTCCCCTGATTTCGCTAAATTTAATTAACTATTTGGGTTTTTGTTGAACATGAATATTTTTCTAGGGGACAGCTTTTTCCTATTGTTAATGTTTAACGGCAAAAAGGGTATAGTACCTTAGGGAGGAAAGGGCTTTTTTTCCCAGACAGCCCAAACATGAACCATTATATGTACAGTTTGGCTGGTTTAATATTACAGATATCCATTTTCAACTTCCCCATGGCCGTGTGTAGTTTTTAGGATGAGTAAAGTTGCAGGATTGACTGGGTATTAATGCCCCAGGCTCTGCACAATGTCAGGGATTTTTCCTTGATTTCTCTGTTTTTTAAATGATCTATGTCAAAATGGGTTTCCTTTTTTCCCAAACTTTTGAAACTGGAAAAAATGATGTCTGAGTAGTTGATTTTGCTCATGTTTTAGCCTTGCTTTGTGATTACTTGTAAACATTGTATATTGCATATCTGTAGATCCTTTGTTTTTGTTATATCATTGTCTGTATGTCTTGATTTCAATAAAGCTCTTTTTGAATACGGAAAAAAACGATATAAATTAGGTATCGCCGTAATCGAATCGACCCACAAGGGGAAAACTAACTTGTCCGGATACGCTGGTGAGCACTGTTTAAAAAAAAATAAATAAATAAAAAACACTACTATTTTTGTTGCAGTATTTTCTTAACCCTGCCTTCCAAAAAACGAATTTAAAATCGATCAAAAAGCTTTGTCCCCCCAAAAAAATTATACCTATAAAAAGTCAAATAATCCTCCAAAAAAAAAGTTTGTTTCACACCCCGTACACAAAAAATAAAAAAAGTTAGGGCCCTCTCCGATTTATGACACAAAAAAGGGTGCAGTTTTTTAAAAATGCTTTTTCTTTGGTGAAAAAAGTAAAAAAACAAAAAAACCCTATTTTAAAATTTGTATCATTGAAATTTTTACCGACCCCCAAAAGAAAAAAAGTTACGATGTAATTTAAACCCCGGGCCCAAAGGGTGTAAAATTAAAAGCCCAAAAAAACAATTGTGGGAAGGGGCTTTTTTCCCCCCAATTTTCATGGCCCAATGCTAAAAAAAAAACTATGGAACCCCTAGGCGCCCAAAATGCAAAAAAAATTACACCCCTAGACCCATGAGGGGTGTTGAACCCAAAAAGGGGGCAAATTTTTGGAAAGTTTTCACCGTTCTTTTAAATTTGGGGGCTTTGCAAATGCAAATTTGGGCCCCCATCAAAATCTGCGTTCCAAAACCCAAATAGCTCTCCCTCCCTTGTATACCCTCCCCAGGGCCCCAAAAACAGCAGTTTAAAACCCACATATAGGGGATTGCCGTATTTGGAAAAAATTTGGGTGTAACAAAATAAAAATTTTTCCCTGGGCCAAATGCAAAAAAATTTTTTGTAAAACCATCTTTTGGGGGGGTCGTTTATACTCCTACTGTCTTTTTTCCAATATGGGGTTTATTAAGTTTTACCCCTTTTAGGGTGCCCTAAAAACCCTTTGAAAATGGCGTTAAATAAAATAAATTTTGGAAAGAGAGAAAAAAAGGCCCATTTGGTGGGGCCTCCATTCTGATGTTTGGTGGTTGAGCCCAAAAAAGCACAATAGGGCCAATATGGGATATCTTAAAAAGGGGGCAGAATCTGGGGAATAATATTAATTTTGATTTACCGGTCACTTTTCTCCCATGTTCCAGTGAAAAAAGTTTAAAAAATTTGGTTAATTTTGCAAAAAAAAAGGGAAAAAATTTTTGAAATTTAACCTCCCTTTCCTTTAATTTGTGAAAAATTTACCAAAAGGGAAACAAACTTGTTTTTCTTTTGGGAACTATTTTTGGGGGTCTATTTTCCCTTAGATTAAGTCATTTAGGGGGGTTCTAACAGCCCCCCCTTTAAAAAGCCCTCAGAACAAAAAATTGGCCCCCCCTAAAAAATTTTATTTTGGGAAAAAATTTTTCTTAAAAAGGTAAAAAAGGGACACTAAATTTCAAACCCACTAATTTTTTAAAAAAATAAATAAAACTTTTAAAAAATTTGATGCCAACCTCCAGGGGACATAGGGAAAGGGTCAATTTTAATAAACTATTTTTTGGGGGAATATATATCTGTCTTTATTCAAAAATTTTTTAGAATTTTGAAAAATGAAAAATTTTTTCCAAATTTTTCCCCAAAAATTTTTAAATTTTTTCACAAACAAAAAAGGGGATTGTATGGCCCAAAAATTTCTTCCCAACCCTTAAAGAATTTGTGTCACGGGGAAAACGTCTCGGAATCACAGGGTTATTTTTAAAAAGGTCAAAAAAGTTTTCCGCATAAATTGACACATGTCAGATTTAAAAAAAAAGGGCCCCCTGTGTCGGGAAAAGGCCAAAAGGGTTTGGGGCCCTTTAAAAGGTTTTTAAAAGGATTTTTGGGGGGCTTAAAATTTTAGTAGAAAATTTCCAAAAAATTTTACACAAAACAAAAAGATTTGGGACTACTTCAGTTTTGATGTGGCATTTAGAGGCCTGTATGTTAAAAACTCTTATAATTTATTCTATTTAAAAACAATTATACCCATCAAAGTATATAAAACAGCATTTAGAAAGTCTGTCAACATTTGTTTTTCTTTTGGGGAAAAACACCTAAAGGGGGAAGGTGGGTTTTAAAAATTTTTTTTTTTAAAATTTTTTGTTTAAAGGGTTTGCCAGGCCCAAAAAAAAAGACACACGTCCACCCATTTAGCACATTTGCTAAAGGGGTTGGGTGTTGATCCAGAGGAAGGCAAAAAAAAAACCCTTGAGGTTTAGAGGAAAATTGTCCCCTTTTTGGGGGAAAAAATTTCCCTTTCCCCTTGCCCTCCAATTGGAAATCGGAAAAAAAATTTCCCGGGAAATCAACTACCCCTCCCCCAAAATTTTCCGGGTTATTATAAACTTGTTATATTACATCTAGAAATGTATCCGCCCCTTTTTCCCAAATATCAAAGTCACTAAAAATTGTTATTTATCAGGGCCCAAAAATGCTTTCCCAAAAGCCCTTTTGAACTCTTTTGGGTTTAAATTTCCCCAAGCCCAAATTTTTTTCGGGCAGAGGGGTTTCCACATCCCACCGCTCAAACAGTAACAGAATCCCTTTCTATGTTTTATGTAAAACTTTTTTTTTCCCTAAAGGGATGTGGGAGGACCCCCCCTTGTTTGGGATACCCCCGGGGTTTAAAAATAAATCTTTGGAAATCTTATTTTGGGCCCCTTAATATATTTAAACATATTTATTATGCCCCCGGAAGCCGTCTTTTCTCCTAAACTAAATAACCCAAACCCTTTTGCTAATCTTTCCGGTATTGCAGTCCCCCCATTTCCTTTTATTATTTTTGTCCCCCGTCTTTGTCCCTGTTAAAGCTCTACAATGTCCGGGTGCACTGGTGCCCAAAATTTTCCCACAATATTCCATCGGGGGGAGAATAATTTTCCCCCAAAATGTGCACTTGCCCCCTTTTTAAAAACAACCCATGATCCATTAGCCTTGGCTGCTTTCTTTCCTGAAACTGGGTTTTTACATTTAAATTACTGCCCCACCCCTTTCCCCAAATCCCGCCCATGTTTAAATTTTACCCCCGGTTTTTTTCCCTTTAACATGTTTAAACCTGTAATTTGGAAATTTTTTCCCCCCCATGTGCTAAAAAAAGCATTTTTTCATTTTTTAAAACCCCATCTCCCTTCTCTGCCCAGGCCTCCAACCCACCCAATCCCTTTTTAATTTAAAACATTATCCTCTTTTTGTGTGGATTCCCCTTTTCAGAGTTAGATCATCTGCAAAGATTGATATTCTACTTGCAATCCCTGTGTAAGATCGTTTATGAAAAAAATTAAAGGGATAGGGCCCCAATACTGAGCCCCGTGGGACCCCACTTAAATAACAGGGACCAGTCTGAGTATGCACCGTTAATTAAAACCCCCCTTTGTTTTTTTAAACAAATGAGCCCGTTTCCCTTTCCCCACTTGCACACATTTTCCCCCAGTAAAAGAATTCTAATTTTTCTTACCCCAAACCCTTTTTTTTGGAACGTATCAAAACTTTTTGAAAAAATCCCCAAACCCTTTTGAAATACAGTCCTCCCCGATCCCCTCTGGAACGAACTTCCTCCCAGAAACTGATGAGATTGTTTTTACAGGGGGCCGATCCCCTTTAAAAACCCCTGCTGGAAAAGGTGTCATACATTTATTTTCAGCGAGATAGTCCGGATTGCTTTTTTAGAAAACCTTCAAAAAATTTTAACCCACAACAAAGGTTAAGCTTTCCCGGCCCATATTTCCCGGATCACTTTTTGACCCCTTTTTTAATATTGGCATCAGAATTTGCTATCGCCAATCCTTTGGGACATACCCCCTTATTAGAAGTCCATAAATATTAAGGGAATTTGGGGCCCATTTTCTGACATCACTTAACCCCTTTGGACCACGTGGGTGTTTTACCGTCAGAGGGCCCGGGGATTTGTCTATTTTAAATTTCTAAGGCGGAGCTGCACTTCCCTTCCCGGGTTAACAAGAAAAAAATTTTTAAATTTGGAAAATTTTCCCCCTCCCCCTTTTCTCATCAAAAGGAGGCCCCCATCCTCCTCGGTAAATTTTCAGTTTGGGGAAGAAATAGTTTAATAGATTTGCTTTTTTTTCATCGCCCCCTAAAAATTTTCTCCCTCAGTACTTTTTAAAGGGGGCCCAAAATTTTTTTTTTTTAATCTTTTTACTAATTTTTATAATCAAAAAATTAAATTTTGGGGTTAGTGTTACTTTCTAAAGGCCCCAAAACGTCTTTCTTTCTCCCGCTTTGCTGCCTTTAAACATTTTTTTAAAATATTTTAAATTTTTTTTCCCTTTTAAACTTTTTAGTGCCCTTTTTCAAAAGCCCCCCTGTTTTTGTAGCTGAAAAACCCTTTCCCTTTTTTTTTTTTATTGCCTCCCTTTTCATCTCTTTGATCCACATTGGGTTTTTTCCCGTTTCTAATTTTTTTTTTTTTCAATGGGATGTACCTCTACACCATGGGGGGCCTAAAATGTTATTTTTACATTTTCAGTTTTAATTAAAAAAAATTCTGGAACATAGTAGATAACCGAGAAACACAACTCAATATTAATTTCCCTCAATCTGCCGTTTGAAGAAATATACCATATGTGGCCCTAGTATGTTATTTGACTTCTCTTTATCAACATATTTTTTAGGCACCATATTTATGTGCTAAAACTTAAAACACCACCACTAAAAAGTCCTTTTTGGAAATTACACTTCTCAAGGAATTTTTCTTGGGATGCAGTGAACATATTTTTTTCAATAAGGTGCACGTTTAAGCCATAAATATTTTCATTTTCACAAGGAATTCAGGAAAAAAAATCACCCCCAAACTTACAGACCCGTGAGGTTTTTTTTAAGAAGCCCTACTATTCTGCCTGTATTAATTTTTGCCTCTTTTTAACCGGGGTTTCCGTTTTAAAACAAACCCTTTCCCACACCCCTCCCTTACACTCCAAACCCCCCCCCATGGCTAAGACCCAAAAAGGGTGCCAAACCCTTTCAAATTAAATTTGAAAATGGGAAAACACAAGGGGACTGTTTATCTTCCTCGATCTTGGGCTCCATGCAAGGTCTTGTCTTGTGGGGTAAGGATGATTTTGAGAGGGGTCCGGAATCAGCCCAGGACTACACGGGCTTACCTGGTCAATGACAAAGAGTGGGCCCACAGTCTCAAAGATTACCTTTTTTAAAACCCCAAATACGCTGTCCCCCGTATTAAAAAATTGCAGGGCACACAAAAGGGCCCCCCGCTCACTCTTTAAAACATGCCCGGGCCCCTTTCAAGTTCAAAAAAACCATCTGGATTTTTTTCCCCCGGAGGCATGGGAGAAGGTCATGTGGTCCCCATGAGACGAAAAGAACTTTTTGGTTTCAAATACACCCCCGCAGTGGGTTGGGAGGAAGAGGATGAGAGCAAACCCCCAAAATTTACTTTTCCCCAATCTGAAGCTTGGGGGGTGGAAAACACATTTTTTTGGGGGTCTTTTTTTGCAAAAAGGGGGCAGGATGACTGCATGTAAATTTAAGAGAAATGGATGGGGCCATGTAACTTTAATTTTTTAACCAAAAACCCTCCCTTCCCTCAGTAAGAGCACTGAACATGGGTCGTGGCTGAGTCTTTCAGCAGGACAATGACCTGAAACATACAGCCAGGGTAACTAAGGAGTGGCTCCATCAGAAGCATTTCAAGGTCCTGGAGTGGCCTAGTCAGTCTCCAGATTTGAACCCAATTGAAAATCTTTGGAGGGAGTTGAAACTCCATTTAGCCCAGTGACAGCCCTGAAACTTTGAAAATCTGGGGAAGATCTGTATGGGGGAAAGGGTCAAAATCCCTGCTGCAGTGTGTGCAAGAACTACAGGAATGTCTGACCTCTAACTGCAAACAAAAGTTTTTGTACCAAATATTAAGTTCTGTTTTCATATTGTATCAAATACTTATTTCATGCAAAAAAAAAAACTACTTAAATACACTGCTATATTATATTATCACCTGTTGGATCTTTTTCCTGACTGGGCTAGTGCATGGAGCTGCAGTTCCTAGATACACTGTTTGAAAACTAGAAGTTACACAACAGCAGCTGAGTTGGGAAGCCCTGCCCCCTCTGCTTCTCAACGCATCTGTGCTGCTGCCATCACTGGCTGTACCCACACTTACACTGGGAGACATATACTTGTGACATTGTAGAGTATATATACTTGCTCGTAGGTACATTTTTATATGCAACAAATTGAATTACCTGACTGTCTTAACACAGGTTTTTTTTGTTTTTTTGGTTTTTTTTTTTTTTTTTTTTTTACATGCAACTCGGACATTAGTTCTGAGTATTGGACGTAATTGTTTACTTAATTAACAGATAACACTGCCGGATCACAACAGAATGTCCTATAGCAGTGAAACTGCAGCCCTTAATATCCTTAGTTGAGCTGTCAGTCACATACATTATGACTGTGATCACACAGCATTTTTCAGTCCATGTGAACTGCTTCATATATTGGTACAGAGAAAAAAAGGTACAGTGGGGAAAAAAGTATTTAGTCAGCCACCAATTGTGCAAGTTCTCTCACTTAAAAAGATGAGAGGCCTGTAATTGACATCATAGGTAGACCTCAACTATGAGATACAAAATGAGAAAACAAATGCAGAAAATCCTTGTCTGATTTGGAAAGAATTTATTTGCAAATTATGATGGAAAATAAGTATTTGGTCACCTACAAACAAGCAAGATTTGTGGCTTTCACAGAAATGTAACTCTTATTTAAGAGGCTCCTCTGTCCCCCACTCATTACCTGTAGTAATGGCACCTGTTTGAACTTGTTATCAGTACAAAAGACACCTGTCCACAAACAGTCACACTCCAAACTCCACTATGGTGAAGACCAAAGGAGGACACCAGAAACAATATTGTAGCCCTGCACCAGGCTGGGAAGACTGAATCTGCAATAGGCAAGCAGCCTGGTGTGAAGAAATCAACTGTGGGAGCAATAATTAGAAAATGGAAGTCATACAAGACCACTGATAATATCCCTCGATCTGGGGCTCCAGGCAAGATCTCACCCCTTGGGGTCAAAATGATCGCAAGAACGGTGAGCAAAAATCCCAGAACCACACGGGGGGACCTACTGAATGACCTGCAGAGTGCTGGGACCGATGTAACAAAGGCTAACATCAGTAACACACTACGCCGCCAGGGAACTCAGATCCTGCAGTGCCAGACGTGTCCCCCTGCTTAGGCTAGTACATGTCTGGGCCCGTCTGAAGTTTGCTAGAGAGAATTTGGATGATCCAGAAGAGTATTGGGAGAATGTCCTATGGTCAGATGAAACTGTTTGGTAGAAACACAGCTTGTCATGTTTGGAGGAGAGAGGAGGCTGAGTTGCATCCATAGAACACCATACCTACTGTGAAGAATGGGGGTGGCAACATCATGCTTTGGGGCTGTTTCTCTGCAAAGGGGCCATGACGACTGATCGTGTACATGAAAGAATGAATGGGGCCATATATCGTGAAATTTTGAGTGCAATCTTCCTTCCATCAGCAAGGGCATTGAAGATGAAACATGGCTGGGTCCTTCAGCATGACAATGATCCCAAGCACACCACCAGGGCAACGAAGGAGTGGCTGCGTAAAAAGAATTTCAAGGTCCTGGAGTGGCCTAGCCAGTCTGCAGATCTCAACCTCATAGAAAACCTTTGGCGGGAGTTGAAAGTCCGTGTTGTCCAGCGACAGCCCCAAAACATCACTGCTCTAGAGGAGATCTGCATGGAGGAATGGGCCAACATACCAGTAACAGTGTGTGCCAACCTTGTGAAGACTTAGGGGCCTGTTCACATGGCTTATTTCGGCGCGGATTGGCACCGTACTGCGTGCCAGATTTGCGCTGCAGTACGGTGCCAATCCGTCGCAGTAATTTAAGGTAATCCACCGTTCTCATAGAGAACAGTGGATTCCGTCGCTCCTCCCCGCTCGGCAAATCCGCCGGGCGGGGAGAAACTGACATGCACATTATCCAGGCGCAATACGCGCCATGGATAATGGAAGTCTATGGGGCCGGCGGGCCGCACCCCTGCCCCTTTTTCAAGCCGGAATTGCGAGCGCAATCCGGCTCGCAATTCCGTCTTGAATAAGCCGTGTGAACACGGCCTTACAGAAAATGTTTGACTTCTGTCATTGCCACCAAAGGATATATAACAAAGTATTGAAATGAACTTTTGTAATTGACCAAATACTTATTTTCCACCATAATTTGCAAATAAATTCTTTTCAAATCAAACAATGTGATTTTCTGGATTTGTTTTCTCATTTTGTCCCTCATAGTTAAAGTCTACCTATGATGTCAATTAAAGGCCTCTCATCTTTTTAAGTGGGAGAGATTGCACAATTGGTGTCTGATTAAATACTTTTTTCCCCGCTATATGTTCTTGTCATTAATTTTATGCATATTCCTAATAGATACTGTCCATCCCCTCAGCTGTACACATCACCTATAAACCCACCTACTGTAGGGGCTTATACGGGTGCCTGCTGTGGTGGATGAGGAGTCACTTTGTAAGAAACATATTTTAACCCTTTAGAGTGTCGACCACGTGACCACACAATAGACTCATTCTTCTGTTCTGTATTTAGTGCATTATAATGTATATAGAAAGGTATATTATGACATGTATTTTATCCTAGAGATGGTGTAGCATCAGTTGTTTTTTGTTTTGTATTTTTAGAAAAAAAAGTAGTATGTAGAATTTTATATAGTTATAGTAAGAATTTAGGATTGGATTCTATTCATGATGATCAGTCAGTGGAGGGAGGGAGGAATCTAGATGAGTTGTGTGGCAAAAGTAGGGAAAGTTGGAGGGGTATTAATCTCTTTGTCCATATAATAGTCCCACCCCTAACAGTGCGGCAAAATAACGCCTAATGAAAATATTGATGTCAAGGACAGTGCTAGGAATTGTGGGTTGACCTGCTAAATAGAGCTGGTCAACAGCTGGACAGTCCTACTTTGTTAACTTCCCCCAAGTTTATAGAGTAAGTCTTTACTGTTCTACAGTCACTTTCCAGTCCTAGTTTTAAATCCGCTGTACCAGAAATCAAATAGCTTCTTTTGTCAGTGCCTCTTTACATAGTCGATCAGATAATCACTATGTACTATAAAATTCCTGTTTTTAGATTGGAATGATCTTTTTTTTAATTTGTTTTCGTAATGTATTTGTAGAGCAATATGCCCAGATTTTTTTTGTTGGACAAGAGCCTTGGAAACCTTCAAATGATTGGAATACCTTCAATGACTGGTTACAAACTCGTCAAGCAACAAAAGTTGATCGGTAAAATATAACTGTGTGTGTGCATGTTTGTCGTTAATAGATTTTGTTTTAATTGCTCTTTTTTTAACAAAAATGTATATCCTACCATACATGTCAATCCAGTGGTATTCAGAGAACCGCATACTGCACTATATTGCTAACAGTCATAAAAAGTATTGAAAAAACTGAACAATCATTATCTTACAGATCTATTTATATTTGTTTGGGGGAATGACAATCAATAATAAGGATAGTTTGTGTGAGGAGTTGAACAGTTACCTCTGTAATGTGCATGTAAAATCCAGTTTTTGTATTCCTACAGGTTTAGTGTTTCTTTCACCAACACACATCAACACAGATCTGTGTGGTATCTATGAATTTCTCACATCTTAAGCACAAGAATGTACTCGGGGCAAAACACTATAAGGAGTTACCTTCAGGGGAACCTATAACAGATGATGCTGTCCTTGCTGAGGACAGCATTAGTTAATGACAGACATGCTGTTTCCAGCAGTGTGTACCTTATTCATAAACTTCCACTTGCGACTGACCTATTACTTTGAATAAACAGCAGGTAGGCAGGGCTTGCCAAAGGTGGGTGGGGCTAACACCTGTTCATGAATTCAGTGGTCTCTTCTCTTTTGAGCATTAAATGCTCTGGAACTTCATCTTACAGGTTAAGGGACACACTGCTGGAAACAGCATGTCTGTCACTAACGCTGTCCTCCGCAAGGACAGCATAATCTATGTGACAAGTTCCCTTTTAAGTATACACTTTTTGGCTCGTAATTGTTTGATATATAGTTGCAAAAAGTTTCTTGTGTGTTCATTATTAAGTTGTATCTTTCTAAACACTATGTTGTGTGGTTTCTAAAAGCTAGTTATTAAGAATGTATATCTGTTTTCCCTTAGTCCTGACCGGGATGGGGTACAATGATGGAGATCTCTCTGCCCTGCAGATTGATAGGACAGTTAAGTTTTTAACCCCTTACTGCAGAGGCATTTTTTTTCATGTTTGTTTTCCCTCCCCGCCTTCCCAGAGCCATAACTATTTTATTTTCTCATGGATATAGACACATGAGTGCTTTTATTTTGTGTGAGAAGATGTAATTTGTAGTGGTGTCGTTCATTGTACCATAGAATATAGTGGGAAACCCCCAAAAAATTCTAAGCTGGGCAAAATGGAACACAAAAGTAATTGCACCATGTTTGCGGGCGCTTTGCTTTTATAACGTTCAATCTTTGTTAACAATGATGTGTTATCTGTATTTTACAGGTTGATATGAATCCAGCAATTGCAGTTTTTGTAATGTTTTGTTACCATAAAAAAAAATTCAAACCTCTTTCTGCGACCAATAACTTTTTGTGTACTAACACCAGCGGACTTGTGGACTGAAGTGTACTTTTTATTGGAAGCAGTTTGGAATACATGCAACTTTTTTGATTACATTTATTAAAAAAATTTCGGTACGTGACCAAAAAAACGTAATTTTTGCGTTTGGAATTTTTTTTCTTCTGTGGTGTTCCATGTATGAGATAAATGGTTATATTTTAATATGACTTTTTCGGAAGCGGCGATACCAAATATTAGAGATGAGCAAATCAATTCTAACGAAGTGGAATTTGTTTTAGAATTTCCGGAAAACTTTGATTCTGAACCAAGCCGAATTTCCTGGCGATTCGCAGTAACGAATAGTTTTTTTTCTAAAATTGGCGTCACATGGGGCAAAGAACTATGGGAGAAAGAAAGGAACGCCCTCAGTGCCATGACATGCAGCCAATCGGCAGCCAGCCAGCTTCTGTGATCTCAGCCCTATAAATAGGGCAGCCATTTTACATTCTGCCATTTGTCACTGTGTCTCGTATGCACAAGTATCTCTCTGTAGCAGCACTATATTGCACCCTGTGCAAAATACTTCCGATTTTAGAGTTACTGAGGTGAAATACCTTTCAAATACACAGGTGTGTGTCATATACATACCTGTCCCATAACCAGCGTTTTTATTTTGGGATATTGCAATCTGTGGCAAGGGTTAATTGTTTTCACTTATTGTGGGGAACTCTGTATCAAATCCAGTGTGTGTATTTCTGCCCTACACAGGTCTGAAATCCATCCAGTTCAGTCTGTAGGGAATACAGAAGACATGCAAATATTCCACTTACTTGTCATCTCTGTTTTGGATCAACTCCTGTTTTTTTTTTTTTTTTTTGGCTTTAGCAATACTGATGGATTATTGATCAATTGAAAGCAAACACTGATAGATCAAAGGAAGGGCAAAATGATCAGTGACGTCAACCCAAAATTACTGCCGACACCCTCTCCACTCTTTCGGGGAGTTTCTACATGTATCAGCGTTTAACAGAACAGGTTCTGTCATAATCTGTGGAATCATCTGATGTCGGTGTAAAAGGAGTGCGCTCTTTGACGTTATAGTAGGATCTTGGCCCTCAGCTCGGTTCTTTCAAGCTGGTGCTGACGTTACTTTGTCAGGCTGCGTTCCCGCTTCACTTACTTGGTCAGTTTTGTCCCTGTAAGTGCCCAGGAATCGTGAAGCGATTCTAAGAGCGGCACCAGTCATCTGCGCGTCATACTAAAAAACAGCATTGTTTCAATACCAAACCATGCTCCCTATGCCTATTTCTGCATTGCACAATGTTCTACAACGCCATACAGGAACTCTGCAGCCAGGAAATAGCTGTTTTTTAGTGCGATTCGTCGCAAATTCATTCTAAACGAACCAAATTTTTGTCAAAAATTTGTCGAATCAGCTGAATCGAATTTTTGAGAAATTCGCTCATCTCTACCAAATATGTATAACTTTTTTTTTATTTGCAAAATAGTGAAAGGGGGGTGATTTGAACTTTTAAAAATTTTTTTATATATATTGTAAGGCCGCAGCTGGGAAGGTCTGCAACGGAGTGTATATCCCAGCCAGGTTCTGGGCGTATGCCTGGAGAGAGCAAGATGCATGCCACCAAGATAAGGAGCCTTGGTGGCATGAGAGGCCATTGTTAAACAGGTGTCGACAGTACAGACTGTCAACCTATGTTTAATCTGTCGGTTGGTATGGCTACCAGCCATTACTGTGTCGGCCTTTCATTGGGAGTAAGCAGAGTGGGTGCTTACTCCCCATGGTTCCACTCCGGGATTTCCCGGCTGTATATAAGGTCAGCAGGTAGGCTGACTGGGCGTCGGCTGCATCTCCAGTCTACCTTCAGGCTGGAGACGTACACACTGGAGGAAGCCAGTATTGCTACCGAAATCATTCAAGGTGATAGTGAGGGAACAAACACCACTGTATAGTAAGCGCTCAGACGAGCAGGAGTTTTGTTTGTTTATCTGCTTCACTGTGCATGTATTCCCTTTCGTTTTTGTTTTGCTTGCAAAATAAACCCACGGACCAAGGACCGTTTGTACCTGATACCTGCCTTTTTCTCATGCCTGAAAGGACTTATGCTGTGATCCCAGAGCTGTGCAAGCTTACATATGGTGGAGGTATGCAAAGGGCATTTTAAAGAGACGCTTCTCTTAAAGAGACAGGCAGTGAAAGTGGTTTCAATATATGTCCTGGATTAAAGCAACATGCAAAACCAGCGAAGACACTCAAAATGGACGAGCTGGTGAAGCAACTGATCTAGACGCACCAAGCGGCGATGAAAGAGCAGCAACAGGTGAACCAGGCTCTACAGCAGCACCTCCAGGTCCTTACCACTCGGCCAGAGGGTTCAGCAGGTGGGCAGTTCGCGCCCCAGCAAGCAGTGCTTCAAGTCCTGCGTAAGATGACTCAAGATGATGACGTGGAAGCGTATCTCGGCACCGTTGAGAGGATTACAGAGAGAGAACGGCTGCCAGCGGACCAGTGGGCAGACGTCCTGGCCTCCTTTCTTACCGGTGAGCCACAAAAGACTTACTTCGACCTGAGGGCTGAAGACACCAAGGACTACACCAGGCTGAAGGGAGAGATCCTAGCCTGACTGGGGGTCACTACGGCGGTCCGGGCTCTACACCTGGGAGTTCGATCCAGCAAAGCCAGCTCGGTCACAGATGTATGACCTCTTCCACCTCACCAGAAAGTGGCTGCAGCCCGAGTGTCTAACAGCTGCCCAGGTGACCGAGCGGGTCGTCTGTGACCGCTTTGTGCGCGCCCTACCCGTGAGGATCCAGCGGTGTGTGGGATACATGGACCCCAAAAGTCTGGATGAACTTGTCTCCATCGTGGAGCGTTACAGTGCCACTGAGGAGTTCCCCCAAGGTCGCATCCACCAGTGCCAGCACGGGGTTAAGACTGTCCCTGTCCCAAAAGGGGAACAAAAAAGGCCCTGAGGGGAGGGGATCCCCGGCTGGGTGACAAGGGGAAGATTGCCAACCCTAAAGAGGGATCTCTTGCCCAGGGCCCCGTTATCTGCTGGCGGTGTAATGAACTCGGACACGTCGCAGCACGTGTCCAACCTTGGGGGAACCCATGAACTGTGGTGTAAGACATACGTCGCTATTCGCAAGGCCCTCATATACCACGCAGATTGAGACTGGCGGGAGGAGTCGGCGGATATGCACCGTCAAAATTAATGGACACGCCCTGCAAGCTTTCATGGACTCCGGGAGTTTGGTGACCCTGGTACAGGCCAGGCTGGTGGGCTCAGACCAACTCCGATCCTGCCGTATAGGAGTGGTCTGTATCCACGGTGATACTAGAGACTACCCAACCGCTATACTCACCTTAGAGACTTCCTGCTGGGCCGCACGACATGAGGTGGCCGT
This sequence comes from Phyllomedusa bahiana, assembly GCA_025379985.1. Lineage (NCBI taxonomy): Eukaryota > Metazoa > Chordata > Amphibia > Anura > Hylidae > Phyllomedusa > Phyllomedusa bahiana. The sequence continues at coordinate 188,437 of JAODAL010000432.1, forward strand.
CGTCGCGAGCCTACCCCACAGTGCTATCATAGGCTGTGACTTTCCCTTGTTCTGGGATTTGTGGGAAAATAAAAGGTGTGCCAAGTATAATGTGGTAAAGGGTGATGTGTCCGCACAGGGACCAGGAGAGCCCGATGGGTTTTCCCTTGTTCGTCCTTGCGGGGGACCCACAGGAAAACCCCTCTGAGCTTGAGTTCGCCTCCTTGCCAATATCCAGAGAGAACTTTGGTACGGAGCAACGGAGGGACCCAAACCTAGAACATGCTTGGAGAAGCGTCAAGATGATACATGGGAAACCCCAGGGACCAGGCGAGGATCTGGTCTATTGTTTTCACAACGTAGCCAGGCTATGCGGTCGCAGTACTGTAACATGAAAATTTATCTTTGATCCTGTTTTTGCCGTCTACTATGGAGTGTCATCACTAATCGCAAGTAACAAGTTACCTTTGAAGTCTTATATTTATTGGACTTTTAAATAAATGTTTGATACTTTTTGAAACTAACTTAGTCTGCCATTTATGCATTGAGGATCTGGTCTACCCTCATTTTGCGGTCAACAATGATATGTTATACCGGGTAAAAAAGACCCCAACCGAGGTGGTGGAGCAATTGGTGGTCCCCAGGTCACATGTCCGCCAGGGGTTGGAGCTAGCCCACTCCCATGTGCTGGGGGGACACTGGGGGGTGGAGAAAACTCGGGAGAGGGTAGAGCGCAACTTCTACTGGCCAGGGATTTATAGGGCAATTGAAGTTTTCTGCCAGTCTTGCCCAGAGTGTAAAATAAATGCCCCTATGCCCCATTTTCGGAGCCCCGTAATCCCTCTGCCAATAATAGAGGTCCCCTTTGAGAGGATCGGCATGGACCTGGTAGGGCTGCTCCCGAAGTCAGCTCAAGAACATCAGCATATCTTAGTGGTCCTAGACTACGCCACCTGATATCCCGAGGCCATACCCCTTGGGAACACCTCATCCAAGGGTATAGCGAAGGAGTTGTTCCAAATGTTCACCAGCACGGGTATCCCAAAGGAGATACTGACTGACCAGGGTACCCCCTTCATTTCTAAGGTGACTAAAGAACTCGGCCGCCTCCTCAATATTACCCATCTCTGTACCTCGGTTTATCATCCCCAGACCGATGGTCTGGTGGAGAGGTTTAATAAGACCCTAAAGGCAATGCTTAAAAAGGTGGTGGATAAGGATGGGAGAGACTGGGATCGCCTACTACCCTATCTCATGTTCTTTATATGGGAGGTGCCCCAAGCGTCCACAGGGTTCTCTCCCCTTTGCTCCTCTATGGTAGACATCCCCGGGGACTCCTGAACATAGCCAAGGAGACCTGGGAGCAGGAGAATACCCCCTATGGAGCGTGATTGAACATATTGCCAAGATGCAGGATAGAATCACAGCAGTCCTGCCCATAGTTCGCGAGAATCTACAGCAAGCCCAAGAAACCCAGGCAAGGGTATATAACAGATCCGCAAGGGTCAGAGTGTTCCAGAACTGGCGATCGGGTGCTAGTACTTGTCCCCACGATCGAAAGCAAGTTCCTGGCAAAGTGGCAGGGCCCCTATGAGATCAAAGGGGGGTCGGGTGAGGAAAATAAAAGGGTTTTCCACCCGGGGTAAGAGGAACCTTATAAATCTACCACATCAACCAAATTTAAACCCGGGAAAGGACCGTAAAAATTTTTACAGTGTTAAGAGAGCATGGGGGTCCCCAAACGGGAGTTACCCCCCCCTATCCCGAGTCGCTGTCAAATCAAGGTCAGGAAACTGGGGAGTTCCTCAAAGGAAGATCTCCCGGTCGCAAAAAGGTCATTGAACAGGCTCATCACAAAACCCCGGCCAAAGGTACTTTTGGGGCCCATACGGGCCCTGAACTAGGGGCAAGCGATTCCCGGGGAATTTAAAAAAGATGCTGGAGCTTGGGGTATAAAAAAATCCCAAAGGGGGGGGTCGACCCCCTCACCCAAACCCAACCCGAGGGCAGCTTACGTTTCTGCAACGATTTCCTAACAAAACGAAATCTCAAAATTTGACCCCTACCCGAGCTCCGGGTTGCTGGGAATTGGTTGAGGGGCTAGGACCTGTGGGGTACTCAGTACGTTAACCTGACCCAAGGGCTATTGGCAGGGCCCACTCACAAAGGAGGCCGGGAGGGTAAAAAGCCCCTTTTTCCCAAACCCCGATGGGCACTTTCATTACGTGGTCCTTTCCCCTTTTGGCCACGGGGCTCGGCCACATTTCAGAGGTGATGGATGTTATCCTCGCCCCTAGAAGTATTTCGGCAGCATTTTGGTGACGTGGTGATATTTAGCCCCATTGGGGGGGCCCACCTACCAGAGTGCAAGCCCTCTTAAGCCTAAGGGCAGGGTCTAACCCCCAACCCTAAAAGTTGCAAAAGGCTAAGGAGCTCGCTTCCTGGGTACGAATGGGAGGGTGGGCATCAAGCCCCAAATGGAAAAAACTGGGGCAATTGAAAATTTGGGCCCCAAACCCGATCTCCCAAAAAGCAGTCCAGGCCCTTTTATTATCGCAGGGTACATAGGGGTTTGCCCCAAAAATTTGCCCCATAGCACCCGCTTCGGGCCCCCCCAAAAAGGGGCAAAGAACCCCTTGGGAAGTGGAACCGGAGGTGGACAAGCCTTCCCAAAAATCTAAAGGAGGTACTCTGCAGAGAACCGGCTCATGGCCCGAACTTCCAAAATAATTAAATTTTCGGAGACGCTTCTGAGGTGGCTTTGGGGCTGTCCTGTCGCAGTAGTTGGAGGAGAAAACCCTGTAGTGTACCTCAGCTGGAAGCTGTCACGGCGGGGAAAAAAAAACGCCAAAAATGGAGAGAGAAGCCTGGCCTTTTGTGGGCTTTTGAGTCTTTTCGTTACTTTCTGTAGGTACACCCTTTAGAGATACAGACCATTTTCCCTTTAAAATGGATGGGAAAAACAAAAGGGGAAAAACGCAAGGGTGCCCGGTGGTTCCTGGCTCTACAGGACTTTAAGTTCTGTGTAGAACATCGCCGATGCGTTGTCACGGGTGCACAATATTATGGCACAAAGTGTTCTGTCCCACAGGTCTGAGCAGAGGGGGGTGGTGTGTAGGGCCGCAGCTGGGAAGGTCTGCAACGGAGTGTATATCCCAGCCAGGGTTTGGGCGTATGCCCCGGAGAGGCAAGAAACATGCCCCCAAGATAAGGATTTGGGAGAGGAAGGCCATTGTTTTAAATAGGTGAAAAAGTAAGATGCGACCTATGTTTAATCTGTCGGTTAGTATGGCTACCAGCCATTCCTGAGTCGGCCTTTCATTGGGAGTAAGCATAGAGCAGGGTGGGTGCTTACTCCCCATGGTTCCACTCCGGGATTTCCCGGCTGTATATAAGGTCAGCAGGTAGGCTGACTGGGCGTCGGCTGTATCTCCAGTCTACCATTCAGGCTGGAGACGTACACACTGGAGGAAGCCAGTGTCTGCTACCGCATCATACCAGGTGATAGTGAGGGAACTACACCCCTGTATAGTAAGCGCTCAGAAGAGCAGGAGTTTTGTTTATGTGTATCTGCTTCACTGTGGATTTATTGCCATTCGTCTTTGTTTTGCCTGTACAATAAACCCACGGACCAAGGACCGTTTGTACCTGATACCTGCCTTTGTCTCATGCCTGAAAGGACTTATGCTGTGATCCCAGAGCTGTGCAAGCTTACATATGGTGGAGGTATGCAAAGGGCATTTTAAAGAGACGCTTCTCTTAAAGAGACAGGCAGTGAAAGTGGTTTCAATATATGTCCTGGATTAAAGCGGAAACTGCACAACCAGCGGAGACACTCAAAATGGACGAGCTGGTGAAGCAACTGATCTAGGCCAACACCAACCTCCAGCTGATGGCGGCATGCCAGCAGAAGGCCCATGAGGAGACCGTACGGGCACAAGCGGAGACCAATCGCCTGTTGATCCAGACGCACCAAGGACCGTTTGTACCTTATACCTGCCTTTGTCTCATGCCTGAAAGGACTTATGCTGTGATCCCAGAGCTGAACAAGCTTACAATATTTTTTTTGCACTTTTAAAACTTCACCACTGGGGGACGCGATCATTTATACATCCTAATGCATTGTAATTCAATTAGGTGCTGCAACGTCTAAGGGTTTAAACAGCACAGGATGGCGCAGGCAATGGTGGCATAATCTATGTGACAGGTTCTCTTTAAAATGATTCTTAATTGGGGCCAGGGTGGATAAAAAAATAAAAGAAAGTTACCCTTACCTACAGGTGCCCTGCTACTGCTACTCCGGAGCTTCCCAGATATTCGCTCCTCCTAACTTCCAGGTGTTTGGAATTTTTGGTTCAGACTCTTTAAGGGAGCCTTGTGATGCTGACAGGACCGAAGGAAGACAGATTTATGTTTTAAATTCCTAGCTTCCCTTACATCCTTATCAGTAGCATAATGACGGGGATATAGCGAGCAGAATCCACCTGCAGGGAGTGGGGGACATCCTGCACCGATCATCAGGATCAACCTAATGAAAGAAACATTGCTTTAGGATCTTTCAGAGATTATGTAATAACGAATTACAAGGAAGACCAGGAAGCCTACTACAGTTATGTTCGATAGAAATTAAAGTCCTTTTAATTACAGTAGCAGACTGAGTCCTGGTACTATGAGCCTTAAAGGGGTTGGCTCGCTACAAGGATTGCTTTTAATGTTAAAGATCTTGCAAAAACAAGTCATAAGTCTACCACCCTACCCAGGCCTAATGATGACCTGCCCCAAGTAGCACTTTTGTGGGGGTGGCGCAAAGAGGAATTAAATTTTTTTTAGAAAAAAACAAAAACAATTTTAATCTAGTGCTGCAGTATTTTAAAGAAAATCATACTTTTTCTCCACTCACCACTCGCCGTTTCCCTGAACCTGATTGGTTACTCTAAGGCGAAGTTCACATGGCTTATTGCTGGCGTAATTGCGGGGACAGATTTCGCCCACAATTACACCGGCTGCCATGCAGCGGGGCGGGAGGGCCGGCAGCTCGCCGGCCCCATAGACATCCATTATCCACGGCGCAGATCCCGTCAGGATAATGTGCATGTCACTTTCTATACGCCGAGCGGGGAGAGGAGACGGAACCCCTAGTCCTCTATGAGAACTGTGGATTACCGTAATGCCTGGGACGGATTTCAGCCGTATTGGAGCGCAATACGGAGTGCAATATGGCTGAAATCCGTCCCAGAATAAGCCGTGTGAACAAGGCCTAACAGTATACTTCATACCTAAGACACTCGTACACTTCATTTTGTGCACACAAACACTAGTTGGAGGACTGATTTCTGCAGCTTTGTTTCCTATCTTATTTTTCTTTATAAAATATGGCTGCTTCATAAGAGTGAGATCACAGATGTAAATACAAGCACCCTGCAACGCGCATCACACAGGTCTGGAATGATGGCCCAAAAAAAGGTGAAGAAGCCTCAACTTCAATCTCGTCATAAGAAACGTTAGCAAAGAGTTTACTAAAAAGTAAAAAAAAATTGGACATTGGAAACAGGTGATTTGGAGCGATGAGATGAAAGTCAATAGACCTGGCTCTGATGGGGTCCAATGGGTTTGGAAGAATCAAGGGAAAAGGAGCAAACGGATAGAGAAATTGAAGAAACTGTCAGGTTCGGTGGAGGAAACCTGATGATATGGGGATGATTCACAGCCAAAGATGTTGAATAATTTACCAGGATTGATGATGATCTGAATACTGAGCTATATGTGAGTGTCCAACAAGATGAGTTACTTTATACACTCGAGTACTATGGGTATGAAAAGGACGACATAGTGTTCCAGCAGGACAACGACCTGGAGCATACATCATGGTTTGAAAAGGATTGGTTCAATGACAATGAAGTAGAGTTGCTGTATTGGCCTCCACAGTCCCCAAACCTCAACCCAATCAAACACTTGTGAGTAGAGTTGAAGAAAAAACTGTACTCGTACTCAAGTCCAGTATGCACAAACATTGGGAACGTGTAGAAGAGACTGGGGATCAGATTTTGGGCAAGACGTGCTTAAATCTGATCCGGAGCCCAGAAGGATTCAGGCAGAGCTTAAAGCCAAAGGTGGATTTACCAAATACTAACAAAATAATAAAAATTGACATTTTGATTTTTAGGAGCAAAACAGTAACAATGAAGTTACATGATAAGAATCTGCACAACTAAGCAGATGCTAAATAGTTGCAAGTCAAATGGAAGATGATGGTCTATATCAGTGATTTTCAACCTTTTTTGACCCGCGGCACACTTTTTACACTTAAAAAATCCCGGGGCACACCACCAACCAAAATGGCACAAAATGACACTAAAACAGTAATATTATACATATAGTTAATAATATCGATTCTAAATGTATTTATACTCACTCAGTGTGAAACCTGGGCCTGTTTCGATGAATACAAAAGGGATATCCTGGCAGGAATGGTGGAAAGACACACACGAAGCTCTTCCTCAACAGTTCTCAGTCTCTCCCTGTTTTTAGTTTTTATCGCAGTCAAGCTTGAGAAGCCCAGCTCACATAGATATGTGGTTGAAAATGGGAGCAATGTCAAAATAGTTTTGTTGGCCAGAATGGGGAACTCCTTGGCAACAGATAACCAAAAACTGTCTAAAGGAAGATCAGCAAACTTTAGCTTTAAACCGCGACTTGCTTCAGTTCAATTGAGTTCCTCTTGCTCCTTTAAAGTCATGTCCTTTCCAGCAACGGATAATGAGCTGTATGGGTCCCTAACCCAGTCAAAAGGGATTCTGTGAAGGCTGAAGAGAAATAAAATGACAACTTCTCCTCAAGAGTTTTCAAATGTCTGCCAATCACCTCGCACATTGCAGCAGTGTTGCCATCATGCAGTTTCTCGGTGAGCGGGAACATCTGAAGGTTGCCACCCTGAACATCATGTTGCCAGAGCTGCACCTTTAAACGGAATCAGTTCATTTTATCAGTGCTTGTAAGCAGGTTTTCATTTCGGCCTTGCATCCGTGTGTTCAGTTCATTCAGATATTGAAATATATCAGCCAGGTATGCCAGCTTTGTACACCACTCATCACTTGCAAGCAGCTTTGAATAATCGGACCTCTCGTTTGTCAGAAATATTTTAAGTTCCTCTCGCAACTCATACACACGGGCCAGCACTTTGCCGCGTGACAGCCACCGGACCTCCGTGTGGAGCAATAAGATTTTATGTTCCGCTCCCATTTCTGTACACAAAGACGCAAATAAGCGACATCGCAAAGGTCGCGTCTTCACAAAGTTCACTATGCGCACAACATCATCCAACACAGGAGCTAGATCTGCTGGTAAGGTCTTTGCAACGAGGGCCTCACGGTGCAAGAAACAGTGGGTAACAAGAACATCTGGGTTTCTTTCTTTAACCCTACTTACAAAGCCTTTGATGCGCCCGACCATGGCTGCGGCTCCATCAGTGCAGACACCTGTGCAGTTTTCCCATGTAAGCCCACTTTTATCAAGATATTCCGATGTGACCTGGAATATTACCTCTCCTGTTGATTTTGCTGGCAGTGCCTTGCAAAATAGGAAGTTTTCTCTAATGGCTTCTCCATCCACAAAACGCACATTGGCCAACAGCTGACAATGTCCACTGATATCCGTCGACTCATCAAGTTGCAAGGCAAATTTCTTACTGATGCGCACCTTTTCCAAAACAACAGTTTCAATGTCCGCAGACATGTCATCAATCCGTCTGGCAATTGTGTTATCAGAGAGAGGCACTTTAGCTATCTCTTTGGCTGCGTCAAGGCCAAGCATCTCATTTACAATAGCTTTACAAGCTGGCAGTATTAATGTTTCTGCCACAGTGTGGGACTTTTTTGATTTAGCTATGAGTTCAGCAACAAGGTAGATAGCTTTGAGGGCTCTCTCATTTACCTTTGTGCTTTTTCTCAAAAAAGTTGCCCCTTTCTCATTGTTTGTACGTAAGCGTACAAAATACTCCATCGGCTTGTTTTGAACGGAAGGGTGTTTCGTTTGGAGATGGCGTTTAAGCTTGCTTGGCACCATGGCGCTATTGGATAGCTTCTCACCACACACCAAGCACAGTGGTGTTGGTGCTGTCGCATCCCCAGTGAAAGTAAATCCAAATGAAAGATAGCTTTCACTGTATTGCCTTGAGCTCACCGTCTTGTCTTTTTTCTTTTGTCGACCTCTCATACTAGGGCCTTCATCTAGGTCAGAATTGTGTCCAGGGTCCTGTTCGGCATTTGCCTTTTCCATTCTCAAATACTTCTCCATCACTGCTGAGATAGTGTGCGCAGCCACACACTAAAATAGAAGAGTATTACATTATCTGCCACACTTAAAGGACCTCTGCCAGGCATATACTGCAATATAAAGGGGTACAATAAGAAGTACTATGGCCATGAGGCCAGAGTACAAGTACCAGCTCATATACTCAGCATATGAGCTGGTACTTGTAGTACTCCAGCCTCATGGCCATAGTATTTCTCATTGTTATATGCAGTATACTGCTGGAGTACTAAAAGTACCAGCTCATATGCTGAGTATTCTGCCAACAGTTCATATACTCAGGCAAAAGCTCATAATGAGCAACAGCTCATTAACTGTTAATAAGCTGTTGCTGACTTAATGATTATACACAGCATTATTGGCGGGCATTACCTTGGCGACGGGCAGATGCAAGAGTCTCTCCGCTCTCAGGATAATGCGCCGGCCTCGGTGACGTCATTAAGTCGTGCGCGCGTGCAAAGCTCGTGCATGTGTTATTGTACACGGCTCCTACACTGTAGGAAGCGTGACTGCGCATCGCTGCGCATTGCCGGGGAACAAAACACAGGGCGCACCATAGTTTGGGGAACTTTCCCCGCGGCACACCCGACCATGTGTCGCGGCACACTAGTGTACCGCGGCACACTGGTTGAAAATCACTGGTCTATATAATGATGGTAGCCTCATGTTCAAAGCTGTAGTGGATGGTAAGATAAGGAGCCTGAAAGTTCAAAACATTGTTACCATTTTGTTTGTCAGTGCAATTTCTACCTAAATAGCTTGATTATTGTATCATAAGGTGATAAAAAGCCTGATGTTAAAATTTTACTACAGTAACGTTATCACTTAAACATGCGCCATGTATGAGGGAGTTGGGACTTGGAGTCGGAGCTTTGGCTTCCCGACCCCACGGTCCTGCCATATATAATGCATACAAAAGCTGGATCAGCAGCAGGGAACTCAAACCAACATTACAAAATAAGTGACGTGGGATGTGAACACCAACAAACTCACCATATAGTCACACAAGTGTCGTTATAGACACTATGAATAATATTAAAGGGGTTCTCTGGGAAATGAAGAAAAATAAATACATAAACCACATGTCATAATGAAAAAATGCCTAAATACCTGTAATAATAATAAAAAAAAAGTTTGCTCATTTTTGTCTAGGGAATAATCATTATAGCAGAAGAAAATGTCTGTCGGGCTCCTTCATGTGCAGAAACCTGTCCTGGAATGCAGAGTACAGCAGTAGGACAAACTATGAATTACTTCCTGGGAAGACTGTGCCATGCTCAGTCAGCCTGAGAGTGGTGTGGCGGATGGCTCTGCAGTGTAGAAAGGAGACGATTTCAAATAAAAGTGTGAATCTATAAGGTGTATACATTGCTGGTGTGGATATAGCTCAGCTGGGAGGAAGCGACTTTTGTGGGAAATATATTTTTCATACAGTGCTGTAGCTCCGCTCACTAGCCCAGTGATGAGGAACATGGTATTGTATGCAATATAACAGGGTTTGTAAGTAGTTTACACTCTGTATTGTGGCATATATTTACTGCTTATACTTAGTATTCCTATATTATATTTTTTTTTTTTTGGTTTCTCACACAACCTTTTTGAGGTCTAACATTCATATAGAAGAATGCTGAATGGCAAAATATATGAAATCCAGGAGCTTAGCAAAATATACATATAAAACCGTTAGAGTGGAAAAATAATATCTGATGATAGCACACATCTCAAGCGTCCATGGATAAGGAGTGCCAAATACAGTACAATAGCGGGGAGCTCAAACCCACATCAAAGTGGCTTGGGATGTGAACCCCAACAAATTCACTATGGACTCCACGTTAAAAAAATAAAGTGATCAAAACAGATTGTAAGCGAACTATCATGGAATGTATGGACACACGAACAATAGGCTAGAATACACATACAATTTATTTTAAAATCCTAGTGATACTAAGGATGAAGAAATTAACAGCCTCCTAAGCACTTTACATTTTTTCTGACGTTATAATAGTTTGTTATGATTGTATGTGTATTCTATAGTCCGTTTACAACATGATTGTTTTGGATGCCCCTCCTCCTCCCATCATCCTCTCACTCAACCACGAAAATTTAGCAGCACCTCTAAATAATAGTCATACACTTACTAGGTGATACAGGGATGCAATTCATACATATCACGATCATCATACATATCGCCATCGTACTGCTACCAAACAAATCCCACTATACTAGTACCAATATTACAAAAATGCTACTACATAAGGACCCAATTATACTGCCGGAACACGACCACAAATTACCACCACATAGTGACTGAATAATACCATTATACTATTACTGAAGATCGGTACTATTAGGTAAGTTTACAAAATACAATATTGCCACCATATACTGGTGATTAACAGTAGAGATGAGCGAACAGTAAAATGTTCGAGTCGAACTTAGTGGTGTTCGGCTTGAGGTTCGGTTCGAACTCGAACCCCATTAAAGTCAATGGGAGAAGATGTTCGGGTTAATTTTTATACCTATACATGTAAGGGGAAGCTGTAATTACCATAAATAACAGTAAAACGGATACGTGGGACAACTTAGTTAAGAAAATTTGGCTCTAAGAGTGACAGAAAAAAATTGAGAGGCTAAAATACTTCATTTCTTTCAGTGGCTAACTGAAAAGTTGAGGACAGCTTGCAAGCAGGGGCGTAGCTATAGGAGGTAAAGCGGTAGCAGCTGCTAAGGGGCCCTGCATCCTGAGGGGGCCCAAAAGCCCCTTTGACACCGGTATTGGAAATGGCACGTGGTAACCAACAGGTGTGCCAATAGGCCAGTACGGGCAGTACTCCTGTCAAAATGGGGCCCACTGATATGTTAAAAAATAGGAACTAGTAATGGGTGGGAGCCCTGCAACGGTTAATAGATCACTGATGGCAGCCCTGGTAAATCATCCTTTTTGGCCTCTTGATCTTTTGAAATTCCTTCTGACCCCAACCGCATTGTGTGATTAAAGAGCTCTTCAGAATATGGATTATTTGGAGTGGTCTGTATATTGGGTTGTGACATTCGACCCGTGTTTGCTTCAGGTTGAACTGATGATGATGACATTCGTGGCCGTAACTGAGAGGAAGAGGAGGTAAAACCGCTGGATGCAGGGGATCCAGGGGATTTGCATAGGAGAATTGGAGACAGTGTGTTATGAAAATTATTTCACCCCCAATCCTGCAAAAACTGAACTTTTGGGCACTGAGTATGATTTAGCAAATCCAAGCACTCTGTATAATATCCATGTGAGAGGCGTTATGTGAGCCTGCAACTGTCGCCAAATAACAGCTTCTGGGTGTGGGAAAGATGCAGCCAGCAATACCAAACTCCCTAACTATTGATGTCTAAGTAGACGAAAATGCTATCTAATTAAGTCTTGATTCCCTAGGCTTGCTGCACAACCCCCCCTAACTAACTACCTAACTAACTAATCTAAATAGCCGCTTTTCCTGTCTAAAATTGCTAATAAACAAATCTTGTGCCTGCGTGCAAGAAAGCAGACAGAGAGCAGTCTGTACAGTACAGAGTGTGATCTGAAAATGGCATTCAGAATGCAATACAGTGAACTGTATATAACATGGTCATGTGATTTTATCAGCCATTGAGAGCCCTGTACATCAGCGATGAAGTTTTTGACACTTCTCTGTGCTCTGCACTGATTGGATGGCCGCCAAAAGTGCAGAAAGGCGCTGAAAACTTATTAAAATGGCGTGTCAAATGCCATATCGAACTCAAACATTTACTCGAACAGATGTTCGACTCGCACTTTTCTCGAACAGTTTGATCAACACTAATTAACAGTTTACACGTGTGCTTTGCAGACATATAAGTGATTATAATGCAGTTACATCCATTGACTCACAGGTGAGTTTTCCTTTTCTTTTGCATCCAGTCCAGAACACCATTATGACTTCTCCTGGCCACCACTCATATCTGTAGAATTTATGCACAAATATCTTGGAATCCTCATTTTTCCAGTACCTCCCCAACTGTCCCCAACCTCTGTACAGACTTCCCATTAGTGGGAAAGTGGGTACAGGTCATAACTCAGAGAGAGTCTTTTATGGGGGTGGAGAGGGACAGGAAACTTTAACACTGGAGATTGGTCTATGGTTGTGGTCTGTACACCTCAGAATCCTATTGTGAGATACAATCTCGGCCGCAGGAATGATCTTCAGGGGTTGCAAGGGATGAAGTTTAGTACTGTCATGCTTCTTGTAGTGTTTCTGCTTTTTCTACAGATTTTCCCGTTGGACTATGATGGATTTATTGCACTATGTTGGACCAGCGTTGAATCCATCTTTTTAATAAAATGGTCAATGGGGGATGTTGTTGGGGAGTGTTTACTTATATTAAAGGGGTTTTGCCACCATGTAATGTTGACGTGGGAACCTCCAAAATGGGTATTTAATCACTTTTCTAAATATAAGTGATTAAAAAAAAGTGAAAACTCTGAGAGCTACAGCATTTCTCAACCCCCCTTGGTTACCACAAAGCTTCCCCTAGTCACGATCCAGGAGCTGAAAGGCCGCTGCTTGCGTGAATCACTTCTTATCTGATGACAGGCAGAATGAATGGTCTTTTAAGGCACCGGGTAGCAATATGTTTTCTTTTGTATACAGAATAACTAGCTGTAGTTTTATTAGATCCCTGCTTTATCTGATGAAGAAGCTTTCAATCTGCTGTTTAGAATAGGTGTTCTATTTTGTATACAGAATTCACAAGTTATAGTTTGATTATTTGAGTGAACATGTCACAGGATCCGTTATGCAGGCTCTGTGCTCTGGCTGTGTGTGTCTGTGTCGGCTCCTGATTTGTTTACATTACATAAGTTGCTTAGCAGATAAGGTTTCTCCTGACAGTGCAGTGTATGAGCCTGTGTCTTGCTGTATTGAATCCACTGTTGTACTGTTTATTAGTTCACTTAAGTTTTGAGACGCTCCCTTTGGATTCCTCACTCCCCCCTCCCCTCTCCCTCTCTCCACTGCAGCTTCATGACTCAGCGTGATTTGTTGACATCTTGCTCTCATACTGAACGGAGGCCAGTACTTGGTCTGGTGGCAAATCCCCTTTAAGTGGTTTTTGTGTTGTGTTGGTGTGTTTTTTACCATTTTATTTCATTGTTAGTAATAGAGTTGTGTAACAGATGCCTCTGTTTTACTAGCGCTTGGGCTTGATGAAAGCTTTGGGGTAACAAAACACCCCTAGTTGGCACCAAGCCCTAGTGCTAGTCTGTCAGACACCCCTTTTACTAATATTGGAAAAAAAATTGACAAAAAATACACAAACACAAAAACACTTAAAATAAACACTCCCTCACAAAATTCCCGAACACTGGTTAGACATAGTGAACAGGGGAAACATTTAATATACGAAAACACTGATCCATTTTTGGCTGACAGCTAGTGCCTAGGACAGCATTAATACTAAATATATCTCTGCAGATAGCTATACTCCAATTTTAGATATGTAGGCTCAATTAAGCAGGTAGCCCCCCAAATTAGTAAGCCAAATCCATGTTATTATATAGGTCACACTCCTCTTAGGTAGAAAGGACAACGATTATGTTGTAGTTAACTCCAGTTAGGCAGGTAGAAAAGCTCCAGGTAGGTAGGATCACATTAGTGAAAAAAAAACAAAAACAAACTCACCTCTTTCCATTCCCCAGAAGAGCAGCAGGCACACTTCTCTTAGTGAAACCAGACGCAGGCAGCGCAGTGATGTGATGTGATGTCATCACACTGCTTTGGTCAGGACACCCAGCCATCGTCTAGAAGGGCTAAGACCTTAGGCTCCGCTAAGTAGGTCCGGAGGATACGCAAACAGTTTGTGCAAACCCGGGAATCAAAGGCATTTGCCCATGATCCCTGGGGCACATCTCTGGACAGAGCGCTCGGACATTCTGGGGCAGGATTACCTTGTCCACCACTGTGTGTGAGAGAGAGATACATACTACGGGGAAAATAAGTATTTGATGCACTGGCAAAGTTTTTCCATTTACAAAAAATGGAGAGGTCTGTAATTTTTAGCATAGGTACACTTTTATTGTGAGAAAGCGAATGTAACAAAAATCCAGAAAATCACATTGTATGATTTTTAAATAAATAATTTGCATTTTACGGCAAGAATTCTGGCGCTTACAGACTTGTTGACAGTAAACACCGCTGGCTGACACCAAGCCCCAGCACCACTAATGGAGAGACATCTGATAGACCCCTTTTTTACAATATGTCCTATGCTATGTCCTAATGCTGTGTGGGCACAGTTGCGTAACAGAGGTGTCTGTTACACAACTCTATTACTAACAATGAAGTGTGCGTGTGATCAACATCAAGAACCAGCAGTGACTGACAGCCAGGCTCCCGCTATAACAGCCAAGGTCATGATCATAAAAAAGTTCCGTTTAACGGTTTTAAGTAGAGAAAAAAAATATAAAAAAAATGTCCAATAAAATCGATTTTCTCTCCTTTTACAAATTGGGAGCGGAAAAAAAAAGCAAAATACACAAATATGATATTGTCGTGTTTGTTACAACCCAGATTTGAGTTGACATGTTGCTGGAACCGCTGTAAAAATAAATTAAATAAAACTTCCCTTCAAACAATCGCCGCTCCTCACAGGACCACCATCTCTGCTCTCCTCTAATCAGCTTGTCACATAAGTCTCCAAGATTTTTCCCGTGCTTCCCCCATACTCTGGAACTCACTGCCCCAACACATTAGACTCTCCTCCACTTTTGCTAACCTCAAAAGCAACCTGAAAATCCATCTCTTCAGGATTGCCTATAACCCAAAAAAAAAAACACTGCCACTACTCCACCCCACAAACATTTCTACCCTTCACCATCTGTCTCGTCCCACCTTCCTTGTAGATTGTAAACCTTCACAGGCTGGGTCCTCTCTCCCTCTTTACCAGTTTTTAGTTATTTATCGTTATCTTTGTACTTGTTTGACATATATTATGTTTGTAACCCCCCTCGAATGTTCAGCACCCTGAAACTTAGGGGGTCTAAAATAAATAATAATAATAATTGCTGTTTTTTTCATCTTCCCATCACAAAAACAATAATTAAAGCTCTATGTACCCCAAATCGTTAGAATGAAAATTATATATTGCCCTACATAAAACAACCTCACAAACAACTACATTGACAGCCCTATAACAAAAAAATTTGGAACTCTGACTATAGTGACATAAAAAAATTGTTTTGTAAACTGTTTTTTTCATACATTTAAGTTAAAAAGAAAAAAAAAATTGATATTTGGTGTCACTGTAATGGTTATTTTACATTCCCATGTGAAGAAGAGTTAAGAGTTAATCAATGAGTTAATAATGCCATTAAAAGTACATAAATCAAGACCTCATACAGCCATGTCCATATTTGCCCATAAAGTCATCGTATGTGACCATATTACGTGCTGGATATACTAAGCAAATTGCTGTGGCCTGTGATTGGCCTCAGCGGTAATATGAAGGATAAACTGGGAAGTCATCTGCCGGAAACCCCAGGTTCGGCAGAGCAATGGAACAGGAGGGTTTACGAGGCAAATTTTCTTCTTTGCTTGTATTTTTTTTTTCATGTCCCAACTGACAAACAAGCATTCTTAGTGGAGGATGGTAGCAGAATGCATCTGAACGATTTAACTGCTGGCAACGAGAGGGATAAAGTGCAGTGTTTTATTGAGTTACAGCATATTTGACAAGAGATAGCAAACACGTTTCAGACTAGAAAACCTCGTAGCTACCGGCCACTTACCGGCAGTCTTCCTGGATTTAACTTTGCACCCCTGCTCCCAGCTGCTGTTTGTGAGCTGGCTAAAGCTTCGCTATTTTGTTAAGCATTCTTGGTGTCAGAATATACCTTTAAAAAGTATATGTATGTTTCACTTTGATCTCACTGCTGCTCCAGTGCTGAAGCTGCTGACTGTGTGCTCTAGTTTCTGTTTACATCTTTTCTCTACGTCTTAATCACTGCAGTCAGTCAGTGGCTTTAGTGGGCATGTAACATTCCTTTGACATCACTGCTACAACAACCACTTTAAAAGAATGAACATGTAATGTCTCGTTTTACAAAACAAAAATCGTGAAACCAAGATTTTCTCATTTGTTCTGCTATATACACTGCCTTGATAGATAATTGGATAGATATATTTATTATTACTTTCATTTTTTTTTTTTTTTTTACAGAGAGGCAGATGTTGTTCTCAGCTACCTTAAAACAGAATGTCACGTGATGAAAATTGCAGTTGTCGGATTTTGCTGGGGTGGTGTGGTCACTCATCATCTAATGTTAAGGTATCCTGAGCTAAAAGCTGGAGTTTCTTTTTACGGTAAATATGAAGCTTTGTTTCATACTGAGTTATGCGTTTTCTTGACCTGTTCCTTATATTAACCCTTTGCCAACATTGGACGTCCTGGCCGAGAGTTACTTTCTGCAATTGGATGTACAGGCACATCCTGGACGTCATGCAGGCTCACAAGTGGGACCCGCACAATCAGAACATGGAACCAGGTATATACTACAGCTGGCCTCATGCTGTGCTGTCCACGACCGGCGCTCACTCGGGCGATTAACACCTTAGCTGCCGCGGTTAATCATTATCACGGTAGCTAAGGGAAAGACAGAGGAAGTAATCTCCCTCATATTGCAATGTGATTGCAGCTGACGATGCTAACCAGGGTACCTGTGGATTACTATGCATGGCCTCGCCCTCAGTACATAGCAGTACTGCTACACATTGTAACAGTGATCTATGTCCCATATGGGTCCTCGAGTGTAGTTCTGGGATGATTTCAGACCTTTCTCAAAATCATCCTTACCACCTGAGATGAGATCTTGCATGGAGACCCAGACAGAAGAAGATTGACAAGTCATCTTGTGTTTCTTCCATTTTCTAATAATTGTGCCAACAGTTGTCTTCTCATCAAGCTGCTTGCCTAGTGTCCTATAGCCCATCCCAACCTTATGCAGGTCTACAATTTTGTCATTGGTGTCCATAGACAGCTTTTTTGGTCTTGGTCATGGTTGAGAGGTTGGAGTGTGATTTATTGAGAGTGTGAAGAGGTTTCTTTTATACAGGTGAGTTCAAACAAATGCAGCTGATAGGTTTAGCCAATTGAGAGTGATCACACACTCTTACTGTCCAGTACAGGAGTGGATGTAATTTTACATGCAGCTGCAATCGCTAATGGAACACAAGTGAGACAATCGTGCTCAACCATATAAGAAGTCTGGTGCCGAGAACACATCAGAACTGAGCTTTATTTGCAGATTACAAGTTTTTATACATTTTGGTAGTTGCTCACTTCAGCACAAAGTAAGGTGAGATAATGTGTAACTATTGTCTTATCTCTCTGGTCAGAGCGAGTTACAATCGGTGTCTTGTTGTCCGAATAGCTGTCCTGAAGTTAGCAAACACACACACATTGTTCAGGTTTCCTTGAAGATGGTAAATATACACAGATTGTCCAATTCAGCAGAATTTCAGAGTTAACGCTTTCCTGACTCCATCCTTAACACAATTAATACAGGTAATGAGTGTAGGAGAGCTTCTTAAAGACAATCTAACAGGTCTGTAAGAGCCAGAATTCTTGCTGGTTGGTAGGTGATACTTATGATACAAATACTTATTTAATGCAATAAAATGCAAATTAATTATTTGGATTTTTGTCTCGTGGTTGTACTGTACCTGCGATAAAAATTACAGACCTCTCCATTCTCTGTAGGTGGGAAAATCACCAGTGTATCAAATACTTATTTTCTACACTGTAGATAAAATTTATATCATTGTAATTGTTCCAACTCACATAATAATTTTATCCTGTCATTTATACTACATGGCAAATGCTGTAAAAATGAAGCCCAAAAAACAATGGCGTAACTGCATTTTCTACCCCATTTTCATGGCTCAATGCTAAAAAAAAAAACTAAGGAATATCTGTGCGCCCAAAATACACAATACACCCCTATATGAGATCCATGAGGGGTGTTGAATCTGAGATGGGGGGACTTCTGGAAGGTTTCACCTGTTCTGGTGCTTTGGGGCTTTGCAAATGCGACATGGCACCCACCAGTATCTGCGTTCCAAAAGCCAAATAGTGCTTCCTGTCTTGTATGCCCTGCCATGCTCCCAAACAACAGTTTGAGGTGCCTTTTTTTCCAGAATTCCTGGGAAAAAAAGCATTTTCAATACAGTTTTCATTTTCACAGCCTACTGCTAAAAAATTTGTGAAACACCTGTGGGATCGATATACTCGGTACACCCCTGGATATTTTCTTTAAGGAATGTAGTTTGCAAATATGGGATGTTTCAAGAGGTGTTTATTAAGTTTTAGCACCTTAGGTGTTTGCAAGCTTGTAATGGTGCCTAAAGAAAATTGTAATGAAAATGAGACCCCAAGGTCCAATAGGTGCTCTTCCTGCTGTGAGACTTGTGGTGGAGCCAAATAGCACACTATGGCTACACATAGGATATCTCTAGAAATGGCAGAACTGGGAATGATCGATGTTGAGTTGCATTTCCCTGGTCACATCTACTCTGCTCTAGTTAATAATGGATAAAGATTGAATATCTGCCTTAAAGTGAAATTTTGAAATTTCCCCTCCACTTTGCTTTAATTTCTGTGAAACACCTAATGGATTTACAAACTTACTAAACACTGTTTTGAAAGGGTGTAGTTTATTATATGTAATCATTTATGGGGGTATCTAATGTACAAGCCCCTCAAAGCCACATCAGAACTGTGTTCCCTAAAAAACATCTAGTGTTGCAACTTTTCTTGAAAATTTGAAAAATTACTACTAAATTTGTAAGCTTCCTACTGTCATAAAAAATAGACCTTTAAAACATGATGCCAATCTACAGTAGACATAAATAGTATAAATAGTTATAAACTATTTTGTGTGGGATAACTATCTGTCTCACATGCAGACATTTTTGGATTTTGAAAATGGCAAACATTCCAAAATTTTCACAACATTTTGATGTTTTTCACAAATAAACAAGGATTATATGGACCAAAATTTCTTACTAACTTGAAGCACAATGTGTCACGAGAAAACATTCTCTGAGTCACATGGATAGGTAAAAGTATCAAAAAATTATTCTCACATAAAGTGATAAATGTCAGATTTCAAAAATGGTCTGTCAGTATGGTCAAAACTGACTGCGGCAGTAAGGGGTTAAGCAAAGGCACAATAAGGAAGCAGACTTTGCTGGTAGCTGAACATGAACGCAAATTTGGTGGCCACCATCTCCATTTTCTGACCTTGTCAAAAAAAGAAACTGTCTTTTGCAATAAATCCTTTTATGTCCAGGTTAGTTTCTCTTAGTAATATGTTTACACACGTAATTGCGGGGCGTATTTCGGCACATAATTGCGCTGCAATATGCCCGAAATACACTACGCAATTACAGTAATTCATAGCTCTCCCTGAAAGCTATGATTACCCAACATTTTCCCTGGTGTACCATACAATTGATTTGTCACTTCTTCCTGCCGTTTACGCCCTGGGGAGTGTGAAAGTCAGTGACAGCCGGTTGTCGGTGTTTTAGAAGTACGTGCTAGCCAGTACATACTTCTAAAACACCCGGTGTATTGTGGCGTGCATACTTTCTACTCAAGACAACTTCTACCTCAAGCTTTTCTCTTGCTTACATGGTTTCCATTAGACCTCCCATCTTCTCTCCTCTTCATCGTCTTTCACTTTTTCCGTCGTTTCCCTCTTCTTACTCTTTTCTTCATTTTTTGTCTTTACCCTAAAGTTACTCTCCATATACATCACCTTGTTTTTATTCTCCCTAGATTGTTATTCTCTTGATTATACAGTATACTTCAGCTGTTTATTTTCTTTTCAGTGATCTAGTGAAAAAGGTTGCAATGCCAACCGAAATGTCTGTACAGAAGATCACATTGTTCCAGACTACATATCCTTCTTGTTATAACTTGTATGGGATCTTTTTTTACTGTAATTGATTGTATTCACTATAAATATTGCGCTGTGGAATTATATTATTTTGGTACCAAATATGTAGGGTTTTCATTATGTGGTAGTACTTTTAAAAAAATACATTATTTCTTTCTGCGACAAATAACTTTTTTGTTCACCTATGGACCAGAGTGAAGGCTTGTTTTTGAAGGCTAAAGTGAAGTTTTTATTGGTACATGTGACTTTGATCACTTTATATTCCATTTTTTGGAGGTGTAAATCGGACTTACGTATGTGACGAAGCCAGTTTTTTATTTGTAAAATTGTGAATGGAGGTTGATTTGAACTTTTAAAATATTTTTTTATACCTTTTTAAAAAACATTTTTTTCTTTACTTGTACATTTAGTTCCCGTAGGGTACTTGACCACTAGGGGGCTTGATTGCTTGGACACCCTTTTGCATTATAAAAATAATGCAGTAGGGTGTACTAAGATGGCAGTTCTAATACTCCCTGTCTAAGGCAGGAAGTAATAGATGCGTTAAAATGGCAGCTATGCAAGCTTTCATTAGGCTTCCAGCTGGCATGACACCAGTCAGAGGGACACCGTTCCTCATTCATTTAGACACTGCAGTCGCCTTGTTGTCTGAACGGGTAAACGGCAGAGATCAGAACGGCTTTGATCTCTGCTGTTAGCAGCAGGTGTTGGCTGAAATAATTATAATCATAATCAGTACCTGCTTTCTATGGAGCAGACTCGCTGTGTGAGCCCACTCCATAGGACATACCTATAGGTTCATTATCGGTAAGGGGTTAAAATATGACCTAAAAACATGATTTTTTTTTATCACATGGCAATTATGTTTTATGGTTTTAGGAGGAGTTTTTTTTTGTTTTTTTTTTTAAAGTGTGGACTGAAAAAATTTGTGTGAGTTTTAAAAAGAAGCAGCAAATTCGTAGACAGCCATGGTTGACAGAAACACTGACTGTACTGGACAGTGTTAGATGAATACCAGGGGTCACATAACAGATATGCGGTAGGTCGAATGGCTAATATTACGTGAACCATTATAATGGACTCATCTGTAGTCTTTATCATTGCACTTTCTAGACCTGCTAGGGTCTGCCGCACAGGTATGAAAATATGCAAATAATAAAGCAAAACAACAAAATGGACCAGCTTACCCCATGTAGAAGTGGCCTCCGCAAGTATCCCGGTTAGAGCGACCCATACAGTATCCAGAACGATTAGGAAGGATGATACAGCGGTACCAGGAACATTAAAAAAAATTGAAGTCCTTTATTGAAAATTCATAAAAAGGAGATAACCCAACAAAGCATAGCAGAAAAAATCCCCGTCAGCAAAGCCGACGCGTTTCAGGTGCAAAAGTCACCCTTAGTCATGGCATGCTACGAACATTACATAGCTAGTATATATACTCTAAAAACAAAAGATGTCATCATCCACTCACCTGTCACCCGCGGCTCGTCAGTCCGGATGCTGAATGCGCCTACTTCCGGGACGCCGCCAGCTCCAAAAGCAAGCCGGAAATGGTAATCGGCAAGCCACGTGGCGCCTCCAAGAAGTGACGCGCGCGGTGGTCCTGGCAACAGGAACCAACACCAAACGCCATGTGAAGGGAGGCGGTACCAACAAAATGTCACGGCAACAGCCTCCCATATATTGGAACGCCGGATGGGGACGAGCCGATGGAGACAAGAGTGAGAAACATTCGAATTAAAAGCTACTAGAACTCTAAACACAAAACACTATGGTATATACCACTGGTGGTAGACATAAACAAATAGTTCAGAAATGGTACTATATTCTATGTAACGTGAGGCAATGCATTAAGAGACATATTAATAAGTATATATATCTTGTGCCCCACACAATATAATCAAAACCCGCCTATAGATGGAAAGAAAGAAACCAGGACACAGCTAACACCATATTTGAATCTGGGGGGATCAAAGCCCAAGGAACCTGGGTGGGCAAAAAAGGGGGAGGGAGTTGAAAGAGAGAAAAAAAAAACACCCAGGTATTATTTTAATAATGAAACATCCATTCTCTTTTGAGGTTCAGGCCAATGGGAGCCGAGGTTTCAAGTACAATAATCCAATAAGCCTCCCTGTCATGGAGTAAATGTCCCAGGTCCCCCCCCACGTGTGGATCTAACAACCCTATCAATGCCCATGATTTTTAATTTACCAAAGTTTCCATTGTGTACCTCCCTAAAATGGTTTGATAGATGGGATCTGTTTCGTACAGAGCTGTTTGTAATGTCATTAAGATGCTCCAGGATGCGGGTCTTTAATCTCCGAGTAGTACTACCCACATAATGCAAATTGCATTCAGTGCAGGTAGCTAAGTAAACAACATGATGTGAGTTGCAATTAATGTAGTTACGAATGGTAAATGTTTTGGTTTGTTGGCTGTTATGAAAAACCTTACCCGGATTCACAAACTCGCATACCCTGCAGGACTAGACCCCCCATTTTAAAAAAAGCCCTTGTATTTGAGCCATGTTTGTTTGGGTTTCTTGGAGTTAAATGAATTGGGAGCTAACAAACTACCCAAGGTACGGATCTCCGAGTAACTACACGGAGGCCCCAGGCTAAGATGTCCCGAAGAATGGGATCATCCGATAGCACCGGTAAATGTTTCAAAACTATCTTCTTAATTGCCTGAAATTGGGTATTCTGGTCGAACACCAAGAAATTATTATTGCCAGAGGTTTCTTGTTTTTGAATTTTTCTACGTTTTCTAGAAGAAAGGAGTTGATCCCTATTCTTCTCCTGTACCATGGTAATTGCCCGCTGTAGGGTCCAGGAGGGATAACCCCTCCTGCTAAGTCTACTAGAAATGGCATTACATTCACTAAGGAAGTCGTCCTGTTGGCTACAATTTCTCATGGTCCGTGTCATTTCACCCACAGGTATGGACCTGTGGGTGTGCTTAGGGTGGAAACTCCGATGATGTAATATCGTATTGCCCACCGTTGCTTTACGGTGAGTCCTTGTGGCAATCTTATGGCCCGGTTCACCAGTGAGTACCAGGTCCAAAAATTGGATAGTGTCTCTGTCCATTTGTTGTACAAATCGTAAGTTACAGGGATTATTGTTCAGATAAAAAAGAAAAATAGGTATGGCAGATACATCGCCCCTCCAAATAAAGAGAAGATCGTCGATGTATCTGCCATACCAAAATAAAGGCGACAAAAATGGGTTATCGGGGGTGTAGGTGTAGGCGAATTCCCACCAAGCCATGACTAGATTAGTCAGGGAAGGTGAGAACTTCGCCCCCACCGACACCCCCTTGACTTGGAGATAAATGCTAGAATCAAAGGAGAAAAAATTATGTGTCATGAGAAATTCCGTCGTCATTAAGATAAATTCTGAAAATTTCCTTTGGAAAAAACTGCTTTTAAGTTTTTGAGATGTTTTCCAGCCAGGGGGGGCTATAAAATTTGGGGGAAATAGACTATATAACCCTCCGTCGAAACTCAACCCATTTTGTTTTCCCCATCCCAAAATTTTTGGTAGTTGCAAAGGACCCCCGTGTATCCCTAAATGATTTGGAATGACAAAACCAGTGCTGAAATTTTGACTACCGGGCCACTGGCATAGTCCTCCCCAAGGGGTGACCAATGCCCGATAAAATTGGGGCCCACATGGGAAAGGATTTTTCTATGTTTTTTATGAAACCTTAGGTAGGCAAATTTTAAGGGGCATCACGGGATTTTCCCCACCATAAATAATCCCTCTGCTTCGGTGGGGGCTCCAATAAAAACCCTCCATTAAAAAGGGAATCCATTTCTATTTTAAAGGCTTGTGGGGGGTCCTGAGATTTACAATTTTTTTAGTGTCCAAAGCATGGAAAGCATAAAAACACTTTTAAATTGTGCTGGGGTTCCCCATGACCACCACCGTCCCCCCCTTGGGTTAGCCATCTTAAAAATTTCCAAAATTATCTGAAGCTGTTTAAGAGATTCTTTTTCCTTCTAGGGGGTTTGGTTTTTTTTCGCCCAGGGGGCATGGTGGCCCCAAATACCTGAATCTCTTTAAATTTAAGCTTAACCCGGGTTTCCATGCTCTTTGTGCGTGAATTGACTGGGTAAAAATTTTAAAACCCCAAAAAACAGGAGGGGAAATACCTCCTTGGCTCAGAAAAAGGGATTGGGGGTGTCCGTAACTCCTAAAGCGTCATCACTGACACCTGTTTTAAAGGATTAGAATTTTCCCAAATCCAAATTTACAACACAATCATCACTGTCTTTTGTCCCCCCTTTTGGGCTACTTCTCTACAGGAAGAAAAGTGCCCTTTTAAACCGTGACAATCTTATAAACTTTTTAAAATATTTTTTAATTTTGGAAAACATATCAAAATCAACCTGTAAACAAAAATTAAAACCCCAAAAGAAGAATTTTTTGTTTGTACTGAGCCCCATTGGAAGGAAACCTTTAAAAAAAAAAACGTCCAAATTTTCCTGTATTTGAGTTCCTGACTGAAATTATTAAAGCTTGACGATCCCCATTTTTCCCTTTTTCTAGTTTCCCCCCTCCTTTTCCCCCCGCCTGCTTTTTTTTGGACCCTTTTTCCCTTTTTACTTTTTGGGGTTGCCGAAATAAGATTGAATTTTGGATTGGGAAAGTGGGGTCATCCGATGAAAAAAATTTTTGGGATCGTATTAGAGCCCACCCAAATTTACCAAAACTACCGTCGTTGTTTCCAATGGGGGGAAAAATGTCGCCCCCTTTTCGCTTTAAATGGATCTTGGCGTAACAAAAATCAGCACTGCCCGTCCCATTTCTATACAACGCCCTTTTGCCTAATCCCCGAAGGGCCCTTTGGAACTTTTTTTTTCTTCATCCCATTAATGAACCCCAATTTTTTTCAATATTGCCATCTATTTGTCGCTTTATGTCATCAAAGGGGGGGTTTCCTTGGGTGGGCTTTTCCCAATCCTCCTTATTTTTTTACAATATCAACCGGATTTTGGGGCAGTTTCAACTCTTTATTTTCACAATTTGTGCCTTTTGTTTTTAAAGGGGGCATGCACTTAAAACTCTTTTTCCCTTTCAGTAAATTTAAGGGAGAAAAAACCGTTTTGGGGGAAATTTTTTTTTTGGGGGAAAGGCCCCGGGGGATCATGTTCCCCTGAAAAATAATTGGACAATGTTGGGTTTTGGGCCCCCCCGTACGGTTTTCCTGTGGGCCCAGGTTTTTTAAAATCTTTTTCATTTTAGGGGATTTTCCAGGGTTTTGGGATGTGGAAACAATTTCGCCTGGAATACTGCTTTTCACTTTCCCCGCTGTCTTATAGAGAGATTTCCCTTAATTTCCCCCACCTACAATGCTTGTTGGAAATTTTTCCGCCCCTTTTTCACAACGGACAAGCCGGTCCTAGCTTTTATGGCAAACAATAAAGCAAAAAAAACAAAAGGAAAACCCGCTTACCCCAGTAGAAATGGCCCCGCCCAAATAAACCCCCGGGTTTTACGACCCCTAAAATATCCAAACATTAGGGAAAGGGTGGGAAACACCCGGGACCCAGGGAAAATTAAAAAAAAAATTAAGTCCTTATTTAAAATTCAAAAAAAAGATAACCCAACAAAGCAAGCAAAAAAAAACCCCGTCACAAAGCCGGGCCGTTTCAGGTGGGGAAAATTCCCCCCCTTAGTTCCCTGGATGCTAAAAACATTACCCTAGCTATATATAACTCTAAAAACAAAAGATTAATTTACCATCACCTGTCACCCGCGGGTCGTCCCTTTCCAAAGCTGAATGCGCCCACCTTTCCCGGGGGGCCGCCCCTCCAAAACAACCCCAAATGGTAATCCCGGGAAGCCGCTTTGGGGCCCCCCAAGAAGTGACCCCGGGGGGTGCCCTGGGAAAAAGGGAAACCCAAAACCAAAAACCCCCTGGGGGAAGGGAAAGGGGTACCAAAAAAATGTTCACGGCAACACCTCCCAATAAATTTGGGGCGGGGCCCATGGGGGGAACCGATGGAGACAAATTTAAAACATTCGAATTTAAAACTACCAAACTCCCAAATACAAAACACTATGGAAAATACCACCTTTGGCGGGAGACATAACAAATTGTTCGAAATGGTACTATATTTCCCATGTAACCGGGGGGCAAGCATTAAGGGGACATATTAATAAGTATATATACTTGTGCCCCACACAATATAATCAAAAACCCCCTAAGATTTGGAAAAAAAAAAAACCAGGGAAAACAGCCTAACAAACCAAAATTTTAATCCCGGGGGATCAAGCCCAAGGGGAAACCGGGGGGGGGGGGCAAAAAAGGGGGGGAGTTGAAAAAAAGGGGGGAAAAAAAAAAAAAAAAACCCCGGTATTTTTTTTAAAAAATTTAAACCCCTCCATTCCTTTTTAAGGGCAGGCCCCTGGGGAGGGGGGGGTTTCAAGACAATAACCAATAAGCCAAAAGTGGTTTTTGTGGTTTTTAAATTCAAATAGCTTTTAATTCGAATGTTTCTCAATCTTGTCTCCCCCTCGGCTCTTTCCCCTCCCCGGGGTTCCAATTATGGGAGGGTGTTTCCCGGGGCAATTTTTTTTGGTAACCCCCCTCCCCTTTAAAAATGGGGTTTGGTGGTTTTTTCCGTTGCCAGGGCCAAACCCCGCGCGTCCTTTTTTGGGGGAAAGCCAAACCGGGTTGCCATTAAAACCCTTTTCCGGGTTTTTTCCTTTTTTGGACCGGCGGCGTCCCAAAGAAAGGGGCATTCAGCTCCGACTGAAGCGCGGGTGACAGGTGAGTGGGTGATTTCAAATTTTTTTTTTAGAGTTAACCCAAGGGAAAGTAATTTCGTAGCAGCCAAAAGACTAAGGGGGACTTTTGCCCCCTAAACGGTCCCGGGTTTGCTGACGGGTTTTTTTTTTTGCTATGCTTTTTTGGGGTTTTCCCCTTTTTATGAATTTTTTAAAAAAGGGCTTCAAATTTTTTTAAAGTTCCTGGTTTCCCCCTGTATCTTTCCCTTTCCTAATCGTTATAAAAATATGCAAGCAAATTTTTTTTAAAACATTAATTTGAGAATTGGTCTTTCCTATGTATTTTATAATAAATTGAACTATTATGTTTCTCCTAAGGGGTTTTAACAAATCAAATATAGCATCTGCGGAAAACACCCCCTAGTGATTTGGTAAAAAAAACCCAAAACAAGTGAAAACTCTCATCGGGCATTCCCGCGTCTCTCATTTTCGCTCCACCTCCTCCACCCGGCCACTTTTGTTTGGGGTTTTTCCCCCGGGGCCCGTCCCTTGGGGGCCTTTACTCGTTTCTATCTACCTCTTAGTCTGGGGCAAACTCATAGCTTCACATGGCCCTTTTATACCATCTATATCCCGACTACACCAACTCACATCTCTGGCCCCCGAAAGTCCCCCTCTTTTCTCTCCCGGGGCCCCAACTGTCATCGTCCATTTTTCCCCCTTTTTCCCCCCCTTCTTTCCCAAAAAAAAGGGGGAGAAAACAAATTTATCATCTTTCCAAACCTCCCCATCCCACCTCCACCTGAAACTCTCTATCACTGCAACCCGGGTGTACACTCTCACCTGCTTTCCCAATTTCCGCGCCTTTGGGGGAATCCCCTCCCTCTGGGCCTTTAAACCACACATCCAAACCCTCACCTCTGCCCCGCCGCTTTCCAAACCCGAACTTCCTCAACTTTTGACAAACCCCAAAAAGCCCCGCCCCGCCCGTGTCATCCCCCCCCTTTACTACTGCAAAAATCCCTCTCTGGGCCTCCCTTACACTCTTGTTTTCCCCTTTTAAACCAAACTCAACTCGGGTGCCCGTCTTATTCCACCTCCCCTCCTCGCATTTTCCCCTGCCCCCCCCCTCTGCCAAACCCTTTACTGGCACCAATTGCCAAACGAATTTATTTTAAGTTTCTAAACCCTGACCTACAAGGGGTTTTCCCAAAACCCCTTTTCCCCCCATACAACCCCTGCCTTAAAATTTCCCAATTTTCCTACCCCCCAAAAATCCCGCCCTCACAGAACCTTTTCTCTTTTCTCCCTTATCCTCCTCACACAACCGTCCTAAGACTTTTTCGTGTTTCCCCCACACTCTGGAATGCACTGCCCCAACATATTAGACTCTCTTCCACTCTCACCAGCTTCAAAAGCGACCTGAAAACCCATTAACTCAGGATTGCTTATAACCTACAATAACCCTGCTGCCACTGTACTACCCCACAAACATGTCCTCCCCTCACCTCCTGTCTCTTCCCTCCTCCTTGTAGATTGTAAGCCCTCGTGGGCAGGGCCCTCTTTCCCTCTGTTGTGCCAGTTGTAAGTCATTCATCGTTGTTGTTGTACTCATTTGACATTATGTATGTAACCCCCCTCGAATGTACAGCGCCATGGAATCAATGGCGCTTCAAAATAAATGTTAATAATAATAGGAGATGATAAATATACACTACATTTATCCCTCAACATACCAATTTAATTGGTTTCAGGATGACCATTGTATGTTGAAATCAAAGCTGTATTGGTAATTGTTTTCCAGATGTCATCCAACACAATGCAAAATGAAGATAAAAGAATATAAAGATGATAACTAATACACATAAAGCAAGTCCTTACATGTTACATGTTACTTCAGAGATTTCAGAACAATGGGATAAGATTCAACTTAATAAACAGGGGGCTAATATGACAAGGAAAGAGAGAGATGCACTTAAGGAACTCCAGAATGATGACACAATAATAATCAAAAAAGCAGACAAAGTGGGGGCCTTTGTCATTCAAGATAAAATGCAATATATACAGGAAGCTAATACACAACTTAGTGACCAAACTGTATATAGAAGGCTTGACTATGATCCTACCAGTGAGCTTAGAACACTTATTGAGGAGACACTTACGGAAGCTGTTAATCAACAATTAATATCTGAAAAAGAAAAAAATCTTCTTACCTGTATTCATCCATGCACCCCCATTATGTACTTGGTACCCAAGGTACATAAATCCCTCATGCGCCCTCCGGGACGCCCAATCGTCTTGGGGGTTGGGTCCATATTAAAGCCGTTAGCTCAGTATGTTGATTCTTTTCTCCAGAAATTGGTTAAACGTAGTTCACACTCTCTAAGCGATACGGATCAGTTTCTGAGAATATTAGAGAAACAAGTGTTTGATGATAACACCTGGTTATGTACATTGGATATAAAATCCTTATATACCAATATACCATATTCAGAAGGTGTGACAGCAGTTAGAGAAGCCTTGAGTGAGGATCCCATGCTTAGTAATGGTCAAATTAACTTTCTTATGGAGCTACTTGATATCATCTTGTTGAAAAATTACTTTAAATTTGGTGAGGAGATCTATCTACAGCTACAGGGGACCTCAATGGGGTCTCCTGTAGCTCCCAGCTATGCCAATCTGTTCATGGCTTCGTATGAGAATCAGTATGTGTACAATAGCCAAGAGTTCCATACTGTTAAGGCATGGTACAGATACGTCGACGATGTTTTTGTTTTATGGACAGGTAAGAGGGAAGACTTTGTCAACCATCTTAATTCTATCCATCCACTCATTCAATTATATGCTGTTATTGAGAAAGATGTAATTCAGTACTTAGATGTGGAAATTAGGCGGTCACTACACTATACAAAAAACCAATAGATAGAAATAACATACTGCATTCCAATAGCCAACATGCACCACAGATATTTTATGGTATCCCGAAAGGCCAATTTATGCGAGCCAGGAGAATTTGTTCCTCTAATGAACTATATAAGGAGCAGGAACAGAAACTCATTGATAAATTTATCTCGAGAGGATATGAGAGAGATAGACTACTGGAGATAGCCAAGGAGGTGAAACAACTTGACATGATGTCCCTCTTAGGAGTAAAGACTCAAAGAGAGAAAAAGCTAAACCGAGTACTGTTTGTTAGTACATATGATGCACATAGTACACTTATTAGAAAGACCATTAAAAAATATTGGTACTTGTTGTCCAAAGACAGTAAATATGGCAAAATGTTTCAACATCCTCCACAGTTTATATATAGAAAAGGACGCACTATTGGTAGTTGTATCACATCTTCGGCAGTATAAACAGAAAGAACTGATCAGAGGAGCCTTGCTCCTAAAAACAATGGTACTTACCCGTGTCTTATTTGTGTTAACTGTAGCTCCATAATGAAAGGTTCATTCATTCACCATCCCACTAAAGGCCATAAAATTGCATTGAAAGGTTTTTTTTACCTGTAATTCCAAAGCGGTGATCTATTTATTAAAATGCCCGTGTGGGAAGTGTTCTGTAGGGCAGACCATGCGGCAGGTTAAACTTAGAAATAAGTGAACATCGATCGAACATGAGGATTACAAAGAAACATGGCATTCAAACCGATACTTCTAGTGACAAAAATAAATATGGCGAGACAACAGTGGCTAGACAATTAAGTGAGTGCAGACACAACATCACTGAACTCCATTGGTGTGTGATAGAAGAGGTTACTTGTAGAGAGGGTGAAAGCCTTGAGAGGCGATTACTCCAGAGAGAGGCAGTGTAGATTCACCGGCTTGATACATTAGCGCCGGCGGGTCTTCATGAGGAGTTAAACTATAAGGTCTTCCTGTAACGTTCTATCCCGTTCCCTCTATAGGTTAACGCTGCCATCAGGTCTGTGTTTTTATTCTGTTTTATCAATTGTATGTTTTGTTTGTTGGAGTATTTAAGGAAGTGACGAGGTAGGGGGCTCGTGCTTGAGAAAGGGGAGGAGTCTCCCTGAAACGTCGCACGCCCGCCTCGGTCCCGACCTGTCAGTCAGCGCTCCACTACTCGACTCCTTAAAGCTGGAGATCCTTGGAGCCTATTGCTTTGTACTACGGACGCTTTTCTGGTTGTGGACTACTACTTATGGATACATGCAAGTAGCACTTGTTGTGCACGAAAAATGTATATGCGTTTTAAAGAAACATAGTTAATGTATGTTTTTAACAGTTGGTTTCCTGCAATTGGATATACCACAAATTGGTACCAATATAAACTACAGTACCCTTGCATAAAACAAACTCTCATGTGGGACCATGGATGGAAAAATAAAGACGTTATTGGAGTCAGGATATGGTGAAGCAAAATCTTAGTTTTGAGGGTTTTTTTTCGTTTTATATTTTGTGAAAAACCGCAGAAACTACATTAATATCACACTGACCTGCAGAATAAATAATTTTAATGATACTACACTTTTTTCCCAATACATCATAATGGTACAATTAAAAAAAAAAAAAACTTATCCTCAAAAAACAAGCCCTTATGAAATAAAAATGCTAAATTGTCAACAGAAAAATAAGACTTGTAGCTCCTTGCATGGTAAGGGTGAAAAAAAGGCTTCAGGAAGGAGTTAAATATTGATCTAGTCTAATAATCCACAACTTTTTCAATCCTGGTCATTCCAGTAGGATATTGGCTGCCTTTTAAAGGGGTTTCCTCACCATGCTGTTTCATTGAATTTAAGCAGTTTTGCACTTACTCTGTCTCCTCAAGCTGTGGGTGGTTCTACAGCAATGATTAGCATATTCAACTTCTAGCAAGCTGAGCTGTTACTCTGACAGTACAAGAGATAATCTCTAACAAGACTACATATAAAGTCATGCTTTTCACAGCACTTCTACCTTTTGTTTAGTGAAGCTAATCTTGTTGGATATAATTAGTCTGCTTTGATCTCAGCCCATCAGTCGGGTGATGTCCCTCCATGCTCTCAGCTAATCAGATAACAGACATTGATCTGGTATGCAAATAACCATAGAGCGCTTCAAAGCGCATAAAAAAAAAACAAATCTCAAGACTAAAGTATAATCTAATTATCAGCGTATTTAGAAAATGTAATTGTCCCTTTATGTTTAATGCTAATCTTTGTAGTAAGAAAACCCCCTACCAACGCAGTCAGGTTTGACCTTCTGGTCAGATCCCCATTTTTAAAATATGACCTGTCACTTTTATGTGGGAATAACTGTCTGCTACTTTTACATATACATGTCATTGCTTTCTCGTGAAATATTGTGCTTTAAGTTAGTAAGAAATTTTGGTCCATACAATCCTTGTTTATTTGTTAAAAATATCAAAATGTTGTGGACATTTAGAAAAATTTACCATTTTCAAAGTTAAAACATTTCTTCGTGTAAGTTATTCCACACAAAATAGTTTATAACTAGCATCTCCTGTATGTCTACTGCAGGTTGGCATAATTTTTAAATGTCTTTACATGGCGCAGATTTTGGTGGGTGGCCATGTCGCATTTGCAAAGCTCCCAAATTACCAGTGCAGGTGAAACCTTCCAGAAGTCACCCATCTTGGATTTAAGAACCATCATGGATCTCATCTAGGGGTGTATTGTGCATATTGGGCCTACAGGTGTTCCACAGTTTTTTTTTCAGTGTTGGGCCATGAAAATGAGAAAGGGGGGGGGGGGGCGAAGTTTCGCCATGGTCTTTTGGGCTTCATTTTTACAGCCTTCGCCATGCAGCATAAATGACATAAATTTAAAGTGCCTTGCGAAAGTATTCGGCCCCCTTGAACTCTTCAATCTTTTGCCACATTTCAGTCTTCAAACATAAAGATATAAAATTTATTGAAGGACACCAGAAACAATATTGTAGCCCTGCACCAGACTGGAAAGACTGAATCTGCAATAGGCAAGCAGTTTGGTCTGATAGAAAGAAATCAACTGTGGGAGCAATAATTAGAAAATGGAAGTCATACAAGACCACTGATAATCTCCCTCGATATGGGGCTTCACGCCCCATGGAGTCAAAATGATCACAAGAACGGTGAGCAAAAATCCCAGAACCACACGGTGGGAACTAGTGAATGACCTACAGAGAGCTGGGATCAACGTAACAAAGGCTACCAACACACTACACACTACGCTGCACACTATACTACCACACTACACCCTACGCTGCCAGGGACTCAGATCCTGCAGTACCAGACGTGTCCCGCTGCTTAAGACAGTACATGTCTGGGCCCGTCTGAAGTTTGCTAGAGAGCATTTGGATGATCCAGAAGAGCATTGAAGATAAAACGTGGCTGGGTCTTTCAGCATGACAATGATCCCAAGCACACCGCCAGAGCAACGAAGTGGCTCTGGAACAAGCATTTCAAGGTCCTGGAGTGGCCTAGCCAGTCTCCAGATCTCAACCCCCTAGAAAACCTTTGAAGGGATTCGAAAGTCTGTGTTGCCCAGCGACAGCCCCAAAACATCACTGCTCTATAGGAGATCTGCATGGAGGAATGGGCCAACATACCAACAACAGTGTATGCCAACCTTGTGAAGACTTACAGAAAACGTTTGAGGTCTGTCATTGCCAACAAAGGATATATAACAAAGTATTGAGATGAACTTTTGTAATTGACCAAATACTTATTTTCCACCACAATTTGCAAATAAATTATTTCCAAATCAGACAATGTGATTCTCTGGATTAGTTTTCTCATTTTGTCTGTCATATTTGAGGCCTACCTATGATGTCAATTACAGGCCTCTCTCTTATTAAGTGGGAGAACTTGCACAATTGGTGGCTGACTAAATCCTTTTTTTCCCCACTGTATGAGTAAGGTCAAATGACCAAAACGTAACAGCTTGAATGTCACATTGAAATACACTGTCCTCTATGGAGCCTGCATGTAACTTTGAAATAAATAAATGAATTTATGATTTAGCATTAAATCTGGGGTGCTGTCAATACTATATACCATATATACTCAAGTATAAGCTGGGTTTTTCAGCACAAAAAATGTGCTAAAAAACCCGTCCTCGACTTGTACTCGAGTCACCGCTGGCGTCCAGACGCTGCAATGGCCCGGATGCCGGTGGAGATCAGCTGTATGTGACTCCTGGAAGCGCATACAGCTGATTCTTAAGTTACCTGCGGGCACCCGGGTGCTGCCGTGGCCCGGGCGCCCACGGATATCGCTTCATACTCAAGTATAAACCGGCCCGGAAAAAAATAAATAAATATATATATAAATATATATATATATAATACATACATACACACACACACACACACACACACACACACACACACACACACACAAATTTGTTGATACGTTGCCACTTGACAAGCACCCAGCAAATCACCCCAGTCCACGGAGTGCCGTTCACTACTCTATTTCTATGTACAGTATACGTGACATGTTAGTTTTACTCAGTGGGTAGATACGACAACAGCGATACCCATTTTTATAGTTTTTATTATGTTGTCGCCCTTTAAAAAAAAAAAAGGGTTTTTATTGTGTAAAACAATATTTATGAATCGTTATATTCTGATAGCCACATCCATTTCATTTTTTCGTATACAGAGCTGTGTAAGGGCCTTTGTTTAGCGGGATAAACTGACATCTTCACTAGTATCACTTTGACGTTTATATGTCTTTTTGACCGCTTTTTATTCCATTTTATTTGCTGCAGGTTGAATGAATTGCAATTCTGTGATATTTAGAGGCTAGGTCATTATGCACTTGACGATACCAAATATCTGTACTTTACCTTTGATCTTTTTTGAGGTGATTTGCGTTTGTCTACATGTGATGTTTTTTTGTTTTTTTTTAACCTGTCCCCATAGGAAACTTGTATCAGTGATACTGCTATGCATTGTAACCGTCAATAACTATGCCCGGCTGTGGCCTCAGGGCACGTCTAGCTGTAGTGACGTAACTGGCAGCCCAGAAGCCTTTGTTAGACTTCCAGGTTGCTAAGGAGAGCACCGGCAGCCCGATCACATCGACTCTACTTATGTTCCCTCTTCACATTATGGCATCTTGAACATGCTGCTTTCTTCTTAAAAAGATTAAATTGTGTTTTTCTGTGTTGAAATTTTGTGGCAAAGTATTATCATCATCATCGTAATCCTCACCAATACTTATGGTTTAAAATATAAACATGTAAGTAATATTCGTGTATGTGTGTTTTATACACAGGTATAATTCGTGCCACAGAAGATCGGTATAACTTGTTAAATCCAACATTGTTTATTTTTGCAGAAAATGACCCTATTGTTCCACTTGAACAGGTCAGTAGATACAGTATGTTAAGAAAACTTCTAAGCGGTATTTTGCAAAACGTAAAGGGGTTGTCCAGCAAAGAAAATTCTTTTTTATTGGGGCCAGGGTTTTGTAAAAAAAAAAAATTAAAAATTAAAAAGTTCTACTCGTCTCCCCAAAAGAAAAAAATCAAAACCTCTTTACTTACCTATTCTCCTGGGCTTGTTAAAGAGATGGCTCTGGACACATTTCAGAACTTCTGAGGGATGCAAAGGCTAGTGACAGACATTTATTCCATAATTTACAGCAATTTTGGAGAACTTAACTGCTAAATCTAGCAGGTGACTGACTCCATGTCAGTGTGTCTTGCGCACTGCCAGATTTGTAAGTTAAATTCTCCATAGCTGCAGTAAGGTATGGGATATTTATTTATTTTATTAATTTATATAGCACTGTTGTATTCCACAGCGTTGTACAGGGATTGCCATTATTTACACTGGTCCCTGTCCCAATTAGGATTTACAGTCTAAATTCAAGATTAATCTATCTGTATGTTTTTTGGAGTGCAGGGAAACCGGCGTACCTGTAGAAAACCCACGCAAACACAGGAAGAACATTCAAACTTCTTACAGATGTACTTGATGTGATTTGAACCCAGTATCTCAACACTGAAAGGCAACAGTGCTAACCATTGAGCTGCAATGACTGGGCATTGGAGACAGGGTGATATGTCAGAAAAGAGGCGCCCAACGCCAGTCTTAAGGCGCATTAAATGATTGAATGAACCTGTCAAAAATCTGGCGTCTTGTATACCTTGCTTAGTACAATTGATGCGCCTAATTTAGGTGCATAGCAAAATGTAGGCGCATAGCATATCATTGCTCGCATATTTCCTGCGCTTGTGTTGTGCCTGGCGTATAATGCACCTAGTTTTGGTGTACAAGAGTTAATTTATATAGCGAATAGGGCGTCAACAGCTTTTTGATGCAAAATACACAAAAAAATGGCACAGCCCTAATGGGACATGTCTATCAGTAACTTATATTACCCTCAGCAAAGGCAGCATATTCAACTTGACAGGTTCCCTTTTAACTTTAAAGGCTCTCTGCAGTGAATTCCAGATACCTGTACAAAAGTTAAAGGGGTTTTGCCACGATGTAATGTTGACGTGGGATCCTCCCAAAAGGGTATTTATCACTTGTCTAAATATATGGGCTTACAAAAAGAGAAGCCTCTGAGAGCTACAGCATTGCTCAGTCCCCCTTAGTGTCCTGACAGTTTACATTAGACGTGACAGGAGCTGACCTGTCCGCGCTTGCGTGTTTGCACTTCTTATCTGATGACAGGGAACATGAAGGAGCTTGCAAGGGGCTGGGGAGAAAAGTGCAGTGTATGAGGCTGTCTGCTGTATAGAGAATCCACTGGTTGTAATGTAATTATTTGCGTAAACTTTGCAGACGCTCCTTGCTTCCTCGCTCTCTGCTCACCCCCCTCCCTCTCACCCCCATGGCGCTGCATGCTTTGTTTATCTTCTCTCCTGAGCAGGTAAGAGGTAAGGAACTCACTTCGTGGCAAAACCCCTTTAAAGGATAATAACCGGGAAGCCTTGGTGTGGAGCAACAGAAAATCCAAAGCAGCACAGGGGATTCACATGTGAATGCTAGGCTTACTGTCAGTTTGCTCACGAATCTTGTTGATTTTTTTTTCTTGCTAAAACAGTTTTAATCTTTCAAGACATTGAGTCTATAAGAAATGTAAAAATGTACTATGATATATGGCACTACATAAGTATCAGATTGTTTAGCTCTTGTAAGTTTTGAGGTGTGGTATCCATGGATCAGACTTGTTTTCAGCACATTCCACATTCTTAATTGCCTTTCGATAGAGGAAATTTGGAGGCTGAATTTGTACCTTCAACTCTTTATCATGCACTGTTTTTGTCATTTAAAACCATTCCTGGGTAGTGTGACATTTAGCATTATTCTGCTAAAAGAGCAAGCTGTCATTAGGGAATAACGTCTTGAACGAGTTAACTTGCCTTGCAACAGTGGTTAAAGGGGACTGTCATAGCTTATTGTATTAATCCAGAAGAAGGCACACTAGAAATGCATCCAGACCCTTTTTGAACTCTGTTAGTGAATTCACCTTGACAATTTCCTCTGGCAGAGAGTTTCACAGTCTCACTGCTCTTACAATAAAGTAAAGAATCCCTTTCTATGTCTACGTAGAAACCTTCTTTCCTCTAGACGTAAAGACGGCTTCGGGGGGACATAATAAATATGTATAAGTATATCAAAGAAACACACACACAAAAAATAGGACCTTACTTAGAAAACACCACCATTTCGGGCCTTGTTCACAGCTCAGTGGCTGGACTAAACTGGGCCCAGAAGCGGGCATCTCTAGCCTTATATACCTCTGGGGAAAAAAACTGACAGGTGCAGCTGATTGCTGAATAACAACTCAAAGGTCCCACAGCTAAGGGAACACTTAAATGATACATACTGCACATTAGCTTGGTACCTGTTCACACCACCATGCAGCCATGCAGAAAAACAACAGTATAATGCATGGAGAGACTGCAGAAATTCAAAAATACCCATTAAATAACCACTCACATCCTCAGGGCATATAAGGCTAGAGATGCTTGCTTCTGGGCCCAGTTTAGTCCAGCCATTGAGCTGTGAACAAGGCCCCAAATGGTGGTGTTTTCTAAGTATATCAAAGGTCAATAGAGAGCTCTCTACCATGATCTTTATCGACTCAGGATTGTATCTAGATACAATCCTGAGTCGATAAAGATCATGGTAGAGATCTCTCTATTGACCTTTGATATATTTATACATATTTATTATGTCCCCCTGAAGCCGTCTTTACTCTAAACCAGGCATCCTCAAACTGCGGCCTTCCAGCTGTTGGAAAAACGACAACTCCCATCATGCATTTATGTAATCTATAACAGTGGGAATGATGGGAGAAGTAGATTACCAACCGCTGGAGGGCCGCAGTTAGAAGATGCCTGCTCTAAACTAACCCTAATCCACCATCCAGTCCTATTATTATCTTAATAGCCCGCTTTTAAACCTGTTCAAGCTCTACAATGTCATTTTTTGTGAACTGGTGCCCAAAACTGTGTACAATATCCCATGTGTGATCTGACCAGTGATTTGTGTAATGGGGGAATAATGTTATCAACGAGAGCATCTTTTCCCTTTTTAATACATCCCATAATGCAAAATTTTCTTAGCATATACTGCCTGACCCTGGCTAAAACAATTCAAGGGGTTGTCTCACTACAAAGATTGTCATTCAAATTAAAGATCTTCAAAAAACAAGCACGTTTGCAATATATGTCAATAACAAATCTCCTACTGATTTCTAGATAACTTGTTTTTAGTGGCTTCAGAGGCTGCTGAGGTCTCTATAGTCACCGACCTGCTTGTTCTCCCTGATAGGCTGTATCTCCGGCATCTTATCACAACAGGTCGCGTCGGGAGCGAGCACGCAAGTTTAACTATCTCCTGTCCTTTCTCTCTCTGTCCTCGCTCTGCCTGCGGCACAGCTCAGTGATTTAGAGCAGGCATACTAGCAGCCCCTGTCAGTTCCTCTGCTGCCTTATCTGTGTCTCAGCCTAATTATTATTCACTGCTGTTAACTATTTCCTGCCCATCTCATTCAGCTCTGAGTCTGCCTAATTAGCATTCACTCTCCTGTTTACCTAACCAGCTTCACTGCTGAAGTGAATGATTCAGGCAGGAAATAGTCAACAGTCAGTGAATAGTAATTAAGCAGACACAGACAGATGTAGCACTGAGATAACTCCATGCAAATACAACACATCAGAGATTATTTGAATCACTTCCCCCCTGCTCAATTCCC
This sequence comes from Phyllomedusa bahiana, assembly GCA_025379985.1. NCBI lineage: Eukaryota > Metazoa > Chordata > Amphibia > Anura > Hylidae > Phyllomedusa > Phyllomedusa bahiana. Next base: position 227,587 of record JAODAL010000432.1, read on the forward strand.
TGTGCTGGGAACCCCTGGCCCGGTCATGTATGGATGTATGGGGAGAGAAATATGTGCTGTGTACACGGTGGATACTATTGAATGGTGAGCAGCAGGGGAAAGAGAACTCTGTGATCTGAGATGTTCTCCCTTCCAATGCTGTTAGCATCGGGAGCGAGCGCAGCAGCATGACGTCACCTAGATGAAGGGAGGGGGGAGAGGACTCCAGGAAGCCAGTGCTCCCGCCCATGATTTCAAAACTACAGCTCTTAGGACAGCACCAAGGTAGGATGAAATCCAGTCGTGAGACAACTCCTTTAAGTTTACTGTCCAGCAGGATTCCCAAGTCCTTCTCCATGTCACTTTTACCCAGCGTTTTTCCATGTAACAAGTAATCGGGGAATGGATTTTTCCTTCCCGTCTGCATACCCTTGCGTTTATTCTGCGTAACCTTGCATTTATCGGCCATAACTATATGGCTATGTTCACACGGTGTATTTGCAGGGCGTAATTACGCCCCGCAATTACGCCGTGTGGGCGGGGCGGGAGCGGGGGGCCGGCACTTCGCCGGCCCATAGACAATCACTTGCTAGCGGCGCGTATACGCCGCTAGAAAGTGACATGTCAATTAATCTCCCCGCCCGGCGGCTTCGCCGGGCGGGGAGAGGAGACGTAATCCATAGTTCTCTATGAGAACTGTGAATTACCGTAATGACTGGGCCGTTTTCGGCCCCTAATTTGCGCACATCGGCGCGTAATTACGGACCGAAAAACGGCCCAATTTAAGCCGTGTGAACAAGGCCAATGAGTGAAAAATAGCATAAAAATAATTGTAAATAAAATTGTAACATGTTTTTAAACAATTTCAATAACTGAATGAAGCATGGTGATAATAAAGACAATTTAATTGCAGTGCAGTACTGCAAGTGAAAAAAATGCTCTAAAGCACACCATTTGACAGCACCCTAAGGTGATGAAAGCAGCAATGACTTTGGCTGTTGAGGGGACTAATGACTAGGGTAGTTTTCCTTTATGCATACAACTTTTAAATCCTTCTTTTTTTTTTTTTTTTTTCCCTTACGCGGTGTAAGAGGATGGGTGAAACGAGATGAAAATGAAACAGCTTTGATACAATATTTTGTATTTTTTTCTTTCCTTACAGCATTTAATGTGCAGAATATAACCTATTATTTCAAAGTATAGTTTTCTTAGTTTGAGTGGAGCCCGAGCAGCCACTGACTATGAAGTCAATAAAATTAAACAGTCAATGGTGAGAATCCAGGTGTCATGGTCCACATTGGCACCAATGACAAAGTTAGAGGTAGGTGGAGTGTCCTTAAAAATTATTTTAGGGACTTGGGCAAAAAGCTCAAGGCAAGGAACTCCAAGGTAATATTTCAGAAATATTACCTGTTCAACGGGCCACACCAGAGAGGCAGAGGGAGATTAGAGAGGTGAATAGGTGGATAAAAAATTGGTGTAGGTAAGAGGGAAATTTGGGTTTTTGGAGAACGGGGGCTGACTTCTGTCTTGGCTACAGACTCTATGCTAGGTACGGGCTGCACCTAAATGGGGAGGTGCAGCTGTATTGGGAGACAAAAGGGGCCAGGAAGTTGGAGGAATATTTAAACTAGGATTGGGGGGGGGGAGGGAACTACACATAGCGTGCAAGATAGTGAAGAAGAGAGCGGGAAAATAGTAATAAATCAGGGGGTGGAGTGGTGGAGGGGGGTGTAGCAATAGTTAAAAAGAATAGGGAGAAAGGAATAAAAGCTGAAAATCTCTAAATTGCATGCTAACCAATGCCAGAAGTCTGACCAACAAAATAAATGAACTAGAAGTATTAATTGCAGAAGAAAAATATGATATAGTGGGGTTAACTGATACATGACTGGACGAGAGCTATGACTGGTAGGTTAACTTGCAGGGTTACAGTCTATTTAGAAGTGACCGTAAACACCGGAAGGGGGGAGGTGTTCTGTCTCTATTAAAAACCTGTCTGAAGCCAACACAGGGGGGAAGAATAGGTACAGGTAATGAACAGGTGGAATCATTTTTGGGTAAATATACATTGGGGGTAAAACAGTATATTAATTCTAATAGGGGTCTGCTATATGCCCCCCCAATATAACAAAACCCCCAAAGAAGATATGCTCCCCCAGGCAAATAGATGAAGCATCAAATCAGAATGAGGTTGTTATTATGGGCGACTTCAACTACCCAGACATAAACGGGGAATCTGAAACCTGTTAGCTCTCACAAAAGGAAACAGGTTTTTGCCCTAAACTAAAGATAATTACCTTTCCCAAATGGTCAGGAACAGACTAGAGGAAAGGCCCTTCTAGACTTAATATTGACAAATTTAGACCTGACAGAGTAGCAAAGGTTCAGGTTGAGGGGCACCAAGGGAATAGTGATCATAATATAATAAACTTCCATTTATCCTTCAATAAAAGATTTTTGTCATGTAGCCAAAAAAAAAACCTTTGAATTTGAGAAAGGCTAATTTTATCCTGCTTAGAGAGGCCCTAAACCCCCGTATTGACTGGGACAAGGAGTTTAAAAATAGCAGAACAAAAAATAAAATGGGATATCTTTAAAAACATCTTAGGCGCCCCACTGTGAGAGGTACATTCCATATGGTAAAAAAAAAAATAGAAATAGGAAAAAACCCAATGTGGACAAACAGAGATTAAAGAAGGCAATAAAAAAAAAAAAAAAAAAAGAAAGCGTTTCAAGGCTACTAAAACAGGAGGGCATGAAGAGGCACAAAAAAGCTATAAGGAAAAAAATAAAAATATTAAAAAAAAAATGATTAAGGCAGCAAAGCTGGAACAGAAAACACGTATTGCCATAGAAAGTAAAAGTAACCCCCCAAAATATTTTTTAACTATATAAAATATTTAAAAAGATTAAAAAAGAAAAATTGGCCCTTTAAAAAGTATAAAGGGAGAGACGGGTAGAGGGCGATGAGAAGAAAGCAAACCTATTAAACAATTTCTTCTCCACTGTATTTACGGAGGAGGATGACATTCCTGTTGATGAGCAAAGGGAGGAGGTAAATTCCAACTTAAATGTTTCTTGTCTAACCCAGGAAGAAGTGCAGCTCCGCCTTAGGAAGCTTAAAATAGACAAATCCCCAGGCCCGACGGTAAAACACCCGCGTGTCCTAAGGAGTTTAAGTAATGTGATAGGCCCCTATTTTTAATATTTATGGACTGTATAATAACGGGTATTGTCCCCAAAGGATTGGCGAATCGCAAATGTGGTTGCCAATATTCAAAAAGGGGTCAAAAAGTGATCCAGGAAACTATAGACCGGTAAGCTTAACCTCTGTTGTGGGTAAAACGTTTGAAGGTTTTTTTAGAGATGCTATCTTGGAGTATCTCGCTGAAAATAAATTTAAATGCCGTTCCAGCATGGGTTTATGAAGGATCGGTCCTGTCAAACTAATCTCATCAGCTTCTATGAGGAAGTTAGTTCCAGACTGGATGGGGGTGAGGCACTGGATGTCAAAATTTTTGGGGATTTTTCTAAAGCATTGATACTGTTCCACATAAAAGGTTGGTAAGAAAAAATGAGAATGCTTGGACTGGGGAAAACGTGTGCAAGTGGGTAAGCAAAATGGCTCACTGATAGAAAACAAAGGGTGGTAATTAACGGTGCATATTCAGACCCGGATCCCTGTTACTAGTGGGGTACCACAGGCTCGTATTGGGCCCTATCCTCTTTAAATATTTTCATAAATGATCTTACACAGGGATTGCACAGTAAAATATCGATCTTTGCAGATGATGCTAAGCTTTTGTAAAGGAATCCACACAATAGAGGAAAAATGTGTTATTACAAAGGGGATCTGATAGGTTGGAGGCCTTGGCGAGAAGTGGCAGATGAGGTTTAACACAGAAAAAAATGCAAGGTTATGCACATGGGGAGGAAAAATCCATTTCATGATTACATGTTAAATGGAAAAACACTGGGTAAAAAATGACATGGAGAAGGACTTGGAATCCTGGTGGACAGTAAAAATTAAAATGTAAACAGCCAGTGTCAGGGAGCAGCTGCCAAGGCAAATAGGATCATGGGTTGTATTAAAAGGGGCATAGATGCACATGATGGAACATTATTCTCCATTATACAAGTCCACTGGTTAGACCCCCATCATGAATACTGTGTACAGTTTTGGGCACTAGTGCACAGGAAAGACATTGTAGAGCTTGAACAGGTACAAAGGCGGGCAACAAAAATGATAAAAGGACTGGGTGGACTGCAATACCCAGAAAGATTAGCAAGTTTAGGGTTATTTAGTTTACAGAAAAGACGGCTTCGGGGGACATAATAAATATGTTTAAATATATTAAAGGCCAATATCGAGATCTCTCTCAAGATTTATTTTTACCCAGACGGTATCTAGAACAAGGGATCCTCATTTTCGTTTTCGAGGAAAGAAAGTTTCTACATAAACATAGAAAGGGATTCTTTACTGTTAGAGCGGTAGACTGTGGAACTCTCTGCCAGAGGAAATTGTCATGGTGAATTCACTAACAGAGTTCAAGAAGGGGTTGGATGCATTTCTGTAGCGGGGATAAAATTTTAAAAAAAGCTATAGTGACTAGGGTTCTGGGAAAAGGGTCTGGATACATTTCCCAGATGTAATAAAAAAAAGTTATAGTTTACTAGGATTTCTTGAGCGGGGTTGTTTTATTCCAGGGATTTATTCCGATTGCCAGATTGGAGTCAGGAAGGAATTTTTTTTTCCCTAACTTGAGGACAATTGGCTTCTACCTCATGGGGGTTTTTGCCTTCCTCTGGATCAACACTTTAACACTTTAGCACACTTTAGCACAATAGGCTGAACTGGATGGACGTATGTCTTTTTTCGGCCTGACAAACTATGTAACTATGTATGTATGTAATAGAATCTGGCACAGAGTAGAGCTTAGATAAACATGCGCTCATCTCTTTACTTTTCTGAAAAAAACAAACAAACAAACACAAAAAAAAAAAAAAAAAAGAACAGAGTAGAAGCAGCTCCTTCTGTGCTCAATTTGCCGCTCGAGCACCACTCATCACGCTTTTCACATCTTTCGCTGTGATGTCAAGGGAATGGCACTTGACCACGGGCTGCAGTGGTATTTTTAATTTTGAAATCTTTTTAAAATGTACTATTCACTTGATGCTTAAAGGGGATTTGCCAAGAAGCACTTAGCTAGCTCCTGTCAGCATGATTTGTATACATCCTGCTTTTGTGCTGAGTCATGAAGCTGCAGGGGAGAGAGGGTGGGGCGAGTGAAAGGAGTGAGGAATCCAAGGAGCGTCTCAAAACTTAAGTGAAATAATAACAGTACAAGAGTGGATTCTCAATACGCAAGACAGCCTCAGACTGCACTGTCAGGAGGAGCCTTATCTGCTAAGAAGCTAATTAAACAAAATCACGGAGCTGAAGAGAGAGAGATGCACACACCAAGAGCACAAAGCTGCATAAGGATGTGTGAACAAGTTCACTGAAATAATAAACTATAACTTGTGGATTTTCTGATACAAAAGACAACACCATTCTACACAGCAGCTTGAAAGCTTCTTCCCTATTCCCTGTCATCAGATAAAGCAGGGATCTAAAACACACTTAAAACAAATAGTTTATTTTTGTATACAAAAGAAAACATATTGATACCCGGTCCTAAAAAAATTCTCAGTCGTTCATCAGATAAGAAGCTCTCTTTGCGCAAGCCCGGCCCGCAGACAGCAGCCTTGCAGGCGTATCTAATAAAGCTTTGAAGTAACCAAGGGCATGTAAGGAAGGCTTAATTTTCAACCTGCCAAATTTTGTAATCCAAAATATTTAGAAAAGTGATAAAAACCCATTTGAGGATCCCCACATCCAACATAAAAACGGGCAAAACCCCTTTAATACATCCCATCATTTGCCATCTATGTCCCAGTATTTTAAAAACACTTACCTGTAAAACCATTTGCAATATTTTGACTAAGCAGTGTATATAATGACTTCATGTTGACTTTGTCTATTTGTAGGTAACCTCATTAGAGGAAAAACTCAAAGAGCATGCAACAGTTGAGGTCAAAGTGAAAGTGTTTCCAAACCAGACTCATGGATTTGCACACAGGAAGAATGAGGATATTAATCCTGATGATAAACCTTATATTGAAGAAGCAAGAAAAGACATGGTTGATTGGCTACAAAAATTCATTAACTAATTTCAGATGTTTATAAAAAGGGAACCTGTCATGTTAAAAATGCTATCCATCACTAATAACACCGATCACTGTACTCCTTAACCCCTTAAGGACCTTGCATTTTTTTGTGTTGACACGTTAGTTTTTTCCTCCTCACCTTCCCAGAGCCATAACTTTTTTTTTTTCACCTACATAGACCTATGAGGACTTTTATTTTGCGGGACAAGATGTACTTTCTAATGGTGTTATTCACTATACTATAGAATATACTGAGAAACCGCAAAAAAATTCCAAGTGGGTCAAATTGTGAAAAAACCGTACTTGAGCCATGTTTGTAGGTGTTTTGCTTTTACGGCGTTCAATTTTCAGTAATTATGATGTGTTATCTATATTCTACAGGTTAATGCGAATCCGGCAATACCAAACGTACTGTTTCCATTATGTTTTGGTAAGGTAAAAAAAATTCCAAACTTTTTTTCTATTTTTCAAATTTCTGCGACCAATAGCGTTTTTACACCTACAGATGTCAATGAGGTTGCTTTTTTTGCGGGCTGAAGCGTACTTTTTATTGGTACCAGTTTGCAATATATGACTTTTTGATCAATTTATTTTTTATAGGACGGAAAATGACCAAAAAAACCTCAATATTGGCGTTTGGATTTTTTTTTCACCTACGGTGTTCAGCGTACGGGGTAAATTATGTTATATTTTAATAGATCAGACTTTTTCGGACGTGGCAATACCAAATCTGTGTAACTTTTTTTATTTTATTTTTTTATTTGTAAAATGGCGAAAGCATTTATTTATTTGTTATTTTACTTTTAACTTTGAATCCCCCTAGAGCGCTTCACCAATAGGGGACGCGATCGTTTATACAGCCTAATGCATTGCATAGACAATGCATTAGGGCAGTGTTTCTCAACTCCAGTCCTCAAGACCCACCAACAGGCCAAGTTTTCAGGATTTCCTCACAAATTTCACAGGTGATTCATTATGTCAGTGCAAATTTAGTGGGAATCCTGAAAACAATGACCTGTTGGGGGGTCTTGAGGACTGGAGTTGAGAAACACTGCATTAGGATGTACCAAAATGGCGGTTTCACCACTTCCTGCCTGGGGCCGGAAATGGAGAAATCGAAGACATGGCAGCAATGGAAGCTTTCACAAGGCTTCCCGCTGCCATGTTAGCTGATCGGGACTCAGCGATTTCACCGCTGATGTCCCGGTCGGAGTAAAGAACGGTGCTGTAACCACCGGGTGCTAGCTGCAATTAGCCTTTAACACGCGGCGGCTGTGTAGCAGGATCATGGCACGATCCTGCTACAAAGCCCTTTAGCAAACCGGGTGACTCAACTCCAGGTCTTTAAAGGGGGTTTAATTTTAGCATAAGCAGGGATAAAAATGAATACATTACAATTTATACTTAATCTTTCCCCAAATAATATTCTATTAATCTGTTCAGCTCTTATTTTGTTCTATAACATATTCCCAGTAGATTTGATAGCACTATTAATGTGACAGGTTCCATTTTCAGCATTGATTTTTAATGAAAATTAGCTTGAATAAAATAATTGTTTTTTTGGTTGAAGCATTAAGTGTACTTAGGGCTTAAATACACCACTATAAATTAGTTCTTTCAAGTTTAATCAAATGCAAGCTTTTTTAAGCCATATTAAACTTTCAATTTGAAACATCCTTAATGTTATCTCAAATGAATAGTGTGGAAATTTTTCTCTACCTAGCCATTAAACATCAGATCTTTTTCCCTTTAACAAAATCTAATTCTTTCATATTGGTATTCATTATTTGTTCACACTTGTTCTATTTGTGATGAAGGAATCTTATAAAGAAATAAAGTATTTTAGGTGATTAATTTTGTAGCTTTTGTTTAAAAAGGATAAGCCGTTTATTATTATTAATTTTTATAAATGTGTTTATAATGAAAAAAGTTTTACCGTTTTTTAATTACCGTATATACTCGAGTATAAGCCGACCCGAGTATAAACCAGGGACCTACTTTTGCCACAAAAAAACCCGGGAAAAATTATTGACTGAGTGAAGCCTAGGGTGGAAAACCAGCGGCAAAGGTGATTTTAAAAATAAAAACGATACCAAAAGAATTACATAGGCTTTTTAAAAAGTCCCCCCTGGCGTTTTTAGGGCCTTTTCCCCCGGTTTTACAGTTTAATGTCCCCCATAGGAAAATAAGGGATTTAAAAGTCCCCCCAAGGCAGATTAGGGATTTTAAAGTCCCCCCTAGGGATTTAAGGCTGGGGAAGGGGATTTAATGTCCCCCATAGGCAGGTTATAGGCATGTATAGGCAGTTTAATGTCCCCCATAGGCAGGTTATAGGCAGCTATATGTCCCCCTAGACAGGCTATAGGCAGGTAATTGCCCACATAGGTAGGTTATAGGCAGGTATAGGTCCTCATAGGCAGGTATAGGTCGTTATAGGCTAGTGTAGGCAGGTATAGGTCCCCCTAGGCAGGCTATAGGCAGGTATAGGCCCCCCCTAGCAGGTATAGGCAGGGTATAGGCAGGTATAGGTCCTCTTAGGCAGGGTATAGGCAGGTATAGGTCCCTCCAGCAGGTATGGGCAGGCTATAGGCAGGTATGGGCAGGTATAGGCAGGCTATAGGTCCCCCTAGCATATAGGTCAGGCATCCTCAAACTGCGGCCCTCCAGCTGCTGGGAAACTACAACTCCCATCATGCATTTATATAATCTATGACAGTGGGAATGATGGGAGTTGTAGTTTCCCGACAGCTGGAGGGCCGCAGTTTGAGGATGCCTGATATAGGCTATAGGCAGGTGTAGGTAGGATTTTAAAACAAAAAAAACACCTGGCTCCCCGCTGCTCCGTCTCCCTTGCCGCTCCGCCTCCTCGCTGTCCGGCCTCCCACGCGCTCTCCTCGGCACAGGCGGGTGATGTCACCAGGCCGCGCACGCAGCGTGATGACACATGCTGCCTGTGCCGGAAACTCCGGACGGCCGCGAGTTTGCGGCCACCCGGAGTCCACTGCGGAGCACGGAGCGCTCGATCTCTGCCCCGCAGTGGTATCCCTTCACCTAGATGCTCTCCAGAGGAGTCGCATATAGGTGAAGGGATCGTGGAGAGTGCCCGGACCACCGCAGCGTCCGGACACTGTGCGGTCACTCGGTCTTCAGTTATATGCGCTCCCTGAGGAGCCGCATATAACTGAAGTGTCCCTGCCAGCGCTCAGGCCATCGCAGCGCCCGAGCGCCGACAGTGACTCGAGTATAAGGACCGGGTCGCATTTTCAGCATTTTCTTGTGCAGAAAAACTCTGCTTATACTCGAGTATATACGGTATTTTTTTTTTTTTTTGACATGGCAGTGGATCATCTGCCAGGCAGGTTACTGCCATAAAAATTCTGTAGGTCTTCCAAGAGATTACTTTAATCGGCGCCTATATGGCTGCTTCTTAGTCTGGTCTTGCAGCCAACAGATTAATGATTTAAAATCCAAACTGTTGTTTATTTCTGTAAAGTCACTGTACAACATATCCATATACCATCAGATGACAAAGGAGTAAAGGGAACACTAAAATACCAACACATCCTAGAACTCAATGAATGACATATTCCAGTTGCTACTCTATATTCATTACATAGTGGATTTCGTTGAAAACAATAAAACACAAAAATGGTCAATGAAAATCAAAATGAATATCACATAGAGGTCTGGATTTGGAATGATACTCAAAATCAAAGTAGAAAAGCAAATTTCAGGTTGATCTAACCTAAGGGAAATGCCTCAAGACAAGAAAATGAGGTTCAGTAGTTTTTGCGGCCTCCACGTGCATGTATGACCTCACTACAATGCTTGGGCATGCTCCTCATGAGGCGGCAGCTGTTCTTTTGAGGGATCTCCTCCCAGACCTGGATTAAAGCATCAGTTAACTGGACAGTCTGTGGTGCAATGGGGTGTTGGTCAGTAGAATAAGACATGATGTCCCAGATGTACTTGATTGGATTCGGGTCTGGGGAACGGGTAGGCCATTCCATAGCATCAATGCCTTCATCATGCAGGAACTGCTGAAGTTCTTCAGCCACATTAGGCCTAGCATTGTCATGCATTAGAAGGAACCCAGAGCCCACTGTACCTGCATATGGTCTCACAATGGCTCTGCTTATCTCATCCCGGTACCTAATGCAGTCAGGGTACCACTGGCTAACACATTGAGGGCTCTGCGGCCCTCGAAAGAAATGCCTCCCCACACCATTACTGACCCACTACCAAACTTGTCATGCTGGAGCATGTTGCCGGCAGCAGAACCTTCTCCACAGCGTCTCCAAACTCTGTCACGTGCTCAGTGGGAATCTGCTCTCATCCGTGAAGAGCACAGGGTGCCAATGTCGAATCTGCCAATCTTGGTGTTCTCTGGCAAATGCCATTAGCTCTGCACAGTGTTGGGCTGTAAGCCCAACAACGACTTGTGGACATTGGGCTTTCATACCACCCTCAAGGAATCTGTATCAGTTTGAGCAAACACATGGATGTTAGTGGCCTGCTGGAGGTCATTTTGCAGGGCTCTGGCACTGCTCCTCCTGTTCCTCCTTCCTCAAAGGAGGAGGTAGCGGTCCTGCTGCTGGGTTGTTGCCCTACTACGGTCCTCTCCACATCTCCTGGTGTACTTGCCTATCTCCTGGTATCTGCTCCATGCTCTGGACACTGTACTGACAGACACAGCTAACCTTGCCACAGCTCGCATTGATGTGCCATTCTTTTTTTTTCATATTCAAAGAGATTTTATTAAACAGAATATGTCATTGAATACAAACTCACAGAAAATACAAGGAGTATATATGTTGAGGTTACAACAACAAATCTAAGATGCAATGGCAGGAAAAAAGGATAAGAATATCGCTGTTACATATGATATACATACATATACACATGTCAAAGCCATGGTAGCTGCCAAAATTCATGCAGAGAATGAATTTGCAAAACAAACTTATAATGGTAAATAAGAAATGGGTACTGTAAGTACCCATATACCCAAAAAGAAGAAGGCTCATGTTAAGAAGTTGCAAATATAAAAAAGAAGACCAAAGCAACACAACAGAGAGGACGACCACTCATACAACAACACAATGAAAGACCAACAAAAAGAAAAAGGGGGGGGGGGATAGCGGGAAATGTAGAGAAATATCCCTATGTAGGGGAAAAAGTAGCGACTAGGTAGTGACTTATCCAATGAGACCCTAGTAGATAATTGAAAGATAAAGTAGGGAGTTCTTGAAAAGAGACCAGCTAAACCAGGTCCTATTAAATTTATAGGCTTGCTCAGGAGTTTGGGCTATCAACTCCTCCATCCTCTGTACCGAGCTAATTTCTGCAAACCAATCTTCCAAGGATGGAGGGACAGATGACTTCCATTTCTGTGGGATTATAGTTTTGGCAGCTTGCAATAAATGCTTCAGAAGGGAGTTCTTGAATCTACTAACCTTAATGGGAAACATGAAAAGTAATAAAGCCTCTGGCAAGTCAGGGATCGAAATTCCCATTGCCGCCTCAATTACCTCCAGTACAGAGGTCCAGAAGCCTCTGAGCAGGGAACACCCCCCACCAAACATGGGACATAGTCCCAGTCCCATCTTCCCTCCCACACCTCCAGCAGAGAGCAGAGGTCGCTGGGAACATTTTGTGCAAGACCGAGGGAACTCTATACCAGCGGGATAAAATCTTGTAACAAGTCTCTTGGTGTTTGTAGGCAACCATCGCTCGATGGGTGAGCTGGAAACGGCGCTCCCATTGAGAGATAGTAAAAAAAAAGGCCCAGTTCGCTTTCCCAGCGTTGACAAGAAGGGGAAAGAGACCTCGAGTGATCGGAGAGCAGTAGCTTATACAACAGCAACAAAGAGTGTCTCGCACTTGTTGAGGACACTACCACGTTCTCAAAGGCTGTAAGGGGCCTAGACAGATCAAATTTAAGACTGAGTTTTAGTGAAGAAATGAGAGAATTGTAGAAATTGGAAAGAGGTATTGCCAGAGGCTGCCTTCCCCCCCAAGAATATCACCAAGCAATCTCAATTTCCCTCCTGAGGACACCTGACAGGCGCAAGTGGGCCTGCTTCGTGCCGCCCAGGAAGATGTTTGGTGAGAGGCCAGGAGGGAAATCAGGGTTGTCTGTAAGTGGGACTCGTGGGCCACTTTGGTCTATGAGGTTATAGGAGTTCCTGTATGAGTACAGGACAGCCAGCATATGTCTTATACAGAAGGAGGAGGAGACGCTATCTTGCAGAGCAGGAGTCCAAGTCCAGGGGAGGAGCTAAGATCCTTGGCCAGGTTGACCCACAACTTTTTGTCCCTATCCGAAACCAATGGCAAGAAGTGCGCGTAGGCCAAGGCCAAATAGTACAACCTGCAATCTGGCAATCCTGTACCGCCCGCATTTTTAAGCCTAATGAGTGTGTCATACGCAATCCGCGGCCTCCGAGTGGACCAGACGAATGAAGTGAAGCATCGACGAACCTTCTTCCAAAATAGGATAGGAATATGTATAGGAAGTGTTTGAAAGAGGTACTGAAATTTCGGGAGAATCGTCATTTTTAGCAAATTTATTCTTCCAAACCACGACAATTCCTTCAAATGCCAGCTATCTACGTCTTTTTGTGTTTTGCTTAGAAGGAGGAGAAAATTGTTGGGGAAAAGCTTCTCAGAAATGCGTATCCCTAAATAAGAAATGCCTGCTTTAGGCCACTCAAAGGGGAAGTTAGATTGTAAGGAGGCCTGATCTTTTGTGGTAATACCGACACCAAGGCCTCGGATTTCGAGAAATTAATCTTAAAATTCAACCAATTTCCGAAACCTCTGATGGCGGCCATCAAGGCTGGGAGATAAATGTGTGGGTTCGTTATATAAAGTAGGAGATCGTCCGCAAAAGCAGAACATATTCACGTGTCCCATTAGTAATCCCTTTAATGTCAGGGTTAGACCTAATGGCCACCATCAAACTCTCCGTTATCCAGACGTATTGTAATGGGGATAAAGGGCAACCCTGTCTTGTCCCATTCAGAATAGGAAGGGGAGCAGATAAGTGCCATTGACCTTGATACGGCCAGAGGGTGCGCGATATAAAGTGAGAGTTTGGTTCAGAGAAGGCTACGAAATACGGTCAAACGCCTTCTCTACATCAAGGGATAAGACCATAAGAGGAATCTTATGAGAACGTGCGTAATGAATAAGATCCAAACTCTTGATCGCATGCCTCTCTGCCCGGGACAAAGCCCACCTGATCTGGATGGACAATAGAGTTCAAGAGTCGGTTAATTCTGTTTGCAATCAGTTTTGCATAAATTTTGAGATCTACATTGAGTAGAGAAATGGGGCGGTAGCTACCGCATGACTGGGGATCTTTCCCGGGCTTAGGGATGACTGCCACATGCGCCAACATAGCCTGGGGAGGGAAAGGAGTATCTGCCGTAATTGAATTGAAATCTTCTAAGAGCATGGGGCATAGTGAGTCTGAGAAAGTTTTATAGAATTGGGCGGTATATCCGTCCGACCCCGGGCTCTCCCCACCTTCTCCCCCCGGATGGTCTTTAATAACCGACTTCAGCTCAAGTAGAGTAAAGGGATCTTCAATTGTTTTAGCAACCGATGCCGGAATTTTAGACAATAAAGAAGGGTAGGGAAAACACCCAGTTGACTAGGATGGGAAGGGGTTGGCAGATTATATAATTTGGAGTAAAAGGTATGGAAAGTTTGGGCAATTCCATCTGTACGATGCACAACGGAGTTTGAAGCAGTTTTAATGGAGGAGATATGGGATTGCGCCATTTGGGAGCGAACCGCCCTAGCCTGCATGCGCCCACTTTTATTGCCGTGTTCATAAAATTTGCTTTGAGTTAGAAAGTGGGAGATGGTTTTTCCAATGTCTGCAGTGCAGGGGCTATCCAAAAGGAGGGATTGATTTAACTTCCAGTTCCAAACTCTCTGCTATAAGGCTGTGAGTTGGAGGGAGCAAAAAACAGGAGCGTGGTCGGACCATAAGATGTTTCCGATTTGATGCCAACAGGGGTAGGGCTGAGTGTTGGATCATAATATAGTCTAAACGACTATAAGAGACATGGGGGGGGAATAAAAGGAATAGTCCCTATCAGAGGGGTGTAAAATCCTCCAAGAGTCACATAATTGAAGTAGCAAGAAAGCCTATTTCACCTTCTTAATAGCAGAATATGACAGGGTTGATTTCCCAGAAGAATTGTCTAAGTTGGGTCTAACGTAATATTGAAGTCTCCACAAAATACTACGGTCCCCTGGACTAGGGGAAGAGCTGTGTCAACCAATGCCTCAAAAAATCCTGCCTGGCCCACGTTCGGTGCATATGCGTTTAACATAGTAAAAACCTGTCCGCTAATGGAGAGAACCAATATAAGATAGCGCGCCTCCGAATCGGCCATACAACTAATGACCTGGTGGTTAAACGATGAATGTCTATGGCCACTCCCCTGGGCCTGGGCTCAGAGAAGTTGGCAAAGTGCCAAGAGGTATAGTGTCTACTCTTAACATTTGGGGCATGTCCTATCTTAAAGTGGGTCTCTTGAAGACAAACGATTTGGCCTCTAGAACAATTAAAATGGTGGAGGACTTGCGCCCTCTTTTTAGGGGTGTTCAGGCCCTTCGCATTAAATGAAGCGATGCATAGATCCATCGTCGGGGATGTCTGGAGCATGTGTTCACGAGATGCTACGCCAGGCCCAGACCCTTTCTCAGGCGCGATCTATGTGAAAAGGGGGAAAGAAGGAGAAGAGCAAAAAAAAAAAGGTGGGAGAAGACAGAGACACACACAAGTCACCCCACGCACACAAACACACACTGAACACGGAGAGATGACCAAAAGACAGGTATCCATTCCCTGCACGCTGACTCAGAACCAAGAATACTAAGAACGAGAATCCTGTGGAATAAACCAAACTCAAAACAGGAGTTCCACCTACTGGAGAATGTGGTAGTACATAGGTGCATGGAGGAGAATCCTCGTTACCATTTAGAGAATATAAAAAGTAATAACTGGCCCTCAAGTAAGAGAAAAAAATGATGAGGGGAAAAAACAAACGCCTGCCAGGATAGGCGCGATCAAGGGGGTAGAGAGTAGAACATCTCCCTAGAAGCACAAACTCCGGCACTTCTAGATCCTGCCTGTATGTCAGCACATTGGGACAATGGTAACTAGCAATGCCTGGTGGGAGCACCCAAGAGAATCTGCTCCTAAGGAGCAAAGATCAACTCAAAGTGTGTCAAAGTCCTATCAAAAATGCACTAAAAGCAATATTTAGGGAGAGTTCAGTGGAGGGGAGCATCTCCGGTTCTGGGAACCTCTAGAACAATGTTGCCCTTCTCGTCCCCGGGATGAGGCAGTATTAGGAGCAGGGGCGTTGCTATGGTCCCAAAACATCCGGGCCCGAGCCCTCTGTGTTATATTTTGCTCTGTAGGGCTGGGTTCACACATTTTTCATGCCCCATTGTGAGCGGTGGCATGGATTTTTATAGAGAAACTTATATCCCTGTCACTAATTGTATGCCTATTTCAATAACTGTTGAAAACAGAATCTAAAAGAAAGTATACTTATCATAAAATAAAAGAGGAAAATTCACAGTCACATTAGCCCACCGTGAATTTGCAGACAATGTGCAGCCAATTACAGGTCACTACCGTGGCCTGTAATTGGCTGCACAAGGACCTGCTGTGACACTTGAATTAGTGGGTTCACAAGGTAAATATTTTTATTTTTAAATGATCCCTTTATGGACTGACAAACTACAAGTAGTTTTGAAACCCCCCTGTAAGGCCTGGTTCACATCTGCTTCAGAGGTTTTTTTGCTGTGGATCCATCAGATCTCTGCCATAGTGTTTGTTGTTGAGACAGAAAAAAATTGACAGCAACTATTTCTTCCATCTCAACTACAGACACCAGAGCAGAAACCTGATGGACCCATTGTAATTAATAGGACCCGGTGGGCGCTGTGGGTGTCTGCAGTGAACAGATCCCCCTGGCTTTATTTTTCACCTCTGACACAGATATTTATCAGGCCTAAGGTATATTTTATCACAAAAATTGTTCTGATCTGCAGAATATAGATAATATGTCATTTATATCACACAATGAACTCCAGAACAATTAAAACTCCTAAAAAATT
This sequence comes from Phyllomedusa bahiana, assembly GCA_025379985.1. Taxonomy (NCBI): domain Eukaryota; kingdom Metazoa; phylum Chordata; class Amphibia; order Anura; family Hylidae; genus Phyllomedusa; species Phyllomedusa bahiana. The sequence goes on from JAODAL010000432.1 coordinate 243,928, forward strand.
GCACAGTTGTGTTTTTTTCCTAATTCCAACTCACAAAGAATTTTTATTTTATATACATATGGTGTGTTCAGTGGTAACATCAAAAATACAACTCGTTCCAGAAAAAGGTTCTCACAAGGCAAAGTAAGAAAAGCTTTCTGACCTGGACAAAATAGCGCTACTGACCACACTGTTCTGTCCAGCACAGAAAGCATTTTCAAAACAGAACACAAATAGTCCAAAAGTGACCATGTCTGTGCTGCTGTCCCCTATGGACATATTGAGGGATCTGTTGGGATATGTTTTTCCCATATTTTCACATATCCCAACAGAGGTCTCAAAAGGGGCTACAGCACAGTGTGACCCAAAACTAAAAGAATAAAGACCTGCCTGCTCTCTGTGTATGGTGGAGGGTTCACCCTGCCCTGCAGGATGAGGATAACTCTGCACTTTACATTGAGGAATTTCTCTATGGGAAGCACAGAGGGGACACCACAGCAGGAGGCAGAAAAACTATGGGAGAAAGCAGGTACAATCCTCTGATGTCGGGCAGCCTGCAGACCCCTTGTATCCTGCTCACCTGAACCACTGTTTCCTGCTCTCACCTGCACATGGGGATACTGCTGCTGGCGGCAGTGATGTGAGGGCTTCTCGTGGCTCACCCACTCCCTCCAGCCTCTCCTCTCCGAGCCTCTAGCATTGTATAGAGGGGACGGCGGAGGAGGAAGCCGGCACGGGACAAATAGTTTTGCTGCCTGCTCCCTGGCCCCTCACACATCAATCACACTGTGAGCCCGGGCTTCACAGTGCAGCTGCCGTGCGGGCGGCCCCTGCTTTCAGTGGTGTCAGGCAGTGTCTGATGACGCTGCCCCTGCGCTGCTTCTGGTTAAGGAGCCCCGGGCAGCCGTTCGACTGCAGGAGATTTACCAGCTGTCGCTGGGTCCAGGAAACTTCCCCTATTTGCGGGAGGCTCGCGGACCTTCCGGGACAGTTGATAAGTATGAGGTTCGGGGCACAGGCTGTTTTATTCGGGGCTTGTGCCCCGAATAAAACAGCCTAGCAACGCCCCTGATTAGGAGAAGTGGAAACCAGTTGAAGATGTCTTTTCCGCTGGACGGGTCAAGAGGAAAGAGATGTCAAAGTTGGCCATTCTGGGAAGACTAAGTCCTTAAGACGCAGGGACTGCAGTACAGGTGGAATGTCCTTTGCCGAGCGGATAGTTAGGAGTTGCCCGTCTAGATGGATGTGCAAAGCAAAAGGGTACCCCAAATGGAAAGGAATGTGTTTCTCCTTTAGTGCGTCCAATAGTGGTTTTAAGGATGCTCTTCGGGCTAGAGTAAGTCGAGATAAGTCCTGCATAATCCTGATAGAGGAGCCTTGATAGGTCAGGGATTTGTGTCGTCTAGCCTCGAAGAGAATATCCTCCTTCATTTTGAAGAAATGGATCCAACATATGACGTCACGCGGCCTGGGATCATCAGGATTTGGTGGCCTCAGAGCCCTAAGGGCTCTATCAATTTCGATGTGGGTCGTGGATGGGCGGCCCAGAAGTTCATTGAAGATGGTGGTGACTGCTGGAAATAGATTGGTGTTGGGGATAGATTCAGGAAGGCCCCTAATCCGCAAATTATTTTGCCTGCTACGATTCTCAATATCGTCTAGATGTTGCTGCAGAGAGAATATTTGCGCACAGTGATGCGTGACTTCCTCGGATACAGAAGCAAGGGTGGCAGAGGTCTGAATCTGTGCCTGGTCCAGCTCATCCACCTTGGTATTTAGAGAAGATAGTTCCGTGCGGAAATGTGCAAACTCTTGTTTACATTCGTCGACCATTTGTTTGGCCAGTGAAGAGATGTCCGCCCTTGAAGGAAGTGATTGCAGCAGATGTTTCAGGTCAGCCAGGATCACTGGTTTGTTTTCATCTAGAGAAGCCGTTGCAGCAGTATGCTCTAGGCTGTTAGGTTGGCACCAGTGAGCAGGAGAGGACATCAGAGGTAGCGTATGTTGACCCCCGCAGGGTGAAGGCATTGGTCCAGGCTCCCGTGAGGCTTGGGTATACGGTCTTTCAGTTGGAAGGGAGTATGACGTACGCATAGGAGACATCTCCCAAGATGACCCAGTGGACCAGGATGGTGATCCCTCCACAGGCGAGAGGGGGGGGGGCCCGGAGAGCTGGATGGTGGAAAAGTCTGTGGTCCCGTGTGGTCAGTGACCTCTCCAACCTGCTGCCAGGCGGATAAAGATGGTGTGTCTGAGGGGTCTCTAGCAGATGAGGGGGGGTCAGTCCCTGCAGGATTAGGGGATCCTGCTGCAGAGCATTCCCTTTGCGGCTTATGCCCAAGAGAGTTCCAAAGGGCTGGAGAGGGGGGCTGTGTACCCTGCTGGGAGGCCACTCTATACTTTCTTGGGCTTTCTGGTGGGGCCCAGGTTGCTGGGAAACCGGGAGAGACATATCAGGGTGCAGCCACCGTCCAAAAGTAGCCTCCGGAGTACGTGCAGGTGGCTCTGTGCACGCTTTGTCTGCAGCAGCAGCGGGCAATGACTCACTGCGTGTCACCAGAGATCGCAGCTGACGGAGAGCAAAATCGCGGGCTTGAGTTCCGCTCTGCCGGAGGTGAGAAGGGATCCGGCCGGTGCCTTGGTGTAGTGGGAAGGTTGTGAGGAGTGAGCTCCTCTCGGAGAGGGCGCTCCGTCCAGCGGCTCAGTCACAAGGCGGCGGCCATCTTGGGATTCCACCGGCCCAAGAACCGGGAGCGAGATGGCAGGCTTGACAGGGGGAAAGAAGGTCTCAATCTCCCCTTGTGCAGAGCTAGAACGCTAGGCAGTCCTGGGCTTCTGTTGCTTGGTAGCTTTCCCCATAATCAGACGAGAATCGACCATTTTATGTGTAGAGGAACAAGGAGCTCAGCAGGAAGCGTCCTCACACAGCCATGTCCTAGCTATGCCCCACTGATGTGCCATTCTGGATGAGATGCACTACCTGAGCAACTAATATATTACAGTTGAAACCAGAAGTTTACATACACTTTATAAAGAGACATCATAACTTCAAAAGAGTATACATGCCAGCTCACCACCGCAGTCTTAAATGCTCCTATGACTTCATATCCTGGAGCTACTTTTGTGGCTATGTATGCTATCCGGGATCGCCCTGCTCACACTGGTATCCTGCCTGCAGCCTGGTATCCGCTCCTCAGTGCCCCGATCACCTCTTTGCTACGATATTTCGCCTGAAGCTGCTGTCCGCCTCCAGTTTCTTTAAATGTATGTGATATCGGTCAAACAGACTCCTGCTCCAACGATAGTATAAAAACTTTATTGAGTGAAAATATCCAGTAACAAAAGATAAACGAGAGATGCGTGCACTAGGCCATATATATATATTTGAAACCAGAAGTTTACATACACTATATAAAAAGATACATATGCATGTTTTTCTCACTGTGAAATCAGAATAAACCTTACCCGCGTTTTAGGTCAGTCAGGATTACCAAAAATTATATTTGCCAAATGCCAGAATAATTATAGAATTTCTTAAGGCATTTTTATTACTTTCTGCAAAATCAAAGGTTTACATACATTTCATTAGTATTTGGTAGCATTGCCCTTAAACTGTATGGTCAAACACATTGGTTATCTTTCCACAAGCTTCTCACAATAGTTGGTAGGAATTTTGTCGCATTCTTCCTGACAGAACTGATGTAACTGAGCCATGTTTGTAGGTTGCCTTGCTCGCACCTGCCTTTTCAGCTCTGCCCATACATTTTCAATAGGATTGAAATCAGAAATTTGTGATGGCTACTCCAAAACATTGACTTGGTTATCCTTAAGCCTCTTTGTAACCAGTTTGGCAGTATACATCGTATCATTGTCCATTTGTAAGACCCATTTCCACCCAATCAGCTCACCGTGAGTCTCTGAAGTCGGGTGTGTTTCCAAATTAAGGTGCAAGGATCTCCGGCAGCTCCATCCATCCAAATACAATCAACACGTAAAAAGATATCCAGCACTCTTAGACCATAGCGAGCAGCACTGATCTAAATGTAAAAACGTACTGACGAACAATCAAGGCATTTCGGCTATAGAGCCCTATTCCAGGTCTGCTATATCAAGTTGAACCTGGTTTAACCCCTTAAGGACCCTGGACGTATGAGTACGTCCCAGGGTCCATAAGGGGCTTTGCAGGGGGATCGCTCCGCGACCCCCCCGCACAGCCGCCGGGTGTTAGCGGCTAATCGGCGCTAACACCCGGCTGTTACAGCGCGAACAGGCAGCGTCGCCCGCCCGCGCTGTTTAACCCGTCAGACACTGCGGCAAAGATGGCCGCGCCGTCTGAATGAATGACGATCAGTGCCGCGCACCAATCGTCAGGGTGGTCGGCACCGTCGCAGCATAGCTGCAACGATCCGACCCCCAGACCTGGCAGTGGGGAGCCTTGGGAAGGCTCCTGTCACTTCCATGTCCTGGTTTGCCCCACTTCCGTCCACTGACAGGAAGTGGGGAAACCGCCATCTTGCTACAGTCTAATGCATCGCCTATGCAATGCATTAGACTGTATTGACAATCGCGCCACCTAGTGGTCAAGTACCATAGGTGGCCTCAAAGTTAAAGTAAAAAAAATAAAAACTAAAGTTTTACAGTACAAAAAAAAAAGTATTAAAAGTTCAAATCACCCCATATCCCCATTTTACAATTAAAAACAATACAATAATAAAAAAGTTACACATATTTGGTATCGCCGCGTCCGAAAAAGTCCGATCTATAAAAATATAACATCATTTATCCCGTGCGCTGAACACCGTAGAAGAAAAAAAATTCCAAACGCCAAAATTGCGTTTTTTTGATCATTTTATGTCACTTAAAAAATGGAATAAAAGTGATCAAAAAAATCGCATCCATTCCAAACTGCTAGCGATAAAAAGTACACTTAAGCCCGCAAAAAATTCCGCCTCACTGACGTCTGTAGATGTTAGTACCAAAAAGTTATTGGTCGCACAAACTAGCGCCGCGGCGCAAATTTCAAAAATAGAAAAAGTTTGGAATTTTTTACGGTACCAAAACATAACGGAAACCCTACATGTTTGGTATTGCTGGATGAATATCAACCTGTAGAATACATATTGATACGCATCATTAGGAGTAAGAACAAGTACTATCATTAGGCTTAGATTTTGCATTGCAAGAAAATTTTGATTTATTCTCCACATTAAAGGATGTCAACAAATTTGTTCGACTGATCACTGTCAAAAGACATTTTTTTCAATACTGTACACCAGACAATCCTCCTTCTATTTCTGCTGGACCATCCAATCAATTCCAAGGTCTAAAATTTGACGGGCAATTGGCATTATTGCACCTACTGGACCTGGACACAGAAAGTACATCTGAACAGGATCAAGTAGAAGTGACTCAATCCATTCAATTCACAGTCTCCAATCTGGAATTTTATCAAGTTAATTCTAGAACTCCAGCCATGGACAAATTTCAGCAATTAATTGAAAAAGATCTTAGGCAGCTACACAGCCAAGTTATTAAAGGATCCATGATGAATTTAAATTCCAAAGAGAGAACAGCCGTTAAAGATCTAAAATCATTAACTTCGGTGGAAATACGCATGGCTGATAAAGGAGGCACAGTTGTGGTGTTAGACAAGGCAAAATATCTAGTGGCCATGGAGCGGCTGTTGTCTGACACCACTACCTATCACAAGTTACGGACAAATCCCACCACTAAATACAATCAGGAATTGTTTAAGCTAGTTGAAGAAGGTCTGTTATTAGGCACCCTTACTCCTAAACAGGCAGAATATATTAAACGAGATAACCCAGTCACCCCCATACTCTATGGTGTTCCCACAATTCACAAAGACACATAGATCCGCCCATGAGACCCATAGTCTCCGGAATTGATTCTCTTTCCGAACGACTATGTGCATGGGTGGATTCCTTGTTACAACCACTGGCTACAAGAGTACCGGGATACCTTCAGGATACAGGGGATGTACTTAAGGCCCTAAAAAATATTGTATGGGCCAATGATAATAGCTGGATTACCAGCGATGTAGAATCCCTCTACACAAGCATCCCTCGTCCAGTAGCCTTAGTGGCCCTTCAATATCACTTACATCATCACAGTCATTATTCCCTTACACTGCAAAATTATGTACTAGATGTAGTCCATTTTCTCATGACGCACAATTACTTTGTTTGACAATTGTTTTTATTTGCAGTCTAAGGGGGTTTCAATGGGGGCCAAATATTCCCCCTCACTAGCCAACCTTACAGTATCATGGTGGGAAGAGTTGTTTATCCACAATTTGGACTGGTACGGCAGATACATCGATGACCTCCTTATTATATGGAGGGGTGATGTATCTGCCGTACCCTCCTTCATATCCTATCTCAATAACAATCCCTTTAATCTTTTTTTCACTTTTTCTACTAATACACAGCAAATTAATTTCCTAGACTTAGAACTCATAGGTCATCATAATTAGTCCATAATCACCAAAGTGTATCGTAAACCTACTGCAGGAAATACTATAGTTCACTTCAATAGTTTCCACCCCAAAGCAACACGGAGATCCATCCCTATGGGTGAATATATACGAGCAAGACGTAACTGCACAGATGAGAAAGATTTTGACATAGAAGCCAACAACATTAGTCTAAGACTTGCTCAGAGAGGATATCCACAACAGTTATTAAACAATGCTCAAGAACAGGCCAGACATAGGGATAGGCATAAATTATTGCAAACTTCAAATGACAAAGATCCCCCTGTGTCTATACCCACTCTTGTTTTGGATTATACCAAACAATATCAATGTATCAAAAATATAATGTCTAAACACATATCCATCCTACGGGAGGATGATGCATTAGACTCAATCCTAACACAGGGATATAGGATAGTATTGTTTTAATTCCAAAACACGTAGCTCCAATTGGTTACAATGTAAACATTTTTATAAATGTGGATTACGCTCCTGCCGCACATGCAATTATGCTATTCCTAGTAAACAAATTACTGATACAGTAGGTTCCAAAACAATTTATATAAAACAATTCCTAAACTGTAACTCCAATTACATCATATGTATGGCTACTTGTTCTGAATGCAATATACAGTGGTGGCCAAAATTATTGGCACCCCTGCAATTCTGTCAGATAGTACTCAGTTTCTTACTGAAAATGATTGCAATCACAAATTCTTTGGTATTAGTATATTAATTTATTTTGCTTGCAATGAAAAAACACTAAACAGAATGAAACAAAAATCAAATCATTGATCATTTCACCCAAAACTTCAAAAATGGGCCGGACAAAAGTATTGGCACCATCAGCCTAATACTTAGTAGCACAAACTTTAGCCAAATAACTGCGAACAACCGCTTCTGGTAACCATCAATGAGTTTCTTAGAATGCTCTGCTGGAATTTTAGACCCTTCTTCTTTGGCACACTGCTCCAGGTCCCTGAGATTTGAAGGGTGCCTTCTCCAAACTGCCATTTTGAGATCTCTCCACAGGTGTTCTATGGGATTCAGGTCTGAACTCATTGCTGGTCACTTTAGAAGTCTCTATTGCTTTCTCTCAAACCATTTTGTAGTGCTTTTTGAAGTGTGTTTTGGGTCATTGTCCTGCTGGAAGACCCATGACCTCTGAGGGAGACCCAGCTTTCTCACACTGGGCCCTACATTATGCTGCAAAATTTGTTGGTAGTCTTCAGACTTCATAATGCCATGCACACGGTCAAGCAGTCCAGTGCCAGAGGCAGCAAAGCAACCCCAAAACATCAGGGAACCTGCACCATGTTTGACTGTAGGGACCATGTTCTTTTCTTTAAATGCCTCTTTTTTTCCCCTGTAAACTCTATGTTGATGCCTTTTCCCAAAAAGCTCTACTTTTGTCTCATCTGACCAGAGAAAATTCTTCCATAACGTTTTAGGCTTTCTCAGTTAAGTTTTGGCAAACTCCAGCCTGTTTTTTTATGTCTGGGGTAAGAAATGGGGTCTTCCTGGGTATCCTCTCATACAGTCCCTTTTCATTCAGATGCCGACAGATAGTACAGGTTGACACTGTTGTACCCTCGGACTGCAGGCCAGCTTGAACTTGTTTGGATGTTAGTCGAGGTTCTTTATCCACCATCCGCACAATCTTGCGTTGAAATCTCTCATAAATTTTTCTTTTCCGTCCACATCTAGGGAGGTTAGCCACAGTGCCATGGGCTTTACACTTCTTGATGACACTGCGCACGGTAGACACATGAACATTCAGGTCTTTGGAGATGGACTTGTAGCCTTGAGATTGCTCATGCTTCCTCACAATTTGGATTCTCAAGTCCTCAGACAGTTCTTTGGTCTTCTTTCTTTTCTCCATGCTCAATGTGGTACACACAAGGACACAAGACAGAGGTTGAGTCAACTTTAATCCATGTCAACTTGCTGCAAGTGTGATTTAGTTATTGCCAACACCTGTTAGGTGCCACAGGTAAGTTACAGGTGCTGTTAATTACACAAATTAGAGAAGCATCACATGATTTTTCAAACAGTGCCAATACTTTTGTCCACCCCCTTTTTTATGTTTGGTGTGGAATTATATCCAATTTGGCTTTATGACAATTCTTTTTGTGGTTTTCCATTGAAGACAAATTAAATGAAGATAATAATACCAAAGAATTTGTGATTGCAATCATTTTCAGGAAGAAACTGAGCTTTATCTGACAGAATTGCAGGGGTGCCAATACTTTTGGCCACCACTGTACATTACATTGGAAGTACCATCAGAAAACTGAAAACCAGGTTTCTGGAACACCTAAATGACATTACATCCACTTCCAATAGAAACAAATCAGGCTTAACCAAACATTTCATAACTTGTCATAACTGTAACTTTTCCTCCCTAACCATTAAAGCCATTGAAAAGATTGTTAATCCCATCAGAGGTGGGGATACAGAGCGCCTCTTAAGGATTCGCGAGGCATTCTGGATCACCACCATTAATACCGTTGCTCCCATGGGCATGAACATAAAATGTGAATCGTTATGCCATTTCTAGATCTATTAATTTACATGCTTCATGGTACCAGCGGTATTCTATATGGGTTTCTTTATCTGTCTCACTTTAATTCCAAATATAAGTCCATCTCTTCTTGTTGAAAGTGCATATATGCATTACTTTGTTTTTATTTGCCTTAAGAGGTAAACGTTTTACCTGTCAATGCACACATATAAGCCGGTATACATATATATCATCTCTTATTATAAGCTTGTATTTGCGTTCCGGCTTCTTTTCTTTGTGCGATTGCGCAATGTTTTCCCTTGCCCAAACCATGCACTATTCCTTTCAGTGCGCATGCCCGTAGTTCGTCATTACCGGTTCCGGAATGCTGCTGTTGTGGCGGGCATTAGAAACATTGCACAATAGGTAAGTGTGTCTAAATTCATCCTATTGGTCAATGATTTCCATTACTTTTGTATATAAACATGACACCGTAGTCCTTTTGTTATTGCTATGAGTAAGGGCACTATCTCATACGCCCGAAACGCATCAGCGTAATTTTTTACACTCGTCTGTCTTTTGGCTTCCACTTCTGTTTCTATGTGCGCTGCCTTGCATTTTGATTTTAAACCAATTTTTCATCAAGTGGTGCTGGAAAACCAGTTGATTTTGAATCCAACACAGCCGCAGCTTGAGTGGATCTCCATGCACCCATTATCCTGGCGGGAGCTGGCTAAAACAACTCTGGAACTGAGAATACAGATAACACATTGACTGAAGATTTAACGCCGTAAAAGCAAAACCCCCGCAAACATGGCAAAAATACGTTTTTTTTTTCACAATTTGTCCCACTTGGAATTTTTTTGCGGTTTCCCAGTATATTCTATAGTATAGTGAATAACAACGTTAGAAAGTACATCTTGTCCCGCAAAATAAAAGCCCTCATGTGTCTATGTAGGTGAAAAAATAAAAAGGTAATGGCTCTGGGAAGGTGAGGAGGGAAAAACGAACGTGTCAACAAAAAAAAACGCCGGGTCCTTAAGGGGTTAAATAGTATTCGGGGAGAAGGAGCATAATCTACCCTGCCCAGAGATCGATTCTAGTTTTAACCCCTAAAACTATATAATTCACAACCATTGGAAAAACGCCAGTAAAAAACCTCCACAGCTACAATACTTAAAATTTCTTGAGCTAATTCTAGAATAGACACCTATAATCTCCTAACATATATAATCGACTAACATATGTGTGGTGGTCATCTTTTGTGCATATATTTTAGTAGATTACCATCACTAAATGACACATTAACCGCTTCAAATGTGAACATTACCCTATGTAGATTTTAGTACTGTTCATTAAATCCTGATGTATGTTTAAACCTTGTGGTTGTCGTCTTCCCAAAATAAAGATCCATTTAGCCTCTCGGCTCTAGATAGGTCTCCTCCCCCATTCTGACATCCTGACTTTTTCTATCGCCAAACTACAAAACGATGAATATCTTTCCTCCTGACAGAACTGGTGTAACCGAGCTATGTTTGTAGGTCGCCTTGCTCAGTATTTAACAGCCACTCCTAAAAATTTATTTGGTTATCCTTAAGCCACTTTGTAACCAGTTTAGCAGTATGCTTCGGGTCATTGTCCATTTGAAAGACCCGTTTCCGCCCAAGCTTTAACTTCCTGGCTGATGTCTTGAGATGTTGCTCCGGTATTGCCAAATAATCTTCTTTCCTCATGATGCCATCTATTTTGTAATGTGCACCAGTCCCTCCTGCAGCAAAACAACCCCAAAACATGATGCTAGCCACCCCCGTGTTTCATAGTTGGAATGGTGTTCTTAGGCTTCAAAGCTTCTCCCTTTTTCCTCCAAATGTAACAACGGTCATTATGTCCAAACAGTTCAATTTTATTTTCGTCAGACCACAGGACATGTCTCCAAAAATGTAGGTCTCTGTTTCTGTGTGCGTTTGCAAACATTAATCTGGCATTTATATGTTTCTTTTGGAGTAGTGGCTTCTTCCTGGCAGAGTGACCTCAGCCCATGTTGATACAGTACTTGTTTCACTGTGGATAATGCCACAATTTTACCAGCTTCCGACAGCATCTTCAGAAGGTCTTTTGCTTTTGTTCTTGGGTTGATATGCACATGTTAGACCAAAACAGGTTTATCTATGAGACACAGAACCCATCTCCTTCCTGAGCGGTATGATGGCTGGATATTCCCATCTTGTTTTTACTTGTCTATAATTGTTTGTACAGATGAACAAGGCACCTTCAGGTATCTGGAAATCGCACCCAAGGATGATCCAAACTTGTGCAAGTCCACAATCCTCTTCCTGATATCTTGCTGATTTCTATAGATTTTCCCACGATGTTACACACAGAAACAGTGTTTATGGTGTGCATTAAAATATATCCACGTGTGTCTAACTCAGAAGCTTCCAAAGACATGACATCATATGGGCTGCCCTAAATTGTTTAAAGGCATAGCAATCCTAGTGCATATAAACTTTTGACTTTGCAGAAAGTAATAGCAATGCCTTAAGAAAGTCTCTTTCTCTCTCTCTCTCATATATATGCAGATCACATGTTTCTTCCACCAGGTGGAGTAAAGCAGGATGCTACATTTCACCAAGGTTGCCTTGCCTTGGTGAAGTAGGAGCCATTCAATAAGTTGTCAGCACAGTAAGCGGTTGGCAGCCATTTATAGTTAGTGTGGCTGTTCCAGCCATTTCAGGTCGGCTCTTATTGGGAGTACGCAAAGTGTTGGATGGTTTACTACTCTGTGAGGTGTTCCTTCACAGGCTTTTGCCAATTCCTGGGGGTGTGGTTTGCTGCCAAAGTTAGAGAAAAGCAGAGCTGGTGGAGGGCTCTGATCCCCAGGGCTGAGGTAAGAGGTAAGGGCTAGAGCCTGTACAGTGTTGTATGGCGACAGTATGAATGGGTATTGATGGTTCTAGACATTAGGTCCAAACTGTAGAGAGAGTCTGTATATGTTCAGTTAGAGGCTAGATGACCAAGGATTTTGTTTATGCTATATTTGTTTATGTCCCTGTGCCTAAATAAAGCTGGCTAAGGCTAGTTTTAAAGAAAAGCCTGGTGTTGGAGTGCCATAATTTGCTTACCAGAGCGGTGATCCGAGAGCTGAAAACCCACTGAGACTGTCCAAGATACCGTCCAAACGTGAGGCCTTACAATCCATTTCTAAAATCTTTTCTATAAAGGTGGAGGTGTATGTTTTATGTAAATCCTGTCTAAAGCCAACACTGTGGGAAGATCTAGATACAGGAAATAAAGGTGGAGTCATTATGGTAGATATACATGGTTGTGATAACAATAATAAAATTCTATTAGGGGTCTGCTATAGGCCACCAAATATAAACGAATCCATGAAAGGTGTACTCCTCAAACAAACAAATGAGGTGGCTAAGCATAATGAGGTTGTTATCATGGGTAACTTCAACTATCCAGACATAAATTGGGAAACTAAAACCTGTGACTCTCATAAAGGAAACAGGTTTTGTCAATGACTAAAGATTGTTACCTTTCCCAACTGGTGCAGGAAACAACTAGAGGGAAAACCCTTTTGGACTTAATTTAGACTAACAGACCAGACAGAGCAACAAAGGTTTGGGTTGGGGGGGGAGGGTAACCTAGGTAAAAGTGACCACCATATAATACATTTCCATTTATCCTTCAAGGAGCTCCTTGTCAAGGAACCACAGAAACATTGAATTTCAGGAAGGCTAATTCTAATCTGTTTAGAGTCCATTAATAGCATAGACTGGGGCAAGGCCTTCAAAAATAACAGAACAGATAATAAGAGGGAGACTTTTACAAAAAATCTTAAGCGCCCACTGTGACAGGTATATAACTTATGGAAATAAAATGATTAGACAATCAGGGAAAAACCACATGGATCAATAAAGATGTAAAGGTGGCAATAAATAACAAAAAGAAAGTGTTTAATCTGCTTAAACAGGAGGGCAGTGAAGAGGCACTAAAAAACTATAAGGAAAAAAAATAAAATATGTAAAACAATGATGAAGACAGCAAAGCTGGAAACAGAAAGACATAATTCCATACATTCAATACATTTTTGTTGAAAACTGTTTTCCCACTTACTGCAGCATTTTGCATACTTACAATTTAGTTTTTTTTGTGTTCTAAAGTTGTAACCAATAAAAATATTTTACACCGACAAGCAAAAGGGTAACAATGTTTTGAACTTTGATTTTCAGGCTCCATATCACTACAGTTTTGAATGTGAGACTCCCATTATTTTATAGAAAATTATCTTGGCTATCTCATAGCTTAATTTGACTTGAAACTATTTATCATATGTTAACTTATGAAGATTTTTGTCATGTAACTGAGTTGTTACTGTTTTGCTCCTTGTGGGACAATCTTTTCCTTCTTGTGTACTACAAATAACACCCTAATAGTGTGTTATTAGGTTGATTTCCAAGCAAAAGGTCACTGGTTCGAATCAAAGAGCAGCCATGAAGAAGATTTCCCAAGAAAAAAGAAACCGTATCATCCAGCTCATCGATAGCATCTCTCGGCCAAGAAAATTGCCAAACTGCATCATGTGAGGCCACGACAGCTGGAAGAATAGGAAATGAGGTCCATCCATTCATTCAAAAGCCAAGAGGTGGACGTCCAGGCAAAATATCAGAGGCAACAAGTCGGCTCATTACAAGGTTTATCAGTTCTGGCGCGACAAGCACAGCAGTAGAGGTGGCTCATATGCTTCATGAGAGTGAGATCACAGACGTCTATGCAAGCACCATGCATAGACGTGCATTACACAAGTCTGGAATGATGGCCCAAAAAAAGGTGGAGAAGCCTCAACTTCAATCTCGTAATAAGAAGCGTTGGCTCATGTTTGCAAAAAAGTACAAAAAGTGGAAGAGTGGAAACAGGTGATTTGGAGCGATGAGATGAAAGTCAATAGATCGGGCTCTGATGGGTGCAAATGGGTTTGGAAGAATCAAGGGAAAAGGAAGCTAACGGATTGAGAAATTGAAATAATTTTCAAGTTTGGTGGAAGAAGAATGATGATATAGGGTATTTTAACAGCCAAAGATGTTGAATACTTGATCAGGATCATTGGTGATCTCAATGCTGAGCTATATTTGAGTATCCTACAAGATGAGTTACTTCATATATTTGAGTACTATTGGTATGAAAAGGATGACATGATGTTACAGCAGGACAATGACCCGAAGCATATGTGGAGTTTGGCGAAGAAATTATTCAATGACAATGAAGTAGAGTTTCTGGATTGGCCTAAACAGTCCCCAGACCTCAACCTAATAGAACACTTGGGGTAGAGTTGAAGAAAAAGCTGTATTTGTACCCAAGTGAGTCAACCAGTATGCTTCAACTTTGGGAACGTGTAGAAAGAGACCTGGGATTAGATTTCGGTTGAGATATGCTTGAATCTGATCGAAAGCTGAGGAGAATTCAGGCAGTGTTGAAAGGCAAAGGTGGATTTACAAAATACTAACAAAATAATAAAAATTAACATTTTGATTTTTAGGAGCAAAACAGTAACAATACAGCTACATGAAAAAAATCTGCATAACTAAGCAGATGCTAAATAGTGGCAGCTCAAATTTATGTGTAAGATAGCAAAGATGATTGTCTATAAAGTGATTGTAGTCTCAAGTTTGAAGCTGTAGTGCATGGTGAGATAAGAAGCCTGAAAGTCACAAATTCAAAACATTGTTTCCATTTTGCTTGTCAGTGTATATTCTACCTAAATAGCTTGATTATTGTATCAGAACGGTGAGAACAAGCCTGATGTAACCATTTTACTACAGTAAAGTTACCACTTTAATATGCACCATGTCTGAGGGAGTGGGAGTTAGTCAGGAGTTGGAGCTTTGGGAAATTGAGGAGCCGTAGCTTTAGCTTACCAACTCCACAGTCCAGTTGTTTTTTTTCGGTTTTACAAACTATGTAACTTTTTTGAAGTTTTGATACATTGTTTGAGTGCTGGATTCATTGCTTTGTATATATATTTTATGTGGATGCATTGAATTACATGTAACTTTAGTGTTCCCTGAACTACTTTTCAGCAGCGCTTTCAAATATGATCATTCTCTTTAACTTGGTTTGCTTGTCAGTTATCTGATCTTTACAGTGTCTGCATAATCCAGTTTTGTTGTTCTTCAGTAAGCAAAAACAAAATCTAGCAGATATGATACCTTTTAACCCCTAAACGACCAAGCCTATTTTATTTTTTTCACAATCGCTTTTCTTTCCCACCTTCCCAGTGCCATAACTTCTTTTTTGATCTAAATAGACATATAAAGGCTTTTATTTTGCTGACAAGATGTACTTTCTAATGGTGTCATTCACCATACCATAGACTATAATGTGAAACTGCGAAAAAATTGTAAGTGGGGCAAAGTGTGAAAAAACGCACTTGCGCGATGATTGCAGGGGTTTTGTTTTTACAGTGTTTTATCTTCGGTATAAATTATGTGTTATCTGTATTCTAAAGGTTGATACGAATCCAAACATGTACAGTTTTAGTTATGTTTTGTTACTTTAAAATCAAAATATTTTCTATTTTTAAAATTTTTGCCACGCCATCATTTTCTGTGACCGATAACTTTTTTGTACTTCTACCAATGGACAAAGGTGCACTTTTTGCAGGCTGAAGTGTACTTTATATTGGTATTAGATTAGAATACATGCACCTTTTTCTTATTCCAATTTTTAGGGGACATGAAGTGACCATAAAACGCAATTTTGGTGTTCGGAATTTTTTTCATCTAGGGTGTCCAGCATATGGGATAAAAAATGTTATATTTTGATCGAACGTTTTTGGACACAACGATACCAATTATATGTAACTTTTTTATTTTATTTTTTTATTTGTAAAATGGCAAAAGGGGGGTGATTTGAACTCTTAATATTTTTTTTTTATATACTACACAGCTGGTGGATGCTGCTAACTAGCAGCCAGCACCCACCGGCGGTGTAGTGGGATTGCGGCGCGATCCCACTATAAAGCACCTTACCGCCATCAGGACGTACCCATACATCTGGATGCGGTAAGGGATTAATTGATAACAATAAGAAACAAATGTTAAATAACAAGAATTGAAGACTTCTCAGGTCTCTTTATCAGGCATGAGAAAACAAGGTATCTAAAAAGGCACATGCACACAAGGAGAGAAAACCTCCTTAATTGATTCACAGATAAGCATTATTCGAGTTTTATTGTCCGTAACTTGATGCTCAGTCCTGAGACCTGATGCCTCTTCTGTCTGTTGACCAGATTTCTTAGATGTGATAATGTGCTATAAATCCCTGCGACAGATTTAGTCCTGTGTTTAGTATGTCAAAATTTGTATTCCCAGAATCTGTCTCTTGGATTTGAAATAACCCTTTAACCCTTTACTGGCGCAGCCAGTTTTGGCCTTCCTGACCGAGACAAATCAATGCATGAAACAAGTACCTTAAACAAAGATAGTAAAACTTAACCTTTAATAATATTTTAATATAATATCTTAATTCCTCAAAACTACATAAAAGACAAAAGGAAATAAATGTGGGGACTCAACACTCCAGACTGAACATCACATACCAGAATTAAGTAATCTTCCCAAATAAGATGTTCAGTGGGGTTCTCGTCAAGGAAACACTCAGAAGATATAAACTATGACTGAGTTAAATGGTCCTACAATATAAGGGCGTCTACTCCAAGGTCTGTAAATCATGTTTTCAGGGGTAGACAAACAATATCTTAACCTACACAGTAATGTCCCTAAAAAAATGGATACTCTCCTTTAGCGGGGTAGACGCCCGAAAAAGGGCGACCTCACAAATTTATCCCTTAACTTACCCTATTTTCTTACCCTGTGAAAAAATAAATTGTACATACCCCATATGCATTTCGTCCACAGGACTCATCAGTGGGAAAGTAACCAAGAAAAATACCACCACCAAGTGAAAGAAAACAAAACAAAAATTAGGGTCAAGGTAATCCTGTGTGTGACAGGACTGAGGTAGCCACAATGGGCCACTATAGAGGAATGCAATATAAAGGGTAGGAGTCCCCCAAGCTCCACTCCCAATCACCCCAGTAGTTACATAATATACATGTTCTGGGCTCAAATAAAAAGTGTACCCAATCCCAAAAGGGTAATATGACAACCATCTAATTCAACTCAGCTAAGATCTAAATTATAGCCAGCAAACTCCACATATCAGATATATCCAAGAAAAGTTACTATATTCACAGCATATATACTCAAAAGAAACTACCCACAAACACTGTAACCACATGTAAACTCCCCACAGAATCAGCAAAAAGCATGAAACAATATGAATCAATGATGAGCGTTATCCCGGGAGCTGTGTGCATGCGCACCATTCAAAACCGTGTATGCGCAATAGCTACTAAACTCCGCTTGCTAGGATCAGCGGGCAGTGTCCCATTGAGACCAGTACACAGGCGTGTCAAATACCACACGATCGCGTTGTTAAAATGTCAAAGCCTGTGCAAGTTGCAGGCTTGAATAGAAGCTGGTACATGCAGATTCGCCCAACGAAATGTTAGTAGGTATTGTGCAGATAAATACAATGAGCAACAAGCTGCTCAAAGATACTGAGCTAGGCTCCCCATAATGTCAAGCCCAGCGCAGCAAACACAGAGGCCAATACCCAACTTGGACTAAGTATAATAGCCACACCTTCTCATATAGAAGTACAGTGTTCACCTAACATCAGATTACTAAATTGTATATAATCCATACAGTGGTGACAAAAACAACCTGCACTGATAGGAACAAATAAGCAAGACAGAACCTAAGCTTATCTTTGATATCAAATAGATAGAATAATAGTATCAATATATAACACATCATGGATACATTACCATTAATATGCTAGTTAGGTGACATCATTCATGTTAGAATAACCCAAAAATATATTAGGGGACATCATTAATGTTAGAATAACCCAAAAGGGAGGACACAAATTTTCAAACAACCATTGTTACAAAGAGGGGAAATATGAACTGACTTTCATGAGTACAAAAACAAAGGGAGAAAGTTTTACGTTGGCTAGTGGAGAGAAATCAACTACAAATAAGGGTTTCATTAAGACCTGATGGACAAATTAAATGAAGTCTGAAGATCCATTGACTTTCTTTTTGGAGGATTTTAAGTATCCCAGTCACCTCTGGCCTAATAAGCTCGATCCCCCTAAAGCTTAGATCATGATCCTGGTCCACAACAAAGTATGATGCCTTTGATTGGGTTAAGGACATTAACCTTTTTATCAGGAGGTGAAGTGGGCTAAGATCTATCATAAGAAAGATATGAAGTATTGTCTGTCTATAGGACTTGAACCTCCAGATTTGATAGGTTTAAGGACTTTGGAATCTCTTTCTGCAGAAGGTGATAGATCACCATTGTGGGATCCCTTCACTTCTCTACATAATAAAAATAAAAGAATGCCACCTATGGAGGGCCATACCAATCGAGACTCATTTCTTGAGATAGTAACTAAAGATCTACAGGATCTCAAGGTTAAAAAAGGATCTATATTGCGGCTGTCATTTGTAAACTTTACCAATAGGTGATGCACAGCATTTCTAACTTTCGAGCTTCCATGTGCTTATCTACATTACAGTGACAGATTTGAAAAAGGTCTACAAGTGACCGAAAACGTTTATATCATCTACGTTGCTTTTTCTATTCAAGCTGCTCATCCATTCATTTTTGCATGAATAATTAATACAAATTACATAATTTTATGTGCGGGTGTATACTTATACTGGCCATTATACTTAGTCCAAGTTGGGCATTGGCCTCTGTGCTTGTTGCGCTGGGTTTTACATTATGGAGAGCCTAGCTCTGTATCTTTGAGCAGTCTGTTTGCTGATTGTATTTATCTGCACAATACCTACTAACATTTCTTTGGGCCAATCTGCATGTACCAGCTTCTATTCAAGCCTGTGTGCTTGCACAGGCTTTGACATTTTAACAACGCGAATGTGTTAGATACTTGACACGCCTGTGTACTGGTCTCAATGGGACGCTGCCCGCTGATCCTAGCTATTATTCATGCACGGTATTGAATGCTGCGCATTCACACAGCTCCTGGGAGAACGCCGACCATTGATTCATATTGTTTCATGCTTGTTGCTGATTCTGTGGTGAGTTTAAATGTGGTATATTCAATTAACACAGTGTATCACCGTTGTTATAGAAATATTTTCAATATTTAATCTTTCTCACAATCGTGACATGCATATATTAATAATGATACTTGCGATTCATCGCATAGTCCATAATAAACGCATCCACAGGCATAAATTACAGTGCAGTCCGTCCTCACATAGCGTGTAGCTAGAGATAACAACTAGACAGGCGGCTGGCCGCACAGGTGTGCGACGCTTTGAGGCAACACTCCGCCTCTTTCTCAAGCACGCCCCCGTGCAGTGTTCCTTACGTTTAAATACCTGAACCTTCCATTTTAACCCATTCCTACTTACGACTATGTATGTCTTACAAAATTACTTTAAAATTTAGCTGTTCATTCATTCCCTTTGTTGCCAAAGTCTGCATATTATATATCCACTTCGCTTCCTTCTTTAAAAGACATGTCTTTAAATCCTCCTTTTGACATACTTCAATCTGTTCTAAAACACACCAGCATAAATCTGACACATTGTTTATGTTCCAAAAAATGTCGTGCCACTGAACTCTCTCCAAACTTACTCTTATTCTCCTCTTGCTACTGACTTATATTACCAGTTCTTAAGGCTACTCTAATCACTGAACGATGTTCTGTGATTCGCGTTTTAACACACCGGGAGGTCGAACTAATATATCCCATACTGCAAGGGCATTTAAAAAAATAAACTACTGATTTTGTATCACACGTAAAAAATCCATCGATCTTCACCTTATGACCTAAAGTTGGATGATTCACATACGGTCCTTTAATTATACTATTGCAGTTTTGGCAATTCAGACAAGGAAAAGTTGCCTTAAGAGTAGTTTTTAAAAAACTTTGCTTTCTTTTACCGGTAACTTCATATCCGACGATATAATACATCTACCTATAGTTTTTCCTCTACGGTATACAAAGAACGGAGGTTCCTTGAATAAATAGCCAAATTTTTCATCACTTGCAAGAATTTGCCAATGCTTCATTATAGTGCGTTTAATTATAGCGCTGTGTTTATCGTATTTGCTTACAAAGGTAAACCGTTCTTTTCTTTCAACTGCAGGAGTTGATTTTTCAATTTATCGATATTTGCTTTCATATCCGCATTCACCTGGTTAAACTGTTCAATCGTAACAGATTTTTTAAACGGTGATACACTGTGTTGATTGAATATAGAGCATTGGCGTGGCGGTGAAGATGAGACCAGTTACACAGTGTCGAGTTAAGACATTAACCATTAATCTACCAATTTGTTTTACATTGTGAGTTTACATGCTGTTACGGTGTTTGTGGGTAGTTTCTTTTGAGCATATATGTTGTTGCAGTGATTGTAGTAACTTTTCTTGGATATATCTGATATGTGGAGTTTGCTGGCTATAATTTAGATCTTAAGTGAGTTTAATTAGATGGTTGTGGTGCATCATATTACCCTTTTGGGATTGGGTACACTTTTTATTTGACCCCAGAACATGTATATTATGTAACTACTGGGGTTATTGGGGGTGGAGCTTGGGGGACCCTTTATATTGCATGCCTCTATAGTGACTACCTCAGTCCTGTCATACACAGGATTACTTTGACCCTAATTTTTGTTTTGTTTTCTTTCACTTGGTGGTATTATTTTTCTTGGTCACTTTCTCACTGATGAGTCCTCTGGACGAAACACGTATGGGGTGTATACAATTTATTTTTCACAGGGTAAGAAAATAGGGTAAGGTAAGGTATAAGTGTGTGGGGGTTGCCCTTTCTGGGGTGTCTACCCCGCTAAGGGAGAATTCCCCTTTTTTAATCGACATTACTGTGACATTGTCTTTTATGTAGTTTTGAGGAATTATTAAGATATTATATTCAAATATTATTAAAGGTTAAGTTTTATTTTCTTTGTTTAAGGTACTTGTTTCATGCAGTGATTTGTCTACTTTTGGGAGTACCTCTTCTATATACTATGTGACAGTGGCAGTGATATTATTCCTTCCTGACAGAGCCCCATTTTTGTAACACTTTATGTGAGAATAACTTTTTGACATTTTTACTGTACCTATTCAAGTGATTCAGAGAATATTTTCCTGTGACACACTGTGCTTGAAGTTAGTAAGAAATTTTGGTCCATACAATCCTTCTTTATTTGTGAAAAATATCAAAATATTGGGAAAAAAATCAAATTTCTACATGTAAGACAGATCCTACTCAAAATAGTTTATAACTAGCATCTAACATGTGTCTCCTGTAGGTTGGCATCAGTTTTTATATGTCTTTTTATTTTTTTTACGAGGGTACTTCTCTCCCCCAGACCGAAAACGGTCCCACTGCAGTTGAGACAAGGAATCGGCCAATGAGTTCTGCATACCTTGAACATAAACCACTGCAACCCATGCATTAAGACACAAAGACTGCAACACAGAATGATTCGTTGTTTCTCCCTGGTGCAGATATAACTGACATATTATTGATCACCATAACCATTCCAAAGTTATAGCAATGGAACCAAACTTTCTTGTTCCTGAAGTAGTCCCAGCAAATCATCACCACTATTGGAAAAAGCTACAACAGGGCCAGGTTCCAAACCAATCCTGCCTTAATCCAAGCCGCCGGCCATGCTGTGGCACACTAGTGCCCCTGACAATAAGCCCAAAAATCAATGACACCGGCTGTGTCCATAAACAACTCTGCATCAAAATTTTAAACCACTTACACAATGAACAATGAGTGCCCATTAAACTGACCCAGAAAATCCTCCCATATCGCTAAGTCCTCGTTGTGCCCCCTAGAAAGATGAAAATAGCAGTGAAAATAGCAATGAGGAGCTGTACACCCCCACCCTCCATCACAACGGCCAGCCATCAGCGTATTCCTATAAGCAAAATTTAATTTACTTTCCAAAAACACTTCAAATTATTTTTTTGCAAACACTGCGCAGCACGAACTCCCAATACCAAGGCTGCTACCATGTTTTTCCAAAGACAGAGTCTTATATTTTTTTAATTTCCAAAAAAATGGTTACGGCTTATTTTTGGGGGAAGGCTTATTTTATTTAACACTACGGGTGCAGACACTGCATGCTGGGACATTTAGTTTCTTGACAGCTGCTGTGGAACTGCAAGTACCAGCGTCTATATATACACACACATACACTCCATGGGTTTTGACTATAGGGTATGCACTGTGTATGTATACACACATACAGTACATAACCTATACTCAAAAACCATGGAGTGTGTGTTTATTCTTTCAGTGCCTTATCTTGAAAGTGTGGCATGCTGGGGAACTACAGGTCCAAGCAAGTCACAGTAGCCACACTTTAAGATAAGAAATTGTTTGCATGATTGTATAAATGTGTGTGTATGCAATGTGAGTGTATATGTACAGTATGTGTGTGTATTCAACGTGTGTGTAAATGTATGTGTGTGTATACAGTGTGTGTGCAATGTGAGTGTATGTGTGTGTATACACTGAACTTTCACTTACACATTGCATTCTGGCGTGGGATGAAGGACCTGCGAGTCATGTGACTGAAACATCATCTCAGGTCCTTCAGCCTGAAAACACTGCAGGTTTCCACAAAACCTCCAGTCTAATAGGCTTTTTATCAGGGTGGGTGGGGCTCGGGAACAGCACTGCCCAGGAGGCGGGCACCAGGTGACATCACCCAGGAGGCGCTGACTAACTAGGTCTTATTTTTGGAATAGGGCTTATATTTAAAGCCTACTCCAAGAATCTGTGAAAATCAGCCAAGGGCTTATTTTTGGGGGAGGGCTTATTTTTGGAAAAACACAGTAGCTTGTCCGCTGGCAAGCAGCATTCCATACGTTGAGACAGAATGTGTAGGCCCTTCGGTCTTGTCAGGAGCCAAAGAGACCTAAAACTTCCAGCCACCCATTCAAGTGTCCACAACAAACCACAAACCGGCGAATCTGCAGGATTCACACATAAACAATTATCATGGTAATTAAAGACCGAATCCCTCTCTTGTCCCACACTCAGGGCCGGGACAAGCCATTTTGGTGCCATAGGCACATGAGGTAAACGGTGGCCGAGCAGCAGCAGCCACTGGCAAGACTGAGTGCTGTGCTGCAAGCAGGCAGCCGCTTTGTTATAATATCAATCAGTCTGTCAGACCGCGGCGCCAGGCGGCCGGCGTGAATAGCAGCGTACTACTATGTTTATGCGCGCAAGGCCCACGTGATGAGCAGAGGTGGCGCCTTAGGCGATCGCCCACCTCTGCCTACCCATCGTCCTGGCCCTGCCCACACTACCCAAAATAGTAAACATCTCAAAGTAGGCACACAGAATCGAACAACCCATTGGTAAACAATGATCAACAAAAAAAAAACCCTTCCCAAAAGCAACACAACAAACGCACATGGTCCAGAAGTACCGGTAACAACCGAAACTCAACATGAGTCTTTGCCATAAGCGCTCCTTGGCCCGCTGCACACACCCACCCAACTGCTGCATCAAATAAGGTATAAACTACTTGGCTACTCCTTTTCCGTAAACAAAGAGAGGCTTCATGAGAGGTTCCGCTGCAGTGTGAGAAGACATGTTTAAATTTGCAGATGGCTCTAGACTTGCAAACTGACTTGTTGAACTGTGCTAACACAGTCCTAACTTTTGCTCACCCCTCCTGGAAAGAACTACCCATACCTCAATAGGGCCGAAACAATTAACCATAAGCTAATATCCTTGTGATCCCATCTGATATGTGGTAAAACTACATTCCGCTGCTCCCATAACGAAGCCAAGCCTGTTCTCCATAAACACGATGGGCGACATGTATGAATCTTGCGCCTGATTTATGTCGGCGAGGTGCGTCTCTACCATGTAAAGTCGCCGCGCTCGTCGTGTGGGCGCAGCGGGACTTAGGCAGCGGGGCTGGCTAAATTCGCCTCGAGGAGGTGCACTCATACATGCGGTGTAAAGTCCGCCGCGCCTCGCCAGTGTGTGGGGCGCAGTGCGGGACTTAGGCGCAGAAGGGACTGTGCCTAACATGTATTCCGATTCGAGACAGGCTGGAAAACAGCGAGAAATCATTAAAGATGTCCGTGCGACATGGAGTATGAATCAAAAAAAATCGCCTTTATAAAGGCGTAAAACATTCTCTGAAAAAGAGCTCAAACCTACTAAAAAAATATATAAATAAAACCACTTTCCAAAAATCTAGAACGGCGCTACATCGGGAATTTGGATATTGAAAATTGCCGGGAAATACAGTAATTCAAATTCTGTAAGCTCTTCTCATTGGTCGGCAGAAACCAGCCAATCAGAATAGGAGCGACAGTGAACCTATGTAGAAGTATGAACCAATCAAAATCACAGGCGGGACAGTTCAAAATACAATAAAAATGCAGATAAGAGCTAATTGGCTGAGCTAGCGGGGGCGTGGCTATCCCGGCCAATCAGAGCACGAGCTACTTGTCCCATTATAGTCTATGGAGAGATCGGGGCAATGAAATCTCGGCTCTCAGCGCCGTGCGACATGGAGTATGATTAAAAAAAATCGTTTTTATTAGGTTTAAAATATTGTCTGAAAAAGAGCTGAAACCTTCTAAAACATAAATCAGTCAAATCCCTAACAACGCGTTGGTCGCCGAGACAGGCGCTACATCAGGTATTGGGTTATAGAGAATTGCCGGGAAATACAGTAATTCAAATTGTTTAAAGGAATTGTGTCGCAATTTTTTTTTTGCAGTAATGTGTGTGTTTTCTATCATCTTTTTATCCTCTTTTGCTGTAATTTTGATTGTGAGTCTGTAAAGAGAGTGTATAGAGATTTCCTGTGAGAAGAGCCTCCCCTCCTTCAGCTAGAAAGCCCTCTGCTCTGTGAATTGTCAGGACACAAAGTGAAGTGCATAAAGTGTGTTAACAATGAGGTAAGGAGGACTACAAACGGATTCCAGTACTGGTTTAAACTTCAGTGAGATCCTCTCCATCCCCCCACCTTGCTGTGAGCTCAGCATGTCCTATTGTCTCTGCAGGCATAGGGAACCATGTATTGTGGAGTCCATTGGGGCAGCTACGAATGTCCAGCCCCTCTGTGCTTCAGCAAGGCTTGCCAGAGAATGAGGCTGAAAGGTGTGCGACGTTTTTTTGTCCTCTTCTCTTATCGCGATCGTGCTTTTGTCGCTAACGATTTTTGCCAATTCGCAAGATTTTTTTTTTCTGCTTGCTAATTTTAGGTTCTCTGCTTCTGACGTTTTTAAAAATGCTTTTTTATAATGATTTTGGCGCAAGAATAGTTTCTTTTTTAACGGATTTTTTGCACTAAAATCCCTTTATTTAAGTTTGGTGACACTAATAAAATGTTGTTCTCGCTTCTGATGCAAAAAATTCCTTTTCTTTAATGGATTTTGGTGCTAATAAGAAGTTCTGCTCGCTTCTGATGCTGTAAAATTCGATATCTTCACAGATTTTGCGCTGCCTAAAATCCTAGTTTTGACGTGATTTTGACGCTAAATTCGTTTTTCTTACAGATCTTGATCACTTAAACTTCCGTTTCACTGCGGATTCCTTGTCGCTAAACTCGTGTTCGCTGCGGATTTTGACGATAAACGTCCGTTCGCTGCGGTATATTTTGCTCGCTATATTTCCGTTCGATGCGGAATTTTGCGCTAAACTTCGTTCGCTGCGGATTTTGACCGCTTAACTCCGTTCGCTGCGGATTTTGGACGGCTATAACTACGTTACGTGTGGATGTTGACGCAAACTCCGTTCGCTGCGGATTTTGACGGTAACTCGTTTTGCTGGCGGTTTTGTCCGCTTAATCTCAAGTTAGCTGCGGATTTTGCCGCTTAACTCCATTTCGCTGTGCGTGATTGATTTTGTGCTAAAAACTCAGTTTTGCTGGGATTTGCGCTAATCTTACGGTTTCTAATCTCTATTTCATTGCGGATTTTTCCACTAAATCTGGTTCGCTGACAGATTTTGTCGCTAAAATCGTTCGCTGCAGATTTAGCTTGCTTTAAAATCCGTTTTGCTGCAGATTTTTGACCCTAAGAACTCTGTTTTCAGTAGCGGATTTTTGACACTAGTAAACGCCACGTTTTCTTTGTACGGATTTTGCTGCTAAATCCGGTTCGATTGCGAGGTTTTGACGCTAAACTCCGTTTCTCGCTGCGGTTTTTGATGTGCTAGGATCTGTTTCGCCACAGAGTGATTTCAATGTTAAACTCCGTTTATAAACTTATTTTTTTGCGGATTTTGCCGGTGGTAAACTCTGTTTCGCTGGCTGATTTTGGCCGCCCTACTAAGAATCCGTTCGCTGCAGATTTTGCTGCCATAAAATCCGTGTGCTGCAGATTTTGATGGTAAAACTCAGTATCTTTGCGGATTTTGCCGATAAACTCTTGTTCGCTGCGGGTATTTGACGCTAAACTCGCTGTTCATCGCCCCCCCCCCCCCCCCCCCCCCCCCCCCCCTTCCTTACCAATTTTTTAGTTATTTACCCAAACATTCAATTATCGCGGTTTTTGAGTGGTCTTAGGCTCTGTAGATCACCACGGATTTTAGTGTTTTTAAAACGCGTTTCTTAAACTCTATTTCTTTTGTCGTGATTTGCCGGTAATACTTTGTTCGCTGCCAGATTTTGCCCACTAGAAAATCCGGTTCGCTGCAGATTTTGCTGCTACAATCCGCTTTGCTGCAGATTTGATGGTATACTCCGTTTTCTTTGGCGGAACTTTTGCCGTTGAAACTCCAGTTCGCTGCGGTTTTTGATGCTAAACTTCCTGTTCGTCCAGTGGTATTTTGCCGATAATCAGTTTGCTGCGGATTTTGCCGCTAAAATCGCGTTTGCTGAGTTTTTGATGCCCTAAACTCTGTTTTTCTTTGTCGGATTTTGGACATGGTTAAAACTCAGTTTCTTTGCGGATTTTGTGCCGCTAAACTCGTTTTGTAGCGAGTTTGCCGCTAAACTCCGTTTTTGCCGTGGGATTTTGCGCTAAACTCTGTTTCGCCGGTTGGTTTTTGATTGCTTAGGGCTCTGGTTCTGGACACGGTTTTTATACGTCTAAACTACGTTTCTAAACTCTATTTCTTTAGACGGATTTTGCCTTGGCTGTTAACTTCTGTTCGCTGCAGATTTTGCCACTAGAAAAATCCTTGTTCGCTGCAGATTTTTTGGAGACCCTAATCCGTGTTTTGCTGCAGATTTGCATAGGTTAACTCCGTTTCTTTGCGCGAAATTTTGCCGTTGAACTCCGTTCTGCTGCGGTTTTTGCGATAAACTCACATTCGCCTGCGGTTTTTGCCACTAAACTATCCGTTACGCAGTGGATTTTGCCGCTAAAACTCCGTATGCTGCGGGATTTTGCTGCCAGCTTAAAATCCGTTTTGTGAAGATTTTGCCTCCTAAACTCTTTTCTTTGCGGAATTTTGACGGTATAAACTCAGTTTCTTTGTCGGATTTTGCCGATCTGATGTACTACTATTTTGCTGCGGAATTTTGCCGCTAACTCGGTTCTAAATCTCTTTTTATATGCGGATTTTTCCACTAGTCTCTTGTTCGCCACTGCAGATTTTTGCCCGCTCTAAAATCCGTTCGCTGATTGATTTGCTGCTAAAATCCGTGTCTTGCTGCAGATTTTGACTCCCTAACTCTGTTTCTTTGCAGGATTTTGACAGTAAATCTCAGTTTCTTTGCGGATTTTGCGAACTAAACTCGTTCGCTGGGATTTTGACGTCTAAACTCAGTTCGCTGCCGGGTTTATTATGATGCAAGGCTCGTTTCGCCACAGATATTTAACGTTAAAACTCGTTTTCTAAACTCTATTTCTTTGCGGATTGCGCGCCAGGTGAGTGGTAAACTCTGTTCGCTGCAGATTTGTCCGCATAAAATCCGTTTCGTCTGCAGATTTTTGCTGCGCTAAATATCCGTTTGTTTGATAGACGATTTGATGGAGTAAAACTCCGGTTTTTTGCGGGATTTGCCGCCTTATAACCTCAGTTTTTTGCGGTTTTGCGCTAAACTCCGCGTTTCGCCGTGGATTTTTGACGGCTAAATCCGTTTCGCCGTGTGGATTTGACGCTAAACTCTGTTTCGCCGTGGTTTTTGATGCTAGGCTCTGTTTCGCCACGGATTTTAACGTTAAACTCCGTTTCTAAACTCTATTTCTTTGCAGATTTTGCCGGTAAACTTGGTCGTTAGAGCAGATTTTCGCCTCTAAAATCCGTTATCGCTGCAGTATTTTGCCTGGCTAAAATCTCGTTTTGCTGCAGATTTTGATGGGTAAGAACTCCGTTTCTTTGCCGAAATTTTGCCGTTGAATATCCGTGATTCGCTGCCGGTTTTTGACGCTTAACTCCGTTTTAAACTCTATTCTTTGCGGATTTTGTACACTAAACTCTGTTTCGCTGAAGATTTTGCACTTTTAAAATTCGTTTGCTGCAGATTTTGCCGGCTAAAATCTGTTCGCTGCAGATTCTTGCTGCTACATATCCGGTTTTGCTGCAGATTTTGATGGTAACTCCGTTTTCTTTGCGATTTTTGCCGCTGAACTCCGTTTCGCTTGCGGTTTTTGTCCGCTAAACTCCGTTCGCTGCGGATTTTGCCATAAACTCCGATGATCGCAAAGTGGATTTTGACGCTAAACTCCGTTTGCTGCGGATTTTGCCGCTAAACCGTTTACTGAGAATTTAGCCCCTAACTCTGTTTCTTTGCGGATTTTGACGGGTTAAAATCAGTTTATTTGCTCGGATTTTGCCGCTAAACTCCTGTTCGTTGCGGATTTTGAGCTAAACTTCAATTCGCTGCGGATTTTGTCGGTAAAACTCCGTTCGCCGTGGATTTTTGACGCTAACGACTCCGTTTTGCCGCGGATTTTGACGCTAAAACTCCGTTTCTCTATACTCTATTTCTTTGCGGATTTTTGCTCACCTAAAATCTGTTTCGCTGCAGGATTTTGCCATTAAAATAGGCTTTTGCTGGCAGATTTTGCCGCTAAAATCTGTTCGTGCGGATTTGACGCTATAAATCCGTTTGTTGCAGATTTTTGACCCTAAAACCGTGTTTCTTGGGATTTTGCGCTAATACTCCGTTCGGGGGGTTGCGGATTGTTTGCCGCTAAACTCCGGTCGACTGCGGATTTGACGTAAAAACCCCCCCTCCATTCGCTGCGGATTTTTTTCGTAAACTTCGTTCGCCGCGGATTTTGACGCTAAAATCTCGCGTTATTTCTATTGTTCTATTTCTTTGCGGATTTTGCCACTAAATCTCTGTTTGCTGGCAGATTGTGCTGCTAAATAAAATCCGTTTGCTGCAGATTTTGCCGCTAAAATCTGTGTTTGCTGCAATTTTGACCGCTAAATAATTCCGTTTCGCTGCAGATTTTGACCCTAAACTCTGTTTCTTTGCGGATTTTTGCCGCTTAAACTGCCGCGTTCACTAGCTGGATGTTGATGGCGTAAACTACGTTCTGCTGCGGATTTTGACGCTAAACTCCGGATCGCTGCGGGATTTTGAGATACTAAACTCCGTTTGTCGCAGATTTTTGCGCTAAAACTCCGTTTCGCTCTGCGGATTTTGACGCTAAAACTATTCTTGTTAATCTCTAGATTTTAGTTAGCCAAACTGATCAATAGTGATGGGTGTAACGAAATAAAGAATATAATAATGTATCTATTTGAATTCATTTTTTTTCTTTCGTTACCCCCATATTATTGTATGTCATGTTTATATACACATCGGTTACAATTCGGAAAGTATTATCATAATTGAAGTTCGGCCATAGTAGACAGTTTTATTACAGAATTGCATAAGAAAAACAGTAAGTGCGTCTCAGCTTCGCTCTCCCATGTGTCCAAATAACCACGCCTCATTTTTTTAACTCTAGCCAATCAAAAGAACAGAGCTCGCTCTGCATTTCTTTTCCCATAGAACTCGATATGAGGAAGGTTGGCTCAGCCGAGATATACCGATTGGCTTCCCCCCAACAAATCACAGTACTAGAAGTATTTACCCTAGATCGTAATAACTTTTAGTGGCGCCTCCTTGTGTTGCGCCCTTTCTGTCTCCATTTCTAAATAGCCGCACTACATTTGTTTGGTGGATTAATTCTGCTGACCTGGGGATCAACCAATCAGCTTCTTTTCTGCAGTTTTTTACTGTATTTTGAACTGTTCGCCTTTTCATTTGGATTGGTCATTCTTTCCACATAGAATTATAATGGTTCCTCGCTGTCGCTCATATTGTGATTGGTTGGTTTCTGCCGACCAATGAGAAGAGCTTAAAGAATTTGAATTACTGTATTTCCCGGCAATTCGTCTATGATCCTCAATTCCTGATGTAGCGCGGTGACGGCTCGACAAACGCATATTGTTAGTGATTGAGTGTGATGAATTGATTTATGTTTATAGAAAGGTTTCAGCTCTTTCTTCAGATTAATATTTTAACCTAATAATTATAATAATTATTGTTTTTAATCACACTCCATTGCGAACGGAGCTGGGAGCCGAGATTTCAGTGCCACGAATCTTCTCCATTGAGAGACAATGGGAAAGTAGCTCGCGCTTCTGATTGGTCCGAGGATGCGCCAGAGCCCCGATTAGCTCAAACCAATCAGCTCTTTTCTGCATCTTTTACTAGTATTTTGAAACTGTCCCGCTTGATTTCTAATTGGGTTAAAATTTCTCAATAGTTACTAATGGGTCCCTGACGCTCCTATTTTGAATTGGCTGGTTTCTGTCTGACCAATGAGAATCGCTTACAAGAATTTGAATTACAGTATGTGTTCCCTGGCAATTTCCACGATCCTAATTCCTTGTTGTAGCACCGTTCTAGATTTTTGAGAAAGTGATTTTTATTTTTTTTTTATTAAATAAGGTTGCAGCTCTTTTTCTGAAGTGAATGTTTACACCTTTCTAAAGGCGATTTTTTTTTTTAGCGAATCATCTCCATGCCGCTCGGAGCTGAGAGCCGTAGATTTCTCTTGCGATCATCTATATGTTTCCTCTCAGTTCTGTTCTCGTTCACTTCGCCTCCGCGGAATCATTTAGACCGAATAACCTAGGTCTTGCCTGTTGGAGCAGCGAGTCATGCAATGCCGCCCCTACTATGCGTCTCGCGAATCGTCATGCCTAGAGTTTTCGAGTGCGCCGCGTCCTGCATCGGAACGCCCACACTCCGCGCCCATTACACGCCCCTTCATATGTGGGAGATAGAAGCTAAAAAGTGGTGAGCGCTGTGGCGACCTAACATTCGCATCCTCTGCAGTTTCCGAACAGCGGTATTCGGGCGCGGGTGTTATTGAGGGGCATAGGTTACGCAGAATCTACCAGGCATATAATCCCGTTAAAGTACATGTCGCACGAGTGTGTCTAGCATAGCTTACATATAACGAGAAAGGGATACCCAGGAACATGTCACCAAAAACGTGAGCTGCAGCCAATTATTAATTGCTTGCGGGATCAACCTCCAACTATGTTCTACTCTTCTTTTCTTTTTTTTTACCTTCATCATTCTTATTTTTTTCTAAATTAATTTTACAAATAGAGAAGGTGGGAGAAAAGATTTTTCCAAGTATTCATTCTCCCAGATTTTTTTCCTTAAGTGTCGGATATCAGTTTTACAATTGAGTAGGAGGACAAAAATTATAAGCATGTATGTCCTTGGTTACCATGTAGCAAATGTGATATAGTTTTAGGCCTTCTGTCTACACTGAAAAGAATAAAACGTCCGTTTTTTCAGCGTTTTTCGTTTTCTAAAAGTACGCTGGGATAAACAAATGTAATAATCTCCCTAGACTATCTATTGTAAACCCCTCCTGCTGATCTACACTGTAGCTTCTTTTTTTCTGCTCGTTTTTTGTTACTGGTTCGTATTTTGCAACATGCTTAAAAAACGGCAGAAGCCGGGAGAAAATTTACGACAGGAGTCCTATTTACAAGGGCCGGAGTCTTTGCGCATTTTCTGCCGCGGTTTAGTTTTTACTGATTTTAGCCGCTAATGAACGTTATCTCGCCACTTGAGCCAAAAATACGGGTTTTTTTACGGATTTTGGCGACAAAAATACATTTTTTACATTTTTTTGACACTAAAGAAAAAAAATTATAATTTTTTTACAGATTTTGGCGCTAATATCGGTATCTCGCCTCTGACTGTGCACAAAAATAAGTTTTTATACGGATTTTGCGCAAGAATCGGTTTTTTTTTACGTTTTTTGGCACTTAAAATAAAATTTTTTTACAGATTTTGGCGCTAAATACGTGGATGTCTCGCCTCTGACGCACAAAAACAGTTTTTTGAACGGATTTTGGCGCAAAAGAATCCGTTTTTTTTACGTTTTTTGGCACTATAAATAAATTTTTTTACTGATTTTTAGGGACGCCTAATATCGTGATCTCGCCTCTCGACGCCAAAAAAATAAAAATAAAAAAAAACAGTTTTTTTATGGATCTTTGCGCAAATATACGTTTTTTAAAGTTTTTTGGGACCTAAAATCATTTTTTTTTACAGATTTTGGCGCTGTAATAATGAGATATTCGCCTTTAGACGCCAAAAAATAATGTTTTTTTACGGGAATTTTGGTGCTAAGGAGTCCTTTTTTTACCGTGTTTTTTGATACACTAGAACATTATTTTTTATTACAGATTATGCCGCTAAGTTAACGTTGATCTCGCCTCTGACGCCAAAAACACGTTTTTTTTTTTTTAGGAATTTTGGGCGCTATCTAAAATACGTTTTTTTTTTAGGTTTTTTGGACCACTTAAATCTATTTTATTTTACAGAGAATTTTGCTCGCTCTAAAACGTTGTAATTTTTATCTCGACCTCTGTGGACGCACAAAAATACTGTTTTTTTACGGATTTTGTGCGCGAAAGGAATCCATTTTTCTTACGTTTTTTGACACTGAAATTAATTTTTTCACATGATTTTGCCGCTATATAACACGCTGATCTCGCCCTCTGACGCCAACTAAAACAAACACGTTTTTTTACGGATTTTGGTGCAAAAATTAAGTTTTTTTAGTGTTAGTGTTTTGACACTAAAATAATTTTTTTTATGATTTTGCGCTAATAACGTTATCGCGCGTTCTGACGCCGCAAAAAATACGTTTTTTTATAGATTTTGGCGCAAGAATCCGTTTTTTTTTTTATGTTTTGGGGCTAAAATCCGTCTTTCTTTACAGATTTTGGCAGCTAATAATAGTGATCTAGCTTTTGACGCAAAATAAATACAATTTTTACGGAGATTTCGGCGCAGAATCCGTTTTTGATGGATTTGGGGGCTTAGTACTGTACTATCTTTAAAATTTTGGCGCTAAATAATAGCGATCAGTTCTGACACTAAAAATATTTTTTTTTTACTGGTATATTGGCCCGCCAATATGCGTTTTTTTGGGAATTTATTTGGCGCTTAAAATCCTTTTATTTACAGATTTTGACGCTAATACAGTTATCTTTCTGTATGGCAAAGATAATGTGGGTTTTTGTGGATTTTGGTTTTGCAAGAATCTGGCATTGCAAAATTTAATAAAAGCAGTAGGAGCAGCGAAGCAGCAGCACAGACAAGGACAAATTGTGCACAAAAGGGCTACAGTGAATCTAAAGGACGTGATACATTAACATGTTAACTCCAACCTGTAGGGAGTGAGATGTTTAAATCCAATGGCATTATTTGTGCTACATTAAAAAGCAGAGCATAGATGCTTCAAAAAAACGCTTCAAAAAAAGCTCCAAAAAACACTCCGAAAAACGCACCAAAAAACGGGTGTTTTTTTCAGCTGCTTTTGACAGGCAGTGGACAGAAAACTCAGCTTCATGAACGTTTTTTTAGTAATTCGTTTTCAGGTGGTTTTTTTGTCCGCTCTCGCAGTGTAGACATAGCCTAAGAGAACAGGCCGCTTTATTTAAGCTTAGCAACAGTGTTTCAGCTGAGTTCTGTCCCGCCCAGCGCGCGGACGAGAACGCACAGGCTAAGGCGATGCAGTGAACAGGTTGCAGACGGGAGAGAGAAAAAGAGAGAGAATGTGCAGTCCCATGTCAGAAGTGCAGTCTTATATCAGAAGACCCACGTAAATCTCATGTGCGGTCCCACGTAAAACGTAAAGTAGGAAATACAGGCAAGGTCCTCATGTAATATGTGCAGTGTTACAATTGGCGACCACGATGAGACTCGGTGCAGTCCTACGTAAAATGGATAGAGAAAATGCAGCAGTCCCATGTAAGATGTACAGTTTTACATTGGCAGTCCCACATAAAATGGAAAGAGAAAACACAACAGTACCATGCAAATGACATACAGAGAGAACACAGCTGTACTGTGCGGTCCCACATAAAGCAATTTGGCGACAGATGTGCAGTCCCACGTAAATCACTTTTGTGCATAAATCAGAAACAGAGAACACAGCTATACACAGCAGTCCCATGTAAGATATGGAGTCCCACACAAATTACATACAGAGAGAGAACACAACTGTACTGTACAGTCCCACCTAAAAAAATTTGCGACACAGATCTGCAGTCCCATGTAAGCACAAACAGAAAAAGCATATAGTTTTGGTCTGCAGATCTGTAGAGGTCAGAGGTGTAATAATCTGCAGGATATATCACTGTGTGAGAGAGAGAGACAGAGAAAAACAAAATCACCCATCTTTCCTGAATGTCAAATGCCCATTCTAGTTACAAAGTATGTAGAGAGAGTGAGAAATTTCGATATACACTATTGAGTTACACTTATATTTTCACTTAAAAATGATTCCAATGACAGCTGAGAACCTCTCACTTCCCCCAGCTCACACAGAATGAATCATCACGTGCACACTTTGGGGCCGTGTCTGTAAAGAGAGAAGATACTCCCTGCAGGAAGGAGAAACATGCCCCTCCATTTCACAAGCTCTGCTTGGCAACCAGCATAAACGTCTGCCAAATGCCTCAAAACAAACATATACCACTCCTTTTGCTATATAACCCAAGTGCACCCCATCATACTGCACCAAGCCTGCGACTCAAACCTTAATAAACTAGAAAGGCTCAGCGAACCTACCCCTTGATCAACCCCTGCTGCTTGCAACACAAAAATAGAGGGATACGGAAAAGACGAGGACAAGTATTCACCGGGTTGCGTAGGAGCTGTGATCCCACCAGCCGCTAATCCCGTATCCTGCTGCGTCCCTCCAATGGAACCTCTGAATCCACAAATGCTTGCGTCTTCACCACCACCAGCTGGTAGCACTCCTGGAGACAGTGATGGCATGATCCAACCAGAGTAGGTGAGCAGGGCATCTCCTGGTGTTCCCACCAGGGCCGTCTCTTCCATTGGACAAGGTAGGCAGTTGCCCGGGGGCCCCACGAGCTCAGGGATCTTCCCTCGGGCGGCTGTCTACCTTGCACAATGGAAGAGATGGCATTGAATACACGCAGGGATGTTCGTTGGTCTGCCGTGCCGCCCTGTAGTCCTGCACTCTAAAGTGCAGACAGAGCGGCGCGGCAGTCGGAGCAGGGGAAAGGCTACAGAGTTGCCTAATACGGCCCCTGCTAGTGCTGTGTTCTGCCTGCGCTTTACTCCTCACAGCGCAGGCAGGGAAAAAATAGCAGGGGCCAGTCTGCAGCGAAGCTCTGAGCTCCTGCATACAGCTCTGCCCCTCCCTCCCCTCTGGGGACCCAGAGGAGCAGCGCTACTACCCCTCCCTCTCCACTCATACCATCGGCAGCTGAAGACTGCCTGACCCCCGGGACTCTGCACTTCATAATGAGTCAGTGATTGGGGGAGGTGTGGGTGGTGTTAGGAGTAGGAGGAAGGTGGTGGGGGAGGTGTGGGGGGATGTTAGGAGTGGGGGAGGTGTGGTGGGGTGTTAGGAGTGGGGGAAAGGTGTGGTGGGTGTTAGGAGTGGGGGTAAGTGGGGGGAGGTGTGTGGGGTGTTAGGAGTGGGGGGAGAGGTGTGGGGGGGTTAGGAGTGGGGGGAAGTGTTAGGAGGAGGGGGGAGGTGTGTCGGGTGTTAGGAGTGGGGGGAAGTGTGGGGGGTGTTGGAAGTGGGGGGAGGTGTGGGGGGTGTTAGGAGTGGGGGGGAGGTGTTAGGAGTGGGGGAGAGGTGGGGGGGTGTTAGGAGTAGGGGGGTGTACGGAGTTAGATGGGGAGGTGTTGTTAGAGTGGGGGTGTGTGTTAGGAGTGGTGGGGAGGTGTGGGGGTGTTAGGATGGGAGTGTTGGGGTGTTAGGAGTGGGGGGAGGTGTTGGGGGTGTTAGGAGTGGGGGGGAGGTGTTGGGGGTGTTAGGAGTGGGGGGAGGTGTTAGGAGTTGGGGGGAGGTGTGTCAGGTGTTAGGAGTGGGGGGGAAGTGTGGGGGGTGTTAGGAGTTGGGGGAGTGTCAGTGGGGGGTGTGTTAAGAGTGGGGGGAGGAGGTGTGGGGGGTTGGGGGGGAGATTCATGCCATCTGCTGTCCCTGCGTATCTAAGCCTACCAAGTGTATGCCATCTGCTGTCCCTGCGTATCTAAGCCTACCAAGTGTATGCCATCTGCTGTCCCTGCGTATATAAGCCAATCCTGTGTATGCCATCTGCTGGCCCTGCGTATCTAAGCCTATCCAGTGTATGCCATCTGCTGGCCCTGCATATCTAAGCATGTCAGATGTTATAATATCTGCTGTCCCTGCGTATCTAAGCCTATCAGATGTTATAATATCTGCTGTCCCTGCATATCTAAGCCTATCAGATGTTATAATATCTGCTTGGCCCTGCATATCTAAGCCTATCAGATGTTATAATATCTGCTTGGCCCTGTGTATCTAAGCCTATCAGATGTTATAATATCTGCTTGGCCCTGTGTATCTAAGCCTATCCGCTGTTATAATATCTGCTGGCCCTGTGTATCTAAGCCTATCAGATGTTATAATATCTGCTTGGCCCTGTGTATCTAAGCCTATCTGGTGTTATAATATCTGCTGGCCCTGTGTATCTAAGCCCACGTTGCTTAATACGTTGTGTGAACCTCTCCTAAGTTGAGGGATGTTTTCTAGCTCAGTGCCTAGAGCATCCTCAGCTGTAAATACGGCCCTGGTTGTGGTACGTCAATTCTGCATAAAAAGAGTGGTTTTAATTTTTATCTACATAGCACATGAGGGCTTGTTTTTTGTGGGGCAAGATGTTCGTTTTAATGTTGCCATGAACGGACCAATCTGAAAAAAAAATTCTAAGTGGGGTGAAATGTGAAAAAAATTTACTTGCACCATGTTTGTGTTTTTTATTGTTTTTATGGTGTTTACTTTTTGGTATAATTAATGTGTTTTCTGTATTCTGCGTTGTTTGGGGGGGCCCAGTTCACAGCTCTGCCCAGAGGCCCATAATGCTGTTAAGACAGCTCTGGTTCCCACAGCTTGGCGGAAGAGTACCTGTGTGCGTTACTGCAACTTCCAGCTCTGGTGAGATTCAAGCCTCCACCCACCGATGCTGCTGAATACTGGGGCCTCTCTCGACTGGTACATCACTTGGGGAATCGTACACTGCCTGGTGCACTGAAGCTTCAGGGACAGGAGCTGACCCCACCCCAGAACTAGGCTGAGGTCAAACCCACCCTTTCCAGGGCATTGAACTGCAGACCACTGACTGGAGGGGCTCTGGCTGCTGCAGTGGGCCCCGGGTGTCAAATCAAGCTGCACTGGAGTCCTAGTCCTGAAGGTCTGGATATCCCACCGTTGAATATCCCCCCCCCCACTCACGCCTGTAGCCATGTCGAACTGCGGGAGCCTGATGCTGAAAGCAGCTCCATTAGGAATGTATCTACCAAACCCATGAGTGGGGAGAGAGTAAACGCAGGGACACTTCTACTCTGTTCACTATCCCAATGCTGAATGCACTCCTCCCTGCATATACCTAGCAACTGCCACCACGGCTGCTGTAAAGGCAGTACAGGGGGTACTGCTGTATGGAGCCTTGTGAAAAATGTGAAACAAGCTGTGGGCGGGGCTTCATGAATTCAAATTGTAAGACATCCCGCCAGCAGGCAGAGAGGACCGGCTCCGGTCACAGGCTGTGCTGGAGAAGTAATTGTGAAACACTACTCTAGCTATGTTAATGTATTGAGTTCACCTGTGAATCGGAGCGTGGGCCCCCTCCCTCCACTCTGTGATACTGGCACCCAGCCTTTAGATGTGTGGGGCCCCTACAAAGCCCCCTGGGCCCCAGCTGTGTGGGGCCCATTTCTAACCCCCCTTGGGCCCCAGCTGTGTGGGGCCCAACTGAAGGCCCCCTTGGGCCTCATATGTATACACTGAGTGGCAACTTATTAGTTAAATGCAATTTATTATATCAAAACAGTAGCACCACGGCTTATGATAAGAACAGGCAAAGTTGCTTGCGCTTAGTAGTAGAGCACTCGGTGATCCGACAGTCCAAATTTATGGAAAAAGTCACTTATGCAGCCGCATAGTGGAGCTTCTCCTCTCATGTCCAGGAGTACACAATGGAGTGTCCAGCTGGACAGGCGGGCAGTGAGCGCAGGCGCGCGACGTTTCGAGAGGCACCTCCTCTCTTTCTCAAGCGCTTGAGAAAGAGAGGAGGTGCCTCTCGAAATGGCGCGCGCCTGCGCTCACTGCCCGCCTGTCCAGCTGGACACTCCACCGCGTACTCCTGGACACGAGAGGAGACGCTCCACTATGCGGCTGCATAAGCGACTTTTTTCCATAAATATGGACTATCGGATCACCGAGTGCTCTACTACTAAGCGCAAGCAACTTTGCCTGTTTGTATCATAAGCCGTTGTGCTACTGTTTTGATATAATAAATTGCATTGAACTAATAAGTTGCCACTCAGTGTATACATATGGTTTCCAATGGAGGGAGTTGCAGATCTCCTGACTGAGTGACGGGTGTAACCGACAACAATAATATAGCTACCAGTATATACCGCTGGACCCCCTTGGGCCTCTGCCATGTGAGGCCCTACTGAAGCCCCCCTACTGGGCCCCAGCTGTCTGAGGCCCTTCTGAAGCCCCATTCTGAGCCCCAGCTGTGTGGGGCCCCTTTTAAGGCTCCCCTGGGCCTCTGCCATAGGGCCGCCGTACAGGGGGTACAGCCGGTACTCCTGTATGGGACCCGGAGAAATAAGGGGGAGCTTCAAGCAGGCCCGCTTATTTCATACATTGCACAGTAGAGCACGACGCAGCCGAGCGCCGCGCTATACATACGGCCCGGTGGCGGCCGGCAAGTGGCGGCGGTGCTGGGAGGGGGCCCGTGCTCCCTGCACCGCTGCGCTCTGCCTCCGCATATAGAAAAATTATTGGGCCCGGCCGTCAAGTAGGGGCGGGGTGGTGCTGGGAGGGGGCCCGCGCTCCAGTCAGAAATCTTCTACTTATATGATCCCTGCGCACTGTAGCCGGAGCCGGGCCCTCCTCTGTCTGTGGGCGGGATGCGAATAATTTGAATCCATGGGGCGGAGCTTCACGAATTCAAATTATTCCGCATCGCGCCACTGGGCACACAGCAGCGGCGGAGACAGAGAGAGGAGGTCCCGACTCCCGCTACAGTGGGCAGGGCGCAGGTAAGTAGAAGATTTCTGACTGGAGCACAGCTGAGCCGGGACCTCCTCTCCACAGCGTTCCAGCCAGGACTGTGGGGGGGGGGGGGCCTCCTTCACACGCCAAGCCAGAACTGTGGGGGGCCCCTTTCTCCCCCCCAGCTTATGAGGGGGAAAGGGGGGGGAACGTGCCCCCCCCGGCCACCTACCAAATGCCCGGTTTTCACCCTTTTAACGAACGGGGGTTTGCGCCGCCCATCCCCGGGCTGGGGCGGTTTCCTTCCCCGGGCCTTTTCCTCTGTAGGGGGGGAGTGGCCCCGGGTCCATCCCCCGGGACCGTGGGCGCACCTCCCCCGGGGGGGAAATACTTAAACCCCACCTCCTTTCCCGACTCCAGGGGGCCGGGCCCGGCCCCTTCCGCCTTTCCCCGCTCCCTAGGCTGGGACCGGCCTTTCCAAATTTTAAAAGGGGCCAAATGCACCCGGGAATTGGCTTTTTCCGCCGCTGACCCCATATATTGGGTCCCCCCCGCCCGTCCTTTGTGCCTTCGGAGGGTATTTTAAAAGTGTTTTTCCTTTTTTAAATTTTTTCCTTTTACCCCTAGGTTTTTCCCACCGTTTCTGACCACGAAACCCCGCCGCCTCCCTTTAAATACGGGGCCCGTCCCCCACTACACCTGCCCTTTTTATTTTGTACCACACTTAAACCCCTTTTCTACCACCGCAAGCAAATCCCCAGTGGAAGCGACCCGGGATTTCCCCCGCAGCAAGTCCATTTTTACTTTTCGGCGGCCCTGGGGAAAACCCGGGGTTTCTTAAGAATCCGCCCCTGGGGTGGACTTTTCCCCCGTCCCTTTTGGGGGCCCAAACCCGAATTTAATACCCTCCTTACTTGGGAAAAACCCCATGGAAACTCACCCCCCGGGGCCTCTCTTGGGGAAGTGGACCTTACAGCATTGTTGCGAACAGTCAACAAAATCGCGCAACGCACAGCGTTGGACCAATTAAAAAGTCATTTGAGGCCCAATTCGGGGAAACCCCCCCCAAAACCCGGGGGCTAGAACCGCCTTTCCCCTGCCCCCCTGCACGGGGGGGGGCCCAACCCACGGTTGCCGCTAGCGCGAAGTTTGGGAAGGGACCCCAAGCAGTGCCGAAGGGTTTTATCCCCCATTTCTCTATGGGACATTTAAAATTTAAAGGTGTTCCCCAGGGGGGCGTTTTAAGGTTGGGTTTCGTTTCACCGCTTTCCCCCGGGGGGCCTTGGCATGGGCCACAGGAATTTCCCGTGACGGGGGTTTTTGCGTCCCTTCCCCCCAGGAAAATTCCCTGTGTTTTCCCAAACCTCTCGGGGATTTCCTCCGCCGAAACGGCTCTTTTAAACCTGGGCCCGGGGGCTCGTCGGGGGGAGGTCTACCGGGGTTTTGGGTTCCCCCAAAAAAGCCTCAGATTAGCCGGAAAAGAAGGCCGCCTTATGTGCCACCCTTTAAAAGGGGGGCCTCGAGTAAATTAAGGGTTTGCTGGCCGCGAAGGGGGATTCCCTCCTCCCTCATTTTTAAAAAATTCTACCCGCATTTTACTGGTTTCGCCGAAGCGGAAAGGAAACTTCAAACAAAAACGAGAGGTTTTCCCGGGGCCAAAGGGCCCGGGTTTTCCCCGCCGGCTCTGGGTTCCCGAGGCAGCCTTTGCCAAACCCACAAACCCCTCCCTATTGAGGAACCCCTGCAAGGGTCGACCGGTCATCACTCGAGCAAAAATTTGGGCCCAACGGTTTTGGGCATCCTTTGCCCGTACTTTGGGGCCCCCGGGGACCCCGGAGGAATTGTCCCCAACGTCCCAAAAAGTCCGGGAAAAAATCCCGCACCTAGGGGCCGTGGGGGAGGCCCTCCCCAGGTGGGAAAATTTCCCCCCTCCACGTTTATGTTTGCCATTAAAAGGACGGATTAGGATTTACTTTTTAGGGTTTTTTGCCTTCCGGACTCGGCTCGGTGGGAACCTTTTTACACCTTTTTTTTTTGCTTTAGTGTCCCCCCCCCCCCCCACCCCCCCCACTGTGGCCCCCCCCCCCCCCCCCCCCCTGGGACTCTCCCCCCCCCTGGCCCCCCTTCCCCCCCCCTTGTCCGGGGGTTGGGAAAAGCCCTGGGCATCTCCTCCGGGACAGGGGCTGCTAAGTGACACTGCATTTTTATCACCAAGCCACGGCCTTCAGTGGGGGTCCTGCATGGAGAAGATCTCTTTTTTGTGTTTTTCCACACTTTCCCTTTTCCCGCCTTCTCCTCACTTCCTTGGGGTGCGAAATCCACTCCCCCCCTACCTAACGGGCGTGGGTTTAAATCACGCGCTTTGGGCCCAACTTCCAGCCGTTTCCCGGGGGCCCTGCCCCGGGGCTTAAACCGGGTCTCGCGGGTTTTTCCCCCGAAACCCTTTTCCCGGGGGTACCCGCTGAGTACCAGGTGTTCGCCCCAAAGTTTTTTCGAGGGAAAAAAGCAAGGGTCCTTCCTCCCCATCGACCATATGATTTTCCCAAACGCCCTTTTGCCGGGACCATTCCCCACCCTAAGACCCCACCCTTGCCGTTTCAAGACCCCAACTTGTCGAATAAACCAAGAAACTCCAAAGGGGTTCATACGGAAATTCCCCCTCTCCCCCAGGTGCGGGGTTTTTTTTGTGGAAAAGAAGGACGGTACCCCTTACGGGCCCCGCATAGGGCTATCGGGGGGTTAACAAAAATCTGGGGAAGAATCGGGGCCCCCCCGCCGTTTATCCCCGACTCTTTGATCGCCCTTCCCTTGGGGGGAAGATTTCTCCAAAATTTTTTTTGAGGGGGGCCTATAATCTCTCCCATCCGGGGAGGGGGAAAGAAAGGGAAAAGGGTTTTAACACCAGGGGGCGGGCCTTCGGGGGTACTTGGGGATGCCGTTTTGGCCCGTTAAACGCCCCACCGTCTTCCAAAAATTTGTGAACGGGCATCTTCGGGGTCTCCTTTTATTTCTGTTTGGTATACCCCGGGCACATCTTTGCGTACCAAATTTACTGGAACTCACCTTTTTCACGTTCCCCCCAGGGTTTTAGGGGCCCCCTGCTAACCGCCTTTACCAATTTGGGGTGCCTCTTTCCTCAAACCGCCTTTCCATTCTGGGTTTTATTATACCTTTACCAAGGGGTTACATAAACCCGGGAAAGCGTGTCTGCTGTTTGCAAACCTTTCCCCTTTTTTTCTTCGGGCCCTACAATTTCTTCCCGGGTTTTTTAACTATTACCGACAGGGTTTATTTCCCGCACTTTTTTCATGTGTACACCCAAACTGGGCCCCAAGGAAAAAAAGGGAAAGGAAAAACCCCCGAAGTTGGCCATCCGAAGGCCCAGGAGGGGTTCGTGAATTTGAAGACCGACTTTGCTTTCCCCTTCTATCCTTCACGCCGGGCCCGCAAAACCCTTTTTTCTTTAAGGGAAACCCTCTCTGTCGGGGGCGGTGCGGGCCTCACGCAAAAGGGGACCAGCGGGTAAACGGTCACTTTTCGGGGGTTTCTTTTTTTCTTTAAAAATTTCGTCGGCGGAAAGAAATTATATGATCGGAGACCGGGAGTTGTTGGCCATCAAACTTGCCCTGGAGGAATGGCTTTATCTACTGGAAGGTGCTCGACATCCCATCTGTATCTACTCAGAACACAAGAACCTCCAGTACCTCCAGACGGCCCAGCGACTTAATCCATGCCAGGCTAGGTGGTCGCTCTTCTTCTCCCGATTTGATTTCCAAATCCACTTCCGTCCCGCGGAAAAGAATGTGAAGGCAGACGCATTGTCACGTGCTTCCGACGTGGTCGGAGAAGAAGCATCCCCGAAGCACTAAATACCCCCGGAGCGTCTTGTCTCCGCAGCTCCAGTCGACCTCCGGAATGTCCCGCCTGGGAAGACATATGTAAGCCGCGCACTCTGCCAAAGGATCTTGAAGTGGGGGCACTGCTCATTGGTGGCCGGACACCCCGGTGCCCGTAAAACTTGCCTCCTTATCACGCGGTTCTACTGGTGGCCAGACCTCGCTAAGGACGTTAAAGAATTAGTTGCGGCCTGTGTCAAATGTGCCCGTAACATAACCCCCCCCTGTCACAGACCGGTCGGGTCCTGCATCCCTTGCCCATCCCTACCAGTCCCTGGTCGCATGTGGCGATGGATTTTATAACCGATCTTCCCCCTTCCTCTGGTAACACCGTGATCTGGGTGGTTACGGATCGGTTTTCTAA
Source organism: Phyllomedusa bahiana (assembly GCA_025379985.1). NCBI lineage: Eukaryota > Metazoa > Chordata > Amphibia > Anura > Hylidae > Phyllomedusa > Phyllomedusa bahiana. Next base: position 287,777 of record JAODAL010000432.1, read on the forward strand.
AATGGCACATTTTGTCCCATTGCCTGGTCTACCCTCCGCCCCGCGCCTGGCCAACCTGTTTTTTCTCCACATTTTTCGCTTTCACGGGATGCCCCTGCAAATTGTCTCTGACCGTGGAGTCCAGTTTGTCTCCAAATTCTGGCGGGCCCTCTGCTCCCTGCTTCAGGTGAAGCTCGATTTCTCCTCGGCCTATCACCCCCAGACGAATGGCCAGGTGGAAAGGGTCAACCAGGTCCTGGGGACCTACTTGCACCATTTTGTCTCGGCACGTCAGAATGACTGGTCTGACTTGCTTCCATGGGCGGAATTTTCTTATAATTCCCTAGATTCTGAATCAGCGGGTGCCTCTCCCTTCTATATTGTGTACGGCCTGCACCCCCGCCCACCTCTCCCTCTAGCTTCTCAGTCCGAAGTCCCTGCAGCGCATACCTTGGTCCGCCACATGAAGGCTATTTGGGCCCTGTCCCGCCAGTCATTGCTCAGTGCTTCGGCACGCATGAAAGCTCAGGCGGATAAGAGAAGGAGCCCCACCCCCCCCTCCCCCCAGTCTTTTCTCTAGGCGATAAAGTATGGTTATCAGCCAAATATGTCAGGCATAAAATCCCAAGGTATAAATTGGGTCTCCGCTACGTGGGGCCATTCGAGGTGCTTAAACGTATAAACCCGGTGGCCTTCCATGTGCATCCCGAACTCCTTTCATGTGTCCCTTCTCAAACCCCTGGTCCTCAACCATTTTTCTCGTAGGGCAGCCCCTCCATCTCCGGTGGTGGATGCCACTAATCTTTTCCGGGTAAAGGAGATCCTGGATATGAAGGTGTCCAAGGGGAAACGGTATTTTCTCATCAAATGGAGGGGGTTCGGGCCCGAGGAAAGGTCATGGGAGCCGGAGGACAACATTCTGGACCGGGGACTTGTACAAAGGTTCCTCCGGGCTGGAAAGAGGGGGAGGCCAAAGGGGGGGGGGGGGTACTGTAACGAACGGCGCCGCAGCCCATCCCCCGGGCTGGGGGTGTGTCCGTTCCCCGGTCCTCTCCTCTGTACCGGGGGTGAGTGGCAACGCGGTCCGTGCGCCGGACCGTGGGCGCACTCATCCCTCGGTGGTCAAGTAATCACCCGACCTCGCTCCTGACTCCAGGCGCGCCTGTCCCGGCCGGTGCGCGCGTCCCTGCTCCCTAGGGCGCGCGTGCACTGGCCTTCTCAGATTTACAGGGGCAGTGCGCCGGTAATTGGCTGTTGCCGGCCGCTGATCCTATATATTGGCTCCTCCTCCGGCAGTCCTCTGACGGATCTTTAGTGCCTTCGGAGCCTATTGAGAAAGCGTTGGCCTCTTCTAAGTGTTTCCTGTGTACCGTACCGTTTCGCTACTGTCCTCCGATCACGAACCTCTGCCGCCTGCCCTGACCTACTGCCTGTCCCTGACTACGAGTCAGCCTTGCGATTTTGTACCACGCTTACCCTTGGCTACCACCGCAAGCAAATCCCGCCAGTGGAAGCGACCTTGTAGTTTCCCACCGAAGCAAGTCCATCCCGCTTTGCAGCGGGCTCTGGTGAAAACCGGGTTCTACTTAGACTCCGCCCCCTGGTGTGGGCTTTCACCATTGCTTGCGGTGGCCCAGCGGATCCACTACCACTACCGTTACACCACCTACTTAACTGCCCGCCCTCCTGGCCACCTACCTAGCTGCCCGGCCACCTACTTAACTGCCTGTCCTCCTGGCCACCTAACTGCCCGCCCTCCTGGCCACCTACCTAACTGCCTGTCCTCCTGGCCACCTATCTAACTGCCTGCCCTCCTGGCTACCTACCTAACTGCCCGCCCTCCTGGCCACCTACCTAACTGCCCACCCTCCTGGCTACCTACCTAACTGCCCGCCCTCCTGGCCACCTACCTAACTGCCCACCCTCCTGGCTACCTACCTAACTGCCCGTCCACCTACCTAACTGCCCGGCCTCCTGGCCAGGTGGTAGGTACCTAACTGCCCACCCTCCTGGCCACCTACCTAACTGAGGCTGATCCTTGCTCATGCTGCTGTGGGACATGGGCAACAGAGGAACACTTGGTCTTGGAAGTGACGGAGGAGGAGGAGGAGACATAGGGTGTCACAGTGGTTGGAAGTCCAGGACCTCTGTGGCCTTTTTTCTCCAAGTGATTCCTCCACTTCAATTCATGCTTTCGCGGCATGTTCGTGGTGGTTAAACACTTTAGATTCTTCCCTCTACTAACGAGTTGACTGTAATTCCGGCATGTGACGTTGGTCGGCGAATCTGAAGCTTTACCGAAAAAGGCCCAGGCTTCACAAGTCCTGGACCTTTTCGACGGCGATAAGCTAGTAGTGGTGTTTCCGCTGCCACCACTGATCATGGCTGGCGTACTAATCTCAGCAGACTTGTGCGACCGCCCTCTCCCTTTCTATGGCTGGACCCGCACTGACACTACCCCATCATCTTCCTGCTCGTCCACTGATGCGATGCTCGCAAGCAAATGCTGCTGAAAAGACCACGTTGGATCCTCATGTCATTATCAACCTCATCATCATCACAGGTGACTTCCTCGTCCTGACAGTCTAGATCCTGAAGCTGCAGGCTAGAAGCCACAGGCACTGCAAGGCATTACCGACCGCTCGGTATTTGTGCCGATTAACCAGCTTCCTTCTCCTCTGACGGCATCAGCGATTGGGCGTCACAGCAGGCAAAAACATCCTCTTTGGCCTCTTGATCTTTTGAAATGCCTTGTGACCCCAACCGCATTTTGTCATCAAAAATCTCTTCAGAACATGGATTAACCACAGTGGTGTGTACATGGGTTGACATCTGGGCTGCCTTCGCTTCATGTTGGACGGATGCTGACGATGATGATGATGACATTTGTGGCCGTGACTGGGAGGACGATGAGATAAAACCACTGGATGCAGGTTGCGTTAACCACTGAAGAACACATTGGCGATGCTTTTCATTACTGAGATTCACAGGGCACCAACCGAGTGATGACAGGCCTGACTGTCCTGCTACTGACAATGTGCTCACTTGCGTGTTGACCGGAGCACTGGAAGGAGCGCCTTTTCTCGTACCTCTAGCTCCACGTCCTATCCCCCTCTTTGCTCGCTTACCACCTGTAGTTCGCTCCATGTTCATAAAGATAAATATTAAAAAGGTCTAGAAGATTTTTTCACAGTCTCTTATTGAAAAACTGTACTGCAAAGACAGCAAATCACAGGTGTTCTTAAATCCCTCTAATTTCCAACTGCCAACTAGGATTAGAAACAGAATTGTTTCTATTGAATATCTGTGAAATGCGGTCTTGTGGAAGAACCGTAACACCAAATCAAAGGTGTTCTTCCTTCAGTCCCTGAGATTTACAACAGCCAAATAGGACTAGCAATTGATTTTTTTCTACAGATTATCTAAGAACTGCGGTCCTTTCTGACAACTGAGAACCAGGAGTAGAAATAGAAATTTATTCTACGGAATACCTAATAAATGTGGTCTTTTCCCACAACTGACAACCAGGAGTACAAATAGAATATTTTTCTACGAATTATCTAAGAACTGCAGTCTTTTCGGACAACTGACAAGCACGGATAGAAATAGAAATTTTTTCCACGGAATATGGAATAAATGTGGTCTTTACCCAAAACTGCCAACCAGGAGTACAAATAGAATATTTTGCAACGGATTGTCTAAGACATGCAGTCTTTTCTGACAAGCAGGAGAAGAAATAGAAATATTTTCTAAGGAAGACCTAATAAATGTGGTGTTTTCTGACAACCAGGAGTACAAATAGAATAAACTCTATAGAACAGTGATTTCTTATGAGAGATGAACGTAGCTGTGTATGATGCAGCAGAAGTTCACACCAAAGGGGCCCCCCTCCTCAGACACTGCTAGCAGGCTACGCAGAGTAATGCAAAAATAAAATAGGGTGCTATCTCACAGTGATTGATATGAGAAATATGTCTGATGCAGAATCTACCCCCCCCCCCAAACCAAGTGCCCCATCACCCCATCCCCTGCAGCTAGGCTGTTCAGGGCACTGCTGCTGTATCCAAATCTCTGACTAATACGGACTAGAATAGCCTAATCTTGCTGTACCCTAACCTAACTAATCTATCAAGGAGCCTTTGCAGTGGTTAAAATGCTCAGAAATAATGTCTGCCAGCTGTTATAAAAGCTAAGCAGAAAGACAGCGATCAGTGTGGAAGCTAATGGCGCTGAGCAGAAAGTGCAGTGACATAGATAAAACAGTGTCATGTGATTTTAGCAGCCAATGAGATCCCTACACCTCCCACTAGTGACGTTCTTGACCCCCCTCTGTGCTCTGCGCTGATTGGCTGGCCGCCAAAATTACAGGAAGCGGCAAAAACGTCGCAATTCGAATCCTCGATAAATTATTTATAAGATTTTAAGAAAAATAATCGTATCGGAACCTCGATAAATGTGAAAATGTTTTCGATTTCAACTTTTCTCGATTATATCGCTCATCACTAATAGGCGATCTGAGGCAAGCGATTGTCAAATCAAGAAAGTCAGAAAGCAGGAGAGTAACTGAGATACAAGACAGATTCCAAAACCAGAGAAACACAATACTAACCAACTGCAGGAACACAATAGCCAGGACACAGAGCTAATATGCTAATCACTTTTATAGAACCACCCATAGCCTAACGAGGCAGAGTTAGCATGAAGCTGCCTGTGACTCTGTGAGAAAACACCTTTTTTTTTATTTTTTTTTTTTTAGCATGAAAATTTTTATTATATTTAAAACAATTTACACATAGAATACCAAGAAGCGATTTGTAATTCCAAGACATTACGCATACATTTGTATCACATTAGGTTGCTAAATACGCAATCACCTCCAGGTTAAACCAACGGTTTTGAGCATAACAACATACAATAAAATAACCAAAACATAAAGTACATGAGGAGCCTTAGACCACACCCCACCCCCACAACAAAAGGATCCTTTTCTACTATTATTACATCTTCTCCTCTAGGATTTATCCATGGATCAGCAGCCTTCCCAGAGACCCTGCCATTTGATGCTTAAGATACCATTTTGTATCCTTAAAAGATTGCATAAATGTGTGTATATCTGTATCTGATAAAAAGGCTTCAATAAAGACCTGCCACGTTTCGAAAAAAAATTCTGTTTGTGTTTCCTTATTATGAAGCATGGCCATTTTATCCATCAGCATATGATTTTTGACCGTCTGAATGACTGTTGTCACAGTGGCCACCTTTGGATTTAGCCATTCAGCGAGTAGGCATCTCTTAGCTGCCATAAGTATTATGTGGATCAGTTTATTGTCCTTTTTGCCCGCGCGCTTCACCACCTTTATCGGGATATTGTGAAATAGGATTTGTAAAGGGTCTATCTGAATTTTAACAGGCAAATTATTTCCCACCAGCAGGATAAGCTCAGCCCAGAATTTCTGGGTTTCCGGGCATGACCAAATACCATGTTTCACATCTGTGCGGAGTCTAGAACACTTTGGGCATGCTATAAGGCGGTCAGGGAAGGAGGGATGTGGAGGTGTGTTGAGACGCGCTCTGTGAGCCAATCTAAAGTAGGTATCTCTCCATGACTCATTACTCAGTGCCTTTCTTACCCGTGACCATCCCTCCAACACTCCCTCCGCTATATTGATTTCTGGGAAATCTCGAAGCCATCCCCCAAAGATCTTATTAGAGTCAACCTTCTCATAAGGGCATCTTAGCCCCGCATAAAACCTTGACAGTGTATGCTGAAATTTTACATCGCCTAACAGCATATCGAACTGATTATTTCTGCTCAGTCGAGACAAATCCCCAATTTTAGCTTTCAGAAAGCTCACTATTTGGTTGTAGGGTAAGAGTTGTGAGCGGTCCAACTTATATTGATCTTGGAGTTCCCTGAATGTAAAGTAGCGTCGTTCCTGTGTATTTATTGATTGTTGGGTTTTGAGTATACCTTTCGTCTTCCATTGAGCAAGAGCAGAAAGCCCCTGTCCAGGAGAAAATTCCGGTTGGCCCCACCATGTCATATAGCTGCTAGATTGATAAGGGAGTTTGAAAAGCTCTCTGGCGGCCTTCCAAGCACTGATCGTGTCCCGTATCATTAAACTTTGGCGTGCTTCAATGGGCAGCAACAGTATAGGGTGTATGAAGGAGTGCCTCGAGGCACCAAGGAGTTACCAGGTTGGATTCCAACTCAATGTTGGAAAACAGCGAAGATCCTTTAACCCAGTCCGCACTATGTCGGAGTAAAGCTGCTAGGTTATAAGTTCTTATGTTTGGTACGTTCAATCCTCCCATATCTTTCGGCAGCATAAATTTTTTTAGAGCGATTCTAGGGCGTTTATGATTCCATATAAATTTTGTAAAAGCTGTTGTAAGTCTATTAACACATGATTGTTTCATTAGAAGTGGGACAGTTTGCAATAAGTAAAGGAGTCTCGGGAAACTGATCATTTTCATTAAATGGCAACGAGCCAATAAAGGTATCGGCAGATGCGTCCATCTGGACAGTTCTGCACATATTTTTTGTATCACTGGAGGAAAATTTAGTTCGTAGATTGATTCCGGCGTTTTCTCTATCCGAATACCTAGGTATTTAATGGATTTCTGGGCCGCCACGACCGGGAGATTGGTCAGGGCACGGCCCGGGGTGTCTCGGGGTTTCAGTTCCAGATTTTTCTGACTTCATGCATTTATTTAGAACTTCAGAAAACCCAACACAAATTTTTGCCACAATTGACTTTGCTGGCCCAATTTTCTGCCTAGAAGGAACCTCCCAGTCTTCCCCCCCCAGCTATAAACAATACACCCGAGGTTTATGTTGAAAATTTTCAATGAAAATATTTACTTGTTTTAAAAATACATTTGGTATATCTTGTGGGAACAACGTCCGACACAGTCTATAGTAGTAAAATACAAAAAAATATGGGCAATACTTAGCTGCTACACAGCAAAAACTGAAATAGTTGCGATTCCAGCAGAAACTACACAGAAGCGTCCTCACTCCACGCCACCCAGCGGCTTTCGGAACAACGGCTCCTTCATCGGGCATGCCGTGGGGTGAGGAATTCTGTTTTAAGGGGCCATCATCAAGTAAGGGGGAGTTTTAACCCTCACTTTCCCAAGGGAAATTTTAAAAACTTAATAGGTATTGATTGCAAAATTTCTAGAATAGGGTAGGTATTGTCTTTGGAAAAACAAGGTAAGTTCATAAAAAAAAAAAGGAATTCAAAATTTCAAAAAGCCCCTTGGGACAAAAGTATTCAATTTGTTTTTTTAAAATTTCAGCTGAGTAATTTTGTAGTTTTATTTTTAATGCCCCTGTAGGAAATTCTTCTCAAGAACCCAAAATTTAAAGATGCTAAAGTTTTTTTTTCAATCTAAAAGGGGGTTTTTGGTTAAGTGTGGTTTGCCAACTTTTTACTATTTTCTTGGGATTCCCTTCCTTGTAATGACGTTTTTCTTTTTTTGTTTTTGGTCAAAGTTACGAATGTAGATTGTTTCTTTTGTTTCTAATTTTAACTAACGGTAGTCTGGCCAACATAACATCTGCCGCGGGGCTTTTACAAAGTCACATTGTAGTTTTGAAAACAAAGTGTCCATTAATGGGAATTTTTTTTCCCAGCATGGGATAGATTATATGGTCCTTTTAAGGGAGCAGTTTTAAAAGCCATACAAGGGAGTCCCATTTTTTTGGAGTTTTTAATCTTGTTAAACGGTCCATTTAGGGGGTCTAATGTCCGAACGTACTAACTCTCACAATGGATTTAGATTTTTTAAAAAAAATTTTTTAGTCTATCTTTAAATAAGGGCCTCTTGTAAGTCAATTGTAATATGTCCATGTTTATTAATGGTCGTCAAAACAAATTAGAATGCTATCATTTTTAGAGTGAACATAAAATTAGATGAGTTTTGTTTTATTTTGTTTTTTTAAATAAAACTTCCCCATATTCCTGTCTCAAACAAATGTGAGGACTTTTGTATTTGTATCCCTCTCATTTGGAATTTTTTTTTAATCGATGAAACTCTTCGTCAATTTAGAATATCTGGAAAAATTCTACTCCCCTAATAAATTGCCCCTTTTTGGGTTTATCCCAAGGGAATGGGTAGGAGATGATAGTTTGTCTGTGTAAAAGATTGTTGGTTCCTGGGTTTTGGAAAAAGTGTTGTATCAAATTCCCTTTTGTAACTTTTTTATAATTTTGACATCTATATTCTAGGGTTAAGTGCTTTTTAATGAAAAAAAAAATGGTGGTGTTTAAGAAATGTTAAAAACTCTTTAAATTCTGTTTCTGCCCCCTCCACAGGGGAACACATCACCCCACTACTAACCCAGTAATTAAGGGGGAGAATAACAGTTTTTGAACATATTTACCCTCAAAAAAATTTCATAAAAAATTGGCAAAATTTTGGGAGTGCAGGGGTTTCCCATCGAGACCCCCTGCAGTGCAAGTAGAGGTATCCCCAAATCGAAAAAATTTTTTTTGTAAACAAAACCCAATAGTGTCACAAAAATGCAAATAGTGAATTATTAGTGATGATGCGTGTACGCTTCTCTGAGGCCATGCTCCGTTAAGGAATATTAGTAAATAAGGACTTGAACCCAAGTGCAAAATGACGAAACCCTTGGGGCAAAATTGCCTAGTTTGTCTCAGAAATTGTTTTGTGTCAAAAAGACAAGTTTTTATTTTTTTTTTACACTTTTTTGTAAAAACTACCCAAAAGTATTTGGTTTTGGGGCCCCATAGTGCCCCCATACCAATACGATGGGTCTATTGGGGGAGGAAAACCCTTATGTATCTTCGGACAAAGTAGGCATGGGGGGTAGGGAGAACCACTTTTAAAAAAGCCCCCTTATTTTTTTGGTTCAATAAAACCTTGCTATCGTGTGTAAAAATGTATCAATTTAAGCTTTGAATTCTTGTGTTGGATCGGGTTAAAGACTTTATATACCAAAAGGATCAGAAAGCTGCTTAATGCTGCCTGCAGTAGTCCCCCTTCCAAACCCCGGGCCCCACCTTTATCTGCTTTTTTTATAATTTTTTTGGTGTTATTCTTTAATTTTTTTCTGCAAGATTTTGGTGGAAAAGGTTCCCGTGCACAAAGGGCCCTCATCCATTTCTTTGTGACCTCATTACCATTTGAAAAAAAAACATCAAGATTAGAATTTGAAGTATGGATAAAAAAGAGTTTTTTTTTTGGGGATAGACCATGGTATTGTAGATAAGAGTTTTGACTTTTATTTTTTCTAAAAAAATTTTTAAAATCTAATGGAACACTTTAATTTAAGAATTCCACATTGAATTGGAAAAATGTCATTGTTTGAACGGAACAAAATTTAAACCTTATTCAAGTCTTCTTTTGTGGCTCTGTTAACTGGTGGGGAAAAATTTCACCGCGATGGTTTTACTTTTTCCTCTGTATGTTTCCCGGGCCCTTGGGGTTTTGTACCCGGGTTTTTGGTTTAGTATCGCTGATTTTGGGTTTCGTCTTGGGAACTTGCAGTGCCCAAAAAATCTTTTTTTCCCTTTGGGTTTCCTTTTTTGTTGTGCAGGTGTTGCGTTTTTGCCGGAGACATATAGAGGCCTTGAGCCACATCGATTTTGGTGTAGTATTAGAAATTTTCTGTTAAAGCTACGGCCTTCTGCCCAAAAATAAACTTTGTTTTGGGATAGTTTTAGTGTCACGTTTAAAATTTTAAGTTTAGATTCCAACAGATGTAAACGTAGGCTCTCGATTTTGGGATCAAGCTCCTTTGCGATTTTAATTGATCATTCTCACCGTTTTTTTTTTATTCCTCTTCTGTTGTTAATTTCAGTGTGTATGTTTTTTATTGTGAGTGAAGGGGTTTTTACAGTCAAAAATGAGATCAAAAAGAGTAGCGGTTGGAAATTGCATACCATTTCCCTTTAAAAAGGAATTTCTTTCATCAACCCTTTGGGGAAAATTAAAATTCAAAAACTTGATGTTTTTTTTCAAATGGTAACAATGGGTCACAAAGAAATGGCATGAGGGCCCTATGGCACGGCAACCCGTCTCACCGGGAAAGCTTTTCAGTGAAAGAATTAAAAAATAACACCCAAAATACTTAAAAAAAGCAGATAAAAGGTGGAGCCACGGGGGGTTGGGACAGGGGGGACTACATGCAGGGCAATTAGAGCAGCTTTTTTGATCCTTTGGTATATAAAGTCTTGAACCAGTCCAACACAAGAATTCAAAAATAAATTGATCATTTTTACACACAGCAGTATGCAATGGTTATATTGAAAACCAAAAAATTTAAGGAGGCTTTAATGTGGGTTTCCACGTACCCTTAGCCTACTTTTACCCAAGATACATAAAGGTGTTCCTCCGCCATATAGACCCATGTATTGGGATGGGGGCACCTTGGGTGAGTTTTTACAAAAAAGTGTAAAAAAAAAAATCTTGTCTTTTTTACACTACCAATTTTGAGACACTAGAGCAAATTTTATGCCTCAAGGGGGTTTGTACTTTGCACATTTTGGGGTGTCAAGTCCTTATTTATTATTCCATGTGAACAGGGCCCGCATGGCCTAGAGAAGCGCTATCACGGATGCATCACTAACTAATTCACATTTGCATTTTTGTACACTAATTGGTTTTGGTTACAAAAAAATTTCTTCAGATTTGTGTCCCACTACTTGAGTGAGGGGGTCTCGGGGATCCCCCGCAGCTCCAGTATAGCCAATTTTTTTATGAATTTTTTTGGGATAAATATGTTCAAAACATGTTATTCGTCCCCAATAATTACTGGTTTGGGATGTGGATGATGTGTTCCCCCTGGGGGGGGTACAGAAACAGAATTGAAAGAGTTTATAACATTTCTTATACACAAAAACCATAATTGTTTTTTTTTAAACAACACATTTTAAAAACCATAGAATACCCAGATGCAAAATTATAAGAAGTTTCAATGGGGAAAATTTTATACCACATTTATTCCCAAAACCCATGGAAAGTAACATCTTTTTCACGCAAAAACTATCATACTCCTACCCCATTCCCCTTTCTTTCCAAAAGGGACAATTTATTGGGCACGTAGAATTTGCTCAATGATTTAAATATGCGAAAGATCATCATTTAAAAAAAAAATTTCCCAAAAGAGAGGATACAAATATCAAGACCTCATTGGTCTTAGATCAGGAATATGGGAGAAGGTTTATTAAACAAACAAAATAAAAAAAAAAGACATCATCTAATTCATTTCATCTCTAAATATGATAAAAAATTTTAATTTGATTGACGAGCCATTAAAAAACATGGCACATATTACAATCTGATTAAAAGAGGCCACATTAAAGAAGACCTAGATAATTTTAAAAGATTTAAATCCATTGGTGTGAGTTTAGTTCGGAATTAACCCCCAAAATGGACCGTAAGCAAGATTAAAAAACTCCAAAAAAATGGACGTTTCCTTGTATGGGTGAATAACTGCTCAGCAAAATAAAAGGGCCCCATATATTCATCCTTATGGAAATAAAATTTTCCCCTTAATGGAACTTTTTTGCACACTTCAATGTGATTATTGTTTCAAAACCCTCGGCAGATGTTATGTTGGCCCGACTGCCGTTTTAGTTAAAAATTAGAATCAAAGAACACAAAAACTTCATCGTAACTTTACAAACCAAAAAAAAAAACAACGTCATCTAAAAGGGAAAAAAACCGAGAGAATCAGATAAAAAAAATTGGGGAAACCCATACCAAACACTTTTCAGATTTAAAACATACTGTTAGCGATCTTAAAATTTGGTGTGTTTTTGGGAAGTATCCATAAGGACATTAACACTAAAATACAAAAAATTATCCAGCGTGAAGCATTTTGGATAACAATGTCTTTGTCCCTAAGGGACTTTAAAGAAAAATTGAATTTACGTTGTTTTTTATAGAATTACCTTGTTATCCATTGCTACAATACCTACATATTGCATAGAAATTGTGCATATCAATACCTATGTACGTTTTTAATATCCCCTTGGTAATGTAGGGTTAATCTCACCGTACTTTATGACGGCCCTTAAATCAGAACCCCACCACACTGCGCATGCCCGATGAAGGGGGCCCTTTTTTCCCAAAGCTGTGGGGGGGGCGTGGGGTGAGGCGCTTTTGTGTCCTGCTGCTGGAATCGCAACTATTTCAGATAAGTTTTGTAGCAGTAAGTATTGCCCATTTTTCTTACTTTCACTACTATAGACTGTGTCGGCGTTTGTGCCAAAAATACAGCAAGAGTGTATTTAAATTAAGTAAAAATTACATGAATTTTTCAACATAAGCCCTGGGGGTATTGTTTATTTTTTTAAACCTAGTGGCCAAAGTTTTTTAAATTTTTAAAATTAGACCTACATCCTCAGATGGGCGGGAGCAGAAAAAGATGAGGTCATCCACGAAAAGTGCCAGCTTTAAAGTATATTTCCCTACCTTTATCCCCCTAATTCCTAAGTTGGGCTGACTTTTAAAAGGGTCTATGCTTTATTAAAATGTAGAGGTGACAGGGGGCACCCGTGTCGCGTTCCTCTCCTAGGAGAAAGAATTGACAAAAGCCTGGAGGCTTCCGGCCGAGGGTTGGAAAAAGTGTCTGTGTATTGTCCCAAAAAGTCCCCGAACCCCATTTTGCTCATCAGCTTTCTCATCCATTCCCAGCTCACGTTGTCAAAGGCCTTTTCAGCATCAATTGACAACAGAGTCGGGGACTGGTGTTTGTGTGGGTGAACTTTGACATCATCTAAAACCGTCAGAACTTTGTGGATATTAGTTACCGCGGATCTGGTTTTTACAAAGCCCACTTGATGCTCAGAGATGAGTTTGGGTAATAAAATTGCCAAACGATCTGTCATTATTTTTGATAGAATTTTTACATCGACATTGATGAGCGTGATTGGGCGATATGAGGCTGGATCTGTGGGATCTCTATCTGGCTTAGGGAGGACACGAATTAACGCTTCATTCATGTATTTCGGGACTGCCGAGCCTGTCAGAAAAATATTACAAAGATTTGTCAATGTAGGTACTATCTCGGGTCTAAGTTTTTTAAAAAACGCTGCTGCAAAGCCATCTGGGGCTGGGGATTTCTGATTTCCTAAGTGACGAATTGTCTGAGAAACGGTTTCTTCTGTGATAGGGGCTCCTAGTAAATCTCTGTCTTCTTGGGTAATGGATGGTAAATCTATACTCGCTAGCCACTGGTCAGCCGCCATTGAGTCCGTAGTTGAGGGGCAATATAAATTTTCATAGAGTTTCTTAAATATATCTACAATTTCCCTCCCCGAATGACTGAGTTTACCTAATCCGTCTTTGAGAGAGCAGATTGTATTATGGGACCTAGGTCCTTTGTCAAGGTTTGCTAGCTGTTTACCCGCTTTATTCCCAAATTTAAATAATTGGGCATCACGGAATGATTTCTTCGATCTCTCCCATTGTGCCATCCAGTATTCATATTCCCTCCTACTGATAATCCAAGCTTCCTTGTTTTTTGTATTTGAGTGGGACCTAAAGTCTGTATATGTCGATCTTAATTTGTCAGTCAACTCCCTCAGTCGTGTGTGGATTTTTCTTTTACTAGCGGCTATATGTGATATTATCCTGCCTCGTAGTACTACCTTAGTTGTCTCCCAATAGAGTTGGGGGTTGTCTTCATGTATCAAATTAGTTAGTTTATAATCTAACCACCAATTTCAGACGTAAGTCTTAAACTCCTCATCCTTCTAGTGGTGGGAGGGAAAGCACCAAATATGTTCCTCTCCACGTGGCGTAAAGTCTCTCAGTTTTATAAGGATTGGGGCGTGATCTGAAAGGACAAGATCCTCAATAGTGACAGCCATCACTCTTGCCGACATCTGGGAGGAGGTTAGAAAGTAATCTATACGTGATCAGGTCGAGTGAAGGGGAGAAAAAAATTTATATACTCTGCCATCTGGGTGGAACGACCTCCAGATGTATTAAAGGTGAGTCTGTGCAAGGAATTTGGCTGAGATTTTATCTCTATTGTTTCCCTTTGCCGTCCTATCTTCGGCAATGTTATGTACGGTATTGAAGTTGCCCCCTACAATTTGGAGGGGGTTACAAGGGTTGCAAGGTTTTGCAAGAATGCTTTGTTTTCCCCATTTGAACCATAGGCATTATAGAGGGCTATCTTCGTGTTTGCTATCATTAATGTAATTTTGAGGAGCCTTCCTTCTGAGTCCTGTGTTTGATCCATCACCGAACATGCAATATTTTTATGGATCAATAAAAGAACGCCGCCCACCCTCCCCTTTGCAGATGACCCATAAACTTGCCCGATCCATAACCTTTTTAGTCTGTGGAAGTCTGATGCCTCCAGGTGCGTCTCTTGTAAGACTGCGATGTCTGCTTTTAGTTTTTTCAGGTGTCTGAGGACCATAAGACTCTTAATATTCCATGAAACATTGTTAATCATTGTTTAGGTGTAAGAGTGATAGTCTCGTGGGTATTGAATACAAAAGCACTATCTTCAATAAGTTGTGTGATTGGGTAACGTGGTGGTCCGCGACTCCGAATAAGGAAACCGTGGAATTAAACCAAACAAAGGATAATTTTTGGCTCCCAACATGGTAGAGCCTATATTTGAGGAGTTATTAGTCCAAAAATGCTGCCCAGTAGAAGTAAGGTGTAGTTTGTACCTCTGCACATGTTTGGGCTTGTGGTCTTCTCTTCTTCTCGACATGAGGAAAATTAATTTGCACTATTAGTTTCATATCGCTACGCTTTCTGCAGCGACCACCAATTAGAACCCTGTGATTCCGAGCGACATGTTCTTATCATGCATACCCACTAGAAGTGAAGCCACTGGACCCGTCACCCCCCCCCCCCCCCCCCCCCCCGCCGAAGGATGGGCACAGAGGAGCTCAAGGGGCAACAGCACCTCCCCCCAAATTGAAACATCACATTGATAGCTACAGCAAAAAGTACAAGTGAAATTCTATCAAACATACGACTTTAGTCCGTTACCAGTAAGTAAAACTTGCAATTTTCTGCTTTAGCGATTATTTCTCAAGAGTGCTACAAGCATAATTAAGTCAGGTCTCCATGCCCGATCCTTCCTTGCTCCATTGGGGCGTAAAGGGGGATTCAGGGGAGGGTTCTCCCTGTCCTAGTTCATAAAGGATGTAGGTTTTGGAAGCCCCGTGTGGGGGAAAACCGGGGTGACCATCTCAAAACATGTCTCTTTCTGAAAAAGGCTTAAAACTTCAAAGATGTGTGGAATGTTGAAGAGTTCCCATTCTTATGAAATATTCTGAGAACCGCTGGATATAACAGAGCAAACTTCTCCTGCCTGTGGTAGAGTTCTGTACATATGACTGAAAACACACTGCGGCGCCTAACCACTTCTGCTAAGAAGTCTTCAAAAATTAATAACCGATGACCCTGGTAATGAAGGTCGGATTTTGATCTTTTAAATGCCCGCAAGAGTTCGTTCTTATCAGAGAAGTTTAAGTACTTAACAATGACCTGCCTCGGTTTGTCCCGCGTATTCACTATTGAATTCAGGATAGAGGGGTCATTTCTGTCACCTCTTAGGTTGGGACCGATGCGGTGGGCTCTTTCAACGGTGCATTTGCCAGAGAGGCCTAACAGGGCAGGAATCTCTTGTTCGCATATGATATGTAGGTTGCTCTGTAGAATGGATTCCGGTAGGCCTAAAATTCTCAATGATTTCTTCTGGACCGATTTTCTAAGTCATCAAGTTTATCGAATAGATGTTTGTTATCTGATAAAACCTCTTTCAATTGAGTTCTGAGAGCATCAGCATCCATTTCCAATGTTTGCACCCTAAATTCCAGCTTCTCTAAGCGCTGGCCATGATCAGTAATGTCACCTTTAATTTGGGCGAACATATGAGCGACAGTGTTCGCCAAGGTCTCTTGCAAGTTGGGGGCTATCTGGCAGGCTACTTCTGTGGCCAATTTTTTGTAGTTATCTTCCGGTAGACCTATGTTCTCCGCTACTTCAGGTGGATGTGTAGCTGGGGCGCAGTCTTTCTGTAAAGGGATTCCCTCCCATTCTACCGAGGACAGAGGGTCTTCTGTGGAGTCCTGTTCCGGAGAGGGATTTTTACCCCTTTCTCTTATTGTTTTACCGCCTTTGATTTCCCCATCTTTTGAAGATAACGGTCCATGCACTATGATCAAAGGGCGAGACTAAAAGACTGAGGATATATAATAGATGCGTTCAAGTTAGATCTCTGCCTGGAAGCTGTTGTGTTGTTCTGTAGGCACCGCAGCTCTGTAATCCGAGTATGGTCTAGTTATAGGCTTGGGTTTCATAGTTTCATAGTTTGTAAGGCCAAAAAAAAGACAAGACGTCCATCCAGTTCAGCCTGCTATGCTAAGGTGTTGATCCAGAGGAAGGCAAAAACCCCCAATGAGGTATAAGAAAATTGTCCTCATTTTAGGGAAAAATTCCTTCCCGACGCCAATCTGGCAATCAGAAAAATCCCTGGATCAATGACTCCTCTCCTGAATCCTAGACACTATAACTTGTTATATTATTACGCTCCAGAAATGCATCTAAACCATTTTTGAACTCCGTTATTGAATTCACCATGACAAGTCCCTCTGGCAGAGAGTTCCACAGTCTCACTGCCTCTTACAGTAAAGAATCCTTTCAAATGTTTATGTAGAAACTTTCGTTCCTCAAGACGTAGAGGATGCCCCCTTGTTCTAAAACAGCCCTGGGATAAATAAATCTTGGAGAGATCTCTATATTGACCTTTGATGTAATTTAAACATATTATATTATAGTCCCCCCGAAGCCGTCTTTTCTCTAAACTAAATAACCCAAATTTTGCAAATTTCTTTCGGGGTATTGTAGTCCATCCAGTCCTTTTATTATTTTTGTTCCCCGCCTTTGTACCTGTTCAAGCTCTACAATGTCTTTCCTGTGCACTGGTGCCCAAAACTGTACACAATATTCCATGGTGGGTCAAACCCAAAGTGATTTGTCTAATGGGAGAATAATGTTCTCATCATGTGCCTCTATGCACCTTTTAATACACCCCATGATCCTATTAGCCTTGGCATCCGCTGCCTGACATTGGCTGCTACAGTTAAGTTTACTGTCCACTAGGATTCCCAAGTCCTTCTCATGTCACTTTTACCCAGTGTTTTTCCATTTAACATGTAATCATGTAATGGATTTTTCCTCCCCATGTGCATAAACTTGCATTTATCTGTATTAAACCTCATCTGCCATTTCCCTGCCCAGGCCTCCAACTTATCCAGATCCCTTTGTAATAACACATTATCCTCTATTGTGTTGATTACTTTACGAGCTTAGTATGTCTGCAAAGATCGATATTCAAACTGTTTAATCCTGAAATAAGATCAATTAATGAAAATGTTAAAGAGGATAGGGCCCAATACTGACCCTTGTGGTACCCCACTAGTAACAGCGATCCATCTGAGTATGTACCGTTAATTACTACCCTTTGTTTTCTATCATGAGCCATTGCTTACCCATTTGCCCACATTTTCCCCAGTCCAAGCATTCTCATTTATTTACCACCTTTTATGTGGCACCGTATCAAATGCTTTAGAAAAATCTAGATATATGACATCCAGTGCCTCACCCTGATCCAGTCTAGCACTGACTTCCTCATAGAAGCTGATGAGTTTAGTCTGACAGGACCGATCCTTCATGAACCCATGCTGGAACAGCGTTATACATTTTTTTCAGTGAGATACTCCAGGATAGCATCTCTGAGAAAACCTTCAAAAAATTTACCTACAACAGGGGTTTTAAGCTTACCAGCCTATAGTTTTCGGGATCACTTTTTGACCCCTTTTGAATATTGGCACCCACATTTGCTATGCGCCAATCCTTTGGGACATACTCCGTTATTAGACAGTCCATAAATATTAAGATTAGGGCCTATCTATGACATCACTTAACTCCCTAGGACACGGGTGTATCCCATATTGGACCTGGGATTTGTCTATTTTAATCTTCCTAAGGCGGAGCTGCACTTCTTCGGGGTTAGACAAGAAACTTTTAATTTGGAGTTTACCTCATCCCTTTGTTCAACAGGAAGCTCAACCTCCACGGTAAATTCAGTGAGAAAAAAATGTTTAATAGGTTTACTTTTTTCTCATCGTCCTCTACTGTCCTCCCTCAGAAATTTTTAAAAGGGGCCAACATTTTCTGTTTTAATTTTTTTACTATTTATATAGTTAAGAAATATTTTGGGTTAGTTTTATTTTTCTATAGCAATAGTCTTTAGTAGGGAAACGCTTTCTTTTTGTTTTTATTGCCTCCTTTACATCTCTGTTGATCCACATTGGTTTTTCCTGTTTCTAATTTTTTTTATTACCATAAGAAGTACCTCTCACAGTGGTAGCATAGAGTTTTTAAAAATATCCCATTTATTATTTGTTCTATCATATTTAAACACCTTGTCCCAGTCAATACGGTTTAGGGCACCTCCCCCCTTCCAGTCTTTACGATCCTTTCTAAATAGACTGTAACCCTGCAAGTTAAAAGGCCAGTCGTAGCTCTCGTCCAGCCATGTCTCAGTTATTCCCACTATGTCATATTTTTCTTCAGCTATTAATAATTCTAGTTCATTTATTTTGTTGGTCAGACTCCTGGCATTGGGCAGCATGCAATTTAGAGATTTTTCAGTTTTTAATTCCTTTCTCCCTGATCTTTTTTATCTATTGCTAACCTCCCTCCCTCCACTCCACCCCCTGTTTTATTCCTAATTCCCAGCTCTCTATCTTCACTACTTGCATGCTTTATGTGTAGTTACCCTCCCCCCCCAGTCCCTAGTTTAAATATTCCTCCAACTTCCGGGCCCTTTTGTCCCCCAATACAGCTGCACCCTCCCCAATTAGGTGCAGCCCAGACCAAGCATAGAGTCTGTAGCCAAGACAGAAGTCAGCCCAGTTTCCCAAAAACCCAAATCCCTCTTTCCTACACCAATGTTTGAGCCACTTATTCACCTCTCTGATCTCCCGCTGCCTCTCTGGGGTGGCCGTGGAACAAGTAATATTTCTGAAAATATTAACCTGTAGGTCCTTGCCCTGAGCTTTTGGGCCCAAATCCCTGAAATCATTTTTAAGGGCGCTCCACCTACCTCTAACTTTGTCATTGGTGCCAAATTTTCACCATGACAGCTGGGATTCTCACCCACCCCACCCAGCAATCTGTCAACCCGATCCGCGATATGTCGAACTCGGCCCCAGGTAAAAAACATATTGTTCGACGATCCCGGTCCTTTGTGGGAGATTGTCCTGTCTGTTCTCCTAATAAAGAGTCCCTAACTACAAGCACTGTCTAGCCTGACCTGCACTCCTATTCCCCATCTTACTGGAGCAGACAGGGGTAGTGTTTTTGCTGCAGCAAACGCTATTTCTGAGCTGATATCCCCTTCATCTGCCAAACTTGCAAATTTGTGGGGTGTAAACCCTTCAGGCCTAGCCTCCCTAACACTCTTCCCTCTACCATTCTTTCTAACTGTTAACCCAGCTAGCTGCCTCATGTTCCTGCAACCTCCATGCTACCACCCCCCAGCATCTACAAACCTGCGAGTGAGTGCTCAGTGGGCATCAAAATCGCTTCCAAGTTGGCAAAGATCTCAGTGTCGCCACTTGCCACTTTGATCCAGGATACGGGCTTCTAAAAGTGCAGTGTGCACACATCTTCACACAGTATGCCCCCTCGAACTGTTGGTCAAGGATGGCATACATTGCACAGGTTGTGCACTTGACGGCATTGTCAAACATGGAACTCATGGGATGTTACCAAGAAGATATACAAATACAATTATAATAAGTAATACAATTCTGTCCCCCCTAAACTCTCCCAAAACTAAAGTCTCTCAATCTCAAGTCTCCACACTTAAAAGAAACACACTTTAAGGAAACCACACTGGCAGACCGTTCACCAGTCAATCCGCTCAAAATACTCAGCTTTAAACCTTTCCCACACTGCTGTTTGGCTGTGCTGCAAACTCTCTTTCAGAAGCAAAAGGTTCCTGAATTTTCCCTGGCTTGGAGTAAGGTTTTAAGCTAAATTAACCGTTCTGTTGAGGGATTATCGTTGTGTCAGGGTGACCGTTAACTCTCTCAGCCTCTCAGTGCTAGGGCTGTGAGGTATTGCTAAGGCCGCCTTCAAAGACCGCGTAGCGGCGGGTAGCTCCTGGTAATGAATTATATAGTGAGAGACTGCATCGTCATGGGGCCGCAGCCAATGAAAGCAGTTACGGCTGTCAGTGTCCGTGGACCCTCTTGTCCTCTCAGGTATCAGGGGGTTAGCGGTTAAGTACGGCGGCCGTCAGGAGTCGTTTGGAAGCGGGTAGTCCCAAGTAGTGTGCAGTGCTACAGGGGGTTGATCTGTCAGGCAGCGGCAGCCAAAGACGGTGGCTAATGGCATGTAATGTCCGTTTGTGATCTTGTCCCCTTTGTGCTCAGCCCTTAGGGAGAAGTCGCTTAGCTATTGCAGCCTTCAGGGATCGCGTATCAGCAAGCATCCCAGTGCAGTATACAGAGCGGTGGGGGCTGTGTTGTTGAGTGGCGGCAGCCAAAGATGGCGGCTAGTAACTGACCGTGGTCTTTGCTGCCTCGTGTGTCCTCTCAGGAGGGTATGACTAGCAGGGGATACGTGTCCCGCCCAGCTGGTAGAGCCGATCTACCGTTTGCCAATCTAGTCGGACACCTGGGTACCTGTATGACCTGGGTTGCCGCTCCAAGGTCCGCCGGTCTGCAAGATGCTGGGTGCCCGCCACTTCCTTCTGCCTGGCTCTGTTTTCCCACCGCGCTGCTTCGTGAAGCGCTTGAGCTGGGCTCTTTGTGGCTGTCTGCGCCTTTGAGTCTCACTCTGACCGTTCTCCCGTTCTCCGTCGCCGCTCACCGTCTTCTGGCTAACTCACAGGGGATATTTAGCTGGTAAGTATGTCGGGTTTTCGTGACGCTGCTCTGGAGCTCTCACTCGTGCTGGCGGCGCCGAAAATGGAAGACCGAGAAAACGCTTTAAGTACCTCTGCCTTCATGGTTAAAGCTAATCAATGAAATAAGAATAACCCTTTAACTAAGCAGTGATGGTATGTGGTCATGGTGTATCAGTATTATTTGGTAACATTGGCCTGGGGATTCTGGTGCTGTCTATTAACAGTACAATAATACTTGCTTCTTGTGTAGTGGTATTATTGGTAATATTTTCTGTGGGATACTGATTTTGTTTGCTGTACAGTTATACTATTTGATTCATGTATAGTGACATTATTAGTAATATTGTCCCTGGGATACTGATTTTGTCTACTGTACGGTGACATGGGTTTACCTATAGCCATATCAGCCATAGTTACTGCTATGGGGCCCAGTGGTTGAAGTGGCCCCACTCAGGTACAAAAACATTGTTCCTTTTCGTAGGGACCAGGAAGTTGGAGGTATTTCTGCTCTCCGGCACTACTAGGTGGGTTTTACTATGGTGGTTTTATTTAGAACTTGTTCAAACTTATACTACTTTTTTAATTTATTGACCTCATCTTGCTATGGGTCCCCATGAATTCTAGTAACCGTTATATGGTGATACTATTTGCTTCTTGTATAGTGGTATTATTTAGTCTTGTATAATGGTATTATTGGTAATATTGGCCTTGGAATACTGATTTTGTCTATTGTACGGTAACACTATTTGTTTCTTGTATAGTGGTATTATTTGGTCTTTATGTAGTAGTATTCTTGGTACCTGCTGCCCTAATATCATCAGTGGGACCCAAGACTGTGCAGGGGCATGGCACAGGTGGCAGAATCAGAGAAAGTACAGTAGTTGTGGAGTGGGCACCTGTAATCAACTCCAAAACTCCTCGGCACCCCAGTCTGACAATGAGTGACTGTATTGCTGAGGAGATGGTGCACAGTAACTTGGACAGACTTGGAACTTGGACATTAATTCTCTGTTGGTCTAGGATAAAAGTGGTGTTGGTCATACTTTGATGTCTAGGGCATAACTCAACATTTCTGTTCTGCAATTAGTACAGCTTCTTCCAAACAACTATATTAGTGGGTTTCTTTCCTGCCTCCAGTTTTCATGATCCCATTTATTTGACAAAGAACCACTTTATCCTTACAGTTAGATTGAGTTGCTTTTTATTAAATTGTTTACTGTGTGAACTTTTCATTCTTTTTATGTTTTGCACACTTCAGATTTTGCACAGGTTTTTTTTTTTACACAGGTGTATTAGTATTATTATTTGCTGCATATTTATGTTGATATTTTGAACTATGGTGAGTGATATATGGTTCATGAGGTTTGTGAAAGTTACTGACTTTGGCCACTTCCTAAAAAAAACAACAACACAGAAGTGAGCTTCCTGTCATTAAAAAGCTGAAGTAGAATGCAGTAAACCAACAGAAAGTTTCATAAAAGTAGATCCTAAAATAAGCCTACCTAGCAACTATTAAGACTGCTTCCCAGTTCCTTAAAAATAAAATATTATGCTTCTGGGGCCTCATTAAAAAGCAAAACAAAAAACACACCTATAGATTTCTCCAGTCCTTCATTCCAGTGCTGAATCTCTCTGGTCTTTTGTTTTCACTATACTACTTCCGAATGGGGTCTAGATGCATTTCTAGAGCATAATATTTTAACAAGTTATAGTGACTAGGATTCTGGAGAAGGGGCGTTGAACCAGGGATTTATTCTGATTGGCAAATTGGAGTCAGGAAGGAATTTTTTCCCTAAAATGAGGACAATTGGCTCCCTACCCCATGTTTTTTTTTGCCTTTCTCTGGATCAACACTTTAGCAAAATAGGCTGAACTGGATGGACGTCTGTCTTTTTTCGGCCTTACAAACAATCATCAGCACTGCAACCGCTGACTGGCTGCAGTCAGGGCCGCCATTAGGGCAGTAAAGGGGCTACTGCTCTATGGGGCCCCTGAAGATGTGAGACAAGGGGGGCCCCCCTTGTTTCAGAGGATTGGTAAAAAGAACAGGCCCCAGGCGTTTTCTATTTACCAAGCTCTTAGCATCAGAGCCACACAGGCAGCCATGATGCTGCTGAGACACTGCGGAGGCTCCGCAGGATGAATGCTCCGGCAGCAGCATCACTGGCTGCCTGCGAAGAGAGACGGGGCCCTGTAAAGGGGAGAGAGGGAGGGGACAGGTCACATGGGTAGAGGGGGGCCTGGGAGGAAGTACAGCAGCAGCAGGAGGGCTGTTTGTTTTCACATAGTATGTAAAGTAAGTGTGTGTATGTAAGTATGTACTGTCTATGAATGTGTACGTGTGTGGATATATGTGCATGGATGTGTGTACTGTGCATGGATGTGTATATAGTGTGTATGGAAGTGTGTATACTGTATATGGATGTGTGTGTGTATATACTATGTGTGCATGGATGTGTGTATATACTCTGTGTGTGTATTACTGTGCATGGATGTGTGTATATACTCTGTGTGCATGGATGTGTGTATATACTGTGCATGGATTTGTATATACTGTGCATAGATGTGTGTATATACTGTATATGTATACATGTGTGTGTATATATGCTGTGTATGTCTATATACTGTGTGAGTGTATATATTGAATGTATGTGTATATACTGCATGTATCAGTATACTGTGTATGTAAATAGTGATTGTGTATATAACATGTGTATATACTGTTTGTGGGGTGTGCAGTGTGTATACACTGTGGGCGACATGTATGAATCTCGCCACGTTGGGGCGCACCTTTCCGCTGGTTTTCCGGCGATATCTGCGCCTGATTTATGTCGGCGCCGGAGGTGCGCTCATACATTCCATGTAAAGTCCCGCCGCGCCTCGCCAGTGTTTGAGGGGCAGTGTGGGACTTAGGCGCAGTGCGGCCTGCGCCTATGATTCCCGCCCAGTAGTGCACTCATACATGGGGGGAACATCCGCCGCCCTCGCCATTGTGTGGGCGCATTTGCGGGACTGAGGCGCAGTTGGGGCTGCGCCTAAGATTCGCCCGTCCAGGAGGTGCGCTCATACATGCGGGGAAAAGCTCTCTGCGCCTCGCCAGTGTGTGGGGTGCAGTGGGGGACTTAGCGCAGAAGGGACTGCGCCGAAAATCGTTCCGATGCGAGACAGGCCCCGAAAAAAAAGCGAGAAATCATTCCACATGTTGGTGCGGAGTATGAATCAAAAATCGCCTTTATAAAGGCGGAAAACATTCTCAGAAAAAGAGCTCAAACCTCAAAAATAAAAAATACATAAAACAAAATCCCTTTCCAATATTCTAATTCAAGAATTAGGATATTGGAAATTGCCGGGAAATACAGTAATTCAAATTCTGAAAGCTATTCTCATTGGTCGGCAGAAACCGGCCAATCAGAATAGGAGCGATAGTGAACCATTAAAACCTAGGGAAACTATTGACCAATCAGAATCAAAGGCTGGACAGTTCAAAATACAGTAAAAATGCAGAAAAGAGCTGATTGGCTGACTAGCGGGGGCTTGCTACCCCTACCAATCAGAATAGGACGACAGGGACCCTTTAAATAGCCTATGGAGAAGCTTAAAACCAATCAAAATCAAAGGGGGGAAACAGTTCAAAATACAGTAAAAATGCAGAAAAGACTGATGGTTGAACTAGCGGGGCTGGCTATCCCAGCCAATCAGAGCGCGAGCTACTTCTCCCATTTAGTCTATGGAGAGATCGGCGCAATAAAATCTCGGCTCCAGCGCCGTGCGGCATGGAGTATGAATTAAAAAAAAACATTTTATTAGTTGTAAAATATTCTCTAAAAAAGAGCTCAAACATTCTATAAACAAAAAATCAATTCTATCCCAACAACGCGTTTGTCGCCGAGCCCCGGCGCTAACATGAAGTTGCAATAGAAAGAATTGCCGGAAATACAGAATTCAAATTGGGGTAACGCTATCTGATTGGTCGGCATAAACCAGCCAATCAGAATAGGAGCGACAAAGACCCATTATAATCCTATGGAGAATTTTTTGACCAATCAAAATCAAATGCGGGACATTTCAAAAGACGTAAAAATTTAAGAAAAGACTGATTGGCTAGCTAGCGGGGCTTTGGCTATCCCAGCCATCAGAGCGCGAGCTACTTCTCCCATTGTATCTATGGAGAGATGGGCGCAATGCAATCTCGGGACTCAGCGCCGTGCCGCATGGAGTGAATAAAAAAAATCATTTTTTTTAAGTGTAAAAATCAGATAAAGCGCTGAAACCTTCTATAAAAAAAAAGCAGTTTAAATCCCGAACACGCGTTTTGTCGCCGAGACCAGCGCTACAAAAGGAATTGGGAATAGAGGAAAATTGCCGGGAAATACATAATTCAATTTGTTTAAGCTATTCTGATTGTCGGCATAAAAACCCGCCAATCGAATAGGAGCGACAGTGGGCCCCTTCTAACCTATGGAGGAGAATTGACCAATCAAATAGGAGCGACAGGGACCCATTCTAACCTACGGGGAAATATTGACCAATCATATTCAAAGGCGGGCAGTTCAAAATACAAATAAAAAGGCAAAAAGAGCTGATTGGCTGAAGCGGCGGGGGCTCGTCCAGCTTTGCCAATCAGAGCGCTGCTCTTTCTCATAGAGTTCTATGGGAAAAGAAATTCAGAGCGAGCTCTGTGATTGGCTAAGTTAAAAGAGGCGCCGGTTATTTGGACCAATGGGAGAGCGAGCGACGCTCCCATGGGTTTTCTAATGTAATCGAAATAAAACTGTACATGGCCGAAATCAAATGATAATACTGCCAAAGTTGTCCCGATGTGTATATAAAAGAATAATAAATTGGGGTAAATAAAAAAAAATATTAATTCAATAAAATCAGGTTTATTTCTTTATTTTCGTTAGCCAAGGATCAATAGTATTGGTGTAACGAAAATAAAGAAATAAACAGGATTGCTCAACCAATCAGCTCTTTTCTGCCTTTTTACTGTCTTTTGAACTGTCCCGCCTTTGATTTTGATCAAACTTCTCCAATGCTATAATGGTGTTTCCCAATTCTTTTGGATATTGCTCGCCGTTTTCCTTTTAAGATTTTTTGGAAGTTGGGATTTTTTTAATGGTTAGGCTTTTTATTTTTTTGAGGTTTTTAAAGTTTCCGCTTTTATTTTCTTGAAAGAATTTTGGGTTTTTTTCGGGGTTCCCGGGCCCTTTATAAAGGCGATTTTTGGAATCATACTCCATGCTGCACGGAGCTGAGCGCCGAAATTCTTTGCGATCTTCTATATGTTTCCTCTCATGTTACGTTCTTGCTTTTACTTCCCTCCGCCGGGGCATTTAGACCAAAATAAACTAGGTCTGACTGTCGGAGCTGCCGAGCGCTGCAATGCGCCGCACTTTGCCGACTCGCGATCGTACATGCCTCGGAGTTTTGGAGCGCGCCGCGTCCCGCCCCGGAACGCCTACAGCGCGCCCACATCGCGCCCATTGCCCACTCCTTCATGCGGGGCACAGCTGAAAGTGGCGAACGCTGCGCCTAACACTGCATCCCTGCGTCCGACAGGGGGATTCGGGCCGGGAGGTTACTCCAAAAAACAGGCGAAAAGCCCGATCATACATGTCGCCCTGTGTGTTTGTATAAAGTGTGTGTAGCACGTGTGTGTGTATATATTTTGTATGTAGTGTGTGTATACATGGTGTATACCTAGCCTAAATTATAAAAATTGTCAAACTGCAAATTCTTTTATACCTTACTGTATCAGATGGTGAGATTAATAATAGGTAGATAGATATAAAATAGAGACAGGTAAATAAATAGATTTGAGATGGGTAGAAACATAGATATTAGAAAGGTAGCTATATAGACAGATGTGAGATAGATACATAGATATTAGATAGATAGATATGATAGGGTAGATAGATATAGAAGATAGATTTTGATGGATATGATTTGGATAATAGATTAGAGAAAAAATAGATAGATTAAATAATGAGAGAAGGATGGATGGATATCGGATAGATAGATAGAAGGATAGAGTATGATAGATTTGATAGAAAGATAGAGAGATAGATATGAGTTGGATAATAATATCTATGAGATAAATAGATAGATGTATAAAAATTTTGAGAGAGATAGTGGATGGATGAAACGGATAATAGATAGATAGATAATAGATAGATATGGGTAGATAGATAGATATGAGTTGGATAGATAGATATCTATGAGATAAATAGATAGATGTATAGATATGAGAGAGATAGATGGATGGATATCGGATAGATAGATAGACAGATAGATAAATTATGGATAGATTTGAAAAGGAATAGATAGATAATTAGGGGTAATAAAAGGGGAAATAGATAATAAAAAATTTTA